>CM021104.1:241285586-241686569 GCA_007115665.2 Sequoiadendron giganteum | reverse complement strand
TGTTCTTTAAGGTGGTTATAGATGTGCAATTATTATGTGTACTAACATTTCCATGCATACACACTTGAGGATACTAATTTGAGGAATGTAGCTACCAGCTGGTCATTACTGAGGAAGCGTTTGAAGGTCTATTGGAGGATGATGACGATGATGGAGATTCCCCAAGTTATCCACATGTAACTGCCTTATATTGATCTCACACGATGTTGAACAACCATGGGAGTAATTGCAGTGCTGAGTCTATGTTTGGACTTGCATGTTTGACTAGATTCCTTGCATGTGTAGTCACCCTCCATTCTTTTCTTTGTTTTCCCTAAATGGCATCCTCCCAGTTAGTGAGAGTTGTCAGCCCTATTTTCTAGGTAGATAAATAAGGTTTGAATTCTCCTTATTCAAGTGTTTAAGATTTTGAAGGCTAACAAGTAGCTGCTTATTGATGTTGTATTTGATAGTTTACTAAGCATTTCCAAACATTCTACTCTTTTGTAATTGCATTTTTGAATGAATAAGATGAAGTTCTGAGTTGAGCATTTGAGTTTACATTAGTTTTAGAGGATACTCATCCAAGGGGGCCCACTTGGTGATTAATTCATCCCTTAGTTTAGTTAGATTAGTTGTTAATTTAT
Organism: Sequoiadendron giganteum; assembly: GCA_007115665.2. Lineage (NCBI taxonomy): Eukaryota > Viridiplantae > Streptophyta > Pinopsida > Cupressales > Cupressaceae > Sequoiadendron > Sequoiadendron giganteum. The sequence continues at coordinate 241,685,943 of CM021104.1, read as the reverse complement.
GTATAGTACTTAGTTCTGAATCTGGCACTGACTATTCCTGGAACCACTAGAATTCCATTATGTGACTATTCCTACAACTAAAGAAGACAAAGTAGCTTCTTATTTTTGTTCAAATTTTCATTCATGTCATGCATGTTCAACTTAGTTTAATTGTTGAGTGATGTTCAACATTTTCTTTGTTCCTTTCCATGAAATTTACTTTCAGTATTGAATCTTTCTTAGGTATAGAATGAAGATGACTACTTTGAAGTTCCTAGTGCACAGATTATGCTGACCCATTTCAAGTTCACATCCCTGGGTTGACAATTTAAATGTACCTTCATGATGGTTAAATGGCTATTCAGATCAGATGTCCAATCTTCGAATCACAGTTATAAAGGCTTAGTTATTAAAATCATTGTAGGTGGCCAATATTTTTGGTGTCATTGCTAGGGATGGTGTTAAACTAGGGAGTTCTTTGAAGCCATTGCTAGTTTTCTTTCTATTGTAGCATTTTCTAGAGTTTTCTCCTAGTGTTTAGAAGTTATGATCCCATATTTTTTCACCAATTCTTTGTTTGAGTTGATTGATGCTGAGTGATACTGCATGCATAGAAGAAAAAGAGATTCTTATGGAAGATTCCATCCTAATAATCTAGAACCATTTCAACTAGTAGAGCTTCCAAATCTGCCCAAAAATAAAGAAGAAGAAGAGCCACACCCCTCTATTGATACCTTTCCTGACTTATCAAATTCTGAAGTTTCCCTTGAAGATCAAAATCTAGTTGAAGAACCCTTTACTTTGGAACTTCATCAAGAAGACATGGCTGATGTAAATGGAAGCATGCCTAATAGGTAGAAGCAACCAACTTTTCCATTTACCATTGCTTAAAAAAATGAAGTAGACAACCTCAAAAATGTCCATGCTTCAGTAATTCCTAAGTTCTATGGAATTGTCATAGAAGATCCTAATACATTCTTGTTTGAGTTTGATATACTCTACAGAAGCTATGACTATACCACTGATGCCCACAACCTTAAGCTATTTCCTACCACTTTGAAAGAAGCTGCATTAAGATGGTTTATGAGCCTTGGTAGAGATACTTGGGAGGACATGAAGACTAATTTCTTTGAGAAATACAAATAGTATTGTAGGGGAAGTGATATGAGAGGAGGAGAAATTTTCAAAATGCAACAAAAGGAAGATGAAAGTCTGGAGGATTTCATTTCAAGGTTTCTATTTTGTTTACAAAAATCTCCACACCATACACTCAATGAAGACTCATAGAAGTTTCTTTTCTTGAGAGGAATTATTGAAAGCTACACTGATGCCTTGGACTTGATGGCAGGAGGAGATGTCACTCAAGTTCCTTGGGAGTGTATTAAGAAGATATGCTAGAACTATTTTAGGGAAGCCTCAAAGAAAGGGAGAGCTTACGAATCCTCTATGGGTAAGTCATCCACCAGTGGAGTTTCAAGGATGGAGATTACTCATTTGCTGGCAGATTTCAAGCAAGATACCATAAAAAATCTAGCTACTCAACTGGTTACACTTTAGGTCAAGAAGAAACATGAGGAGGTAGAGGAAATGTTGATAGAATATTGCCCTCATTGCAGACAAAAGAAGAAGGATTGCAGATGCAAGATGGTAGCTAACATTGATAGCAAGCAGATTCCACCTGAGTTCAAACCAATTCAGACTGGGGAAGATCAAGTCTACTTTGTTGCACTGAAAAGGCCATGGGCTCCAAGACAAGGTATGCAACCAGATACACTATATTTTTCTAGGCCATATTTTAATTCCTATTCATCTGGTAACCAGTGGCAACACCCATGTCCATCCAACTATGGAGGATATCCACCATATTCTTTTGGTAACTTTCCAAATGCTTGGCCCAATTATCAAAATTTTGCACCTCAATGGTAGCAACCTCAAGGGAATTGGAAGCAATTTCAAGGACCTTGGCAGCCACCTCCAAGAAATTGGCAACAAGAATCCCAATGGAGAGGTGGACAACAGTGGCCAAATCAGACAAGCAGTTACATGCAGCCACCTTCTCAACCCCAGCAACCTGCTATCATGCCTCCCCCTACCAATCGCAATCCAAATGTGCCTAAACCCACTCAATTACCAACTCAGCCCACACCTAACCCAAATAATAAACCATAGTAGCAGCCTATATAATCTACTGATCCAAATAAATTTCTTGCATATGCTTTGATTTTAACATATGATTACATTCAGGAACTACTTTGACAACTCCTTCCACACCCATCATCACTAAGCTTCCTATGGAAGAAGAAGAACCTTTGAATGTTCCTGTTTAGTCTAGTGCACCTATAAACCCTGAACCGGTTCCAGCCAAACAAATGGCACAAGAACCACCATTCCCCCAGAGATTGGAAGTTTCCAAACAAAAGGAAGACAAGGAGGACACCACTTTTGACATTCTAGACCAGCTGAAGCATATATGTGTCTAGATACCCCTATTCTAGGCCATAAAATATGTCTCTATATATGAAAAAGCAACTAAAGAAGCATGCCTCAAGAAGCCAGGCAGGAAAAAGAAAGACCCAACTATAGTTCATGTAGTAGGACAACTGGCTAACATCATGCTTGGAAAAGTAACTATCCCCAAGTACAATGATCTAGGTAGTCCTATGGTTGAATTTATTATCAATGGGACACACATAAAGAATGCTTTGATTGACTTGTGTGTAGAAATAAATGTGATGACTAAGGACATCCTACAACAAATAAACATTGTGAGTATACTATCCACTCCTATTGTCCTGCATCTTACTGATAGCTCCATTGTTAAGCCTAATGGCATAGTAGAGGACCTTGTGGTGATTCTAGATTCTTAGGAGTATCCAACCGACTTCATGATTCTTTCTCCTAAAGCTACACTAGGCAGGTATCCTATCATCCTTGGAAGGCCATGGTTAACAATGAAAGATGCTTACATTGGATGTCAGTTAGGTGACATGACCATTTTTATGATAGGAGCACCAAAAAGATTGTTCTTTATCCTCCTACTTAGCCATACCATGTTGAGGATAATCCTGTATGGCCGCATGTAGGTGAAGAGGCCAAGGAAGCTAACTTTGTGACATAGCTTATGATGTTAGGTACAAGTCCATTCCTACAGCTTCAAGATAAAGATGAAGTGTTATCTAATATAATTCAGAACCATTGTGAGATAGAGGAGGTGCCACCATCACATGTGTCTATTTCTATTGATCCCATGAAGACACTTTTGTCTTCTCTACTTGATCTTCTTGCAACCACTATTTTTGTAGATAGACTTCCTGCAGCCACTCTTCCTACAACCACTCTTCCTGCAGAAAAATTTCCTGCAGGAATAGGTATGTTCCACACAATGTTTCCATATAAACTTAAGGTACCATGTATTAATGAAACAACTATGATAGAGTTAACTACACAAGTATAGTTGTCTAAGGTAAAATGTTTGAATATTAATAACAAATTGGGAGAAAAACAACAACTGTCATTGAAAAATTTGTTGAAGGCCCACCAAAATGAATTTGCTTAGGATTACAATGATATGAAAGGCCTAGACCCCAAGCTTTGCACCCATCATATATATATCAAAGATGATTTTCAACTGATCAGGTAGCCACAAAGAAGAATTAACCTTGCATTGAGGGAGATTGTCAAAATAGAGCTACAAAAGTTGCTAGATGTGGGCTTCATCTATCCTATCTCAGACAACCAGTGGGTGTCCCCATTGGTGATTTTGCCCAAGAAAGGAGGAAAATGGAAAGTCTGTATTGATTACAGGAACTCAATGCTGCTACTAAGAAAGACCATTTTCCCTTGCCTTTTGTTGATCAAGTGTTGGACTCACTTGAAGGAAAGCAATACTTCTCTTTCCTTGACGGATTCAATGGCTACAATCAGATTCAAGTTGCACCTAAGGACCAAGAGAAAAAAACCTTCACATGTCCATGGGGAACATATTCCTATTCAGTACTTCCCTTTGGTTTATGCAATGCACCTACAACCTTTTAGAGAGTAGTCATCAACATATTTTCAAATATCTCTCTTGACTGCATGAAAATCTATATGGATGACTTTACCACCTATGGTGCTGATTTTGATGAAGAATTGGAGAATCTCAAGAAATTATTACATAGATGTGAAGACCAAAATCTTTCTTTAAATAGTGAGAAGTACTTCATGATGATGTAGGAAGGTGTAGTTCTTGGCCAACACATTTCCCACAAAGGAATTCAGGTAGATCCTGCAAAAATTGAGGTAATTACTAACTTTCCTACACCTACAAAATAAAAGGATGTTAGGAGTTTCTTGGGACATACAAGATATTATAGGCATTTTATTAAATACTTCAGTAAAAGAGCAGAACCCTTGTATACTCTCTTAACCAAAGATGTTAAATTTCAGTGGACAAAAGATTGTGCCACAACATTTTCTAACTTGATGACAACCTTGACTCATGCTCCTATACTTAAGGGACCTAATTGGTAAATTCCTTTTCACATCCACACTTATTCATCAGATTATTCTATAGGAGCATTCTTAGGATAGAAAGAAAGAGCCTTTGAAAATTCCATTTATTTTGTTAGCAAAAATTTACAAGGAGCTGAATTCAATTATACAGTAACAAAAAAAAAAATGTTTGTAGTAATCTACACCTTGAACAAATTCAAGCACTACATAATAGGCTACCAAATATTTGTGCACATTGATCATGCAACCATCAGATATCTCATGAACAAACCCTTGATCTCAGGAAGGTTAGCCAAATGGTTACTACTAATACAGTAATTTGACATAACCATTATGGACAAGCAAGGGAAGGCCAATGTTGTTGCAGATTTTCTTTCTAGACTAACCACATGAGAAGACAATTAGGCCATATATGATTCCTTTCCTGATGAGCATCTATTTTCTATTACTATGCACACACCTTAGTATGATGACATAGTGTTATGCCTTGCATAACCACCCCATCTTTTGCCTTAGTCAAAATGGGTCCCCCTTTAGGTTTTCTATCCTTTGTTGTTTTTCAACAAAGTTTGGAGTTTTCCTTTTGTTCTGGTGGAACCAAAACTGGAACAGAATCTTGTTTGAAACTTGTTTTCAGGATTCCATTATGATCCCAGTCCCATTTGTCTCTTTGTTAGTCTCTTGGCTTTATCTTTGTTGTTTTACCAGAGCCGAAATGGATATTAAGTCCAGGATTTATATATAGTCTCAAACTTGTTTCCATCCTGCCTCCGCCTATGCCTTTTGGTTTGTTTGTTTGGACTTGAGATCAATGTTATTTTTATTTTTTCGATCTCGATTTTTCTCTTTTGGTTCTTTCTTTTCTTTTCTTCTTTGTTGGAGGAACCCAAATCAGAATCAAAACCAACACAGATTAGAATTAAGAGTGAGCCTAGGCTCAAACACATGATTACTGAATATGATTCTCCTAATGAAGTAGCATGTTTTGAAACTAAAATAGGAGTTTACAAGCAAGAGGAGGTCATGACATTCTCAATACTCAATCCTGATGATGCGCTACCCCTAAAACAAAATGACCCGATGATCTTGATCAACCAACAAGCTCTAATAAAAAAATTGCAACAAGATAAGATGGTATTGGGAGAAGAGACTGATTTGTGCAGTTTGTTGCTTCCTAATTGTTATAGGATACATTATTAGAATCATTCTGAATTGACATGTCAACCCTGCCTAGATATCTTAAACCATATAGGGCAACCTCGACTTATTGGCCAAGATCAACCTCAAGCACCCATCAATGAATTCCCATTTGAAGCTAAGGACGCTACCATCCTCACCAAAACTAGTCTTGCTCAAGGGGAAGATTTCCCACCATTTGAGCAGACTCGGGTGCTATGCTCTGAGTTTCAAGAGGATATTAAGGTATCTCAATCGTTCTCCTTTACACCCACCCCAGATACTCTTCTAATGTCTAAGACATTGATAAAGAATGAATTGGATTGCAATTTGATCCAAGAAGTTGTTCAGGGAATGATTCTTGAATAGGCTTTAAATATAGAAGAATCTTTAAGTGAACTTGGCCCCCAGTCACTTTCAACTCTTGATGGCCAGCAAGAGTCTGAGCCACCACCCATCTCAAGCAAGTCATCTCCTGTTATCAAAAACAAGAAAGAGCTCCTAGCTAAAGATCAATTATGGAGTCTTAAATTTTATGGCTCTAAATCCAAAGCAGGAAGTGGAGTAGGGATTGAAATAACCAACCCAAAAGGGAAGAATTACTTTGCATCTTATAGGTTGCAGTTTGGTTGCACGAACAATGTGCCTAAATATGAATCACTCACTCGTGGAATTATTTTTTCCCATCAAGAGAAGGTCACCACTCTCATGGTAATGGGGGATTTTTAAGTAATTGTAAAGAAGGTACGCAACCAGTATACTTGTCATAAAAAATATTGGCTTCATATAGAAATATAATTTGGAATTTGGTTGAAGACTTTGACACTTTTGGGATCACTCGGATTCCTAGAGAAACTAATTAGATTGTAGATTCCCTTGTTGTTACAGCTAGCATCTTGGAGCCTATGCAATACTCTAAGCTAAAAATATTCTTAGTTGAATTAGTCTCAGTCCAAGCTATCCCGGATAATGTCTAGAATTTTTAGGTATTCAATGATGACCAGCATATATTGGCCTTCTTGGCAAGTTTGGATGTCTTCGAAGGACAGATAATAGATGAATCTGAGAGAGATCGAGGAGATTGGGATCCTGAGAATTGTGATGCAAAAGGGATACTGGAGTTGAAAATACATAGTATTCCAAAGGGGATGGTAGCTTTAGAAAAATTTCTTCGACTCTGACCCATGGGCTCATGAAAGGGTGCCCACTGAGAGTGATGGGGGGAAGTATGAATCTATTAATCTGACTTGCTTGGGTCCTAAAAGTAATGTTCTCATAGGAAAGACATGTCTTGAAGAAATTAAGGAGAAGATAGTTAAATTTTTGGAGTAAAACATTGTTTCCATTGCTTGGGGTTATGAAGACTTAAATACCTTTGACACTTCAATGATCACACATACCATACCTCTTAATCCAAAAGCCAAGCCCTTCCATCAAAAACAACACCTGGTAAATGGTTTGATTGAGCCCTTGATTCAGAAGGAGGTGCAAAAGCTCCTATCTGCAAGAATAATCTTCCTAGTTAGACATTCTACTTGGGTTGCAAATTTATTTCCTATGCGCAAAAAAAGTGGTGAAATCAGGTTATGTGTTGATTTCAGGAATTTAAATAAGGCCTCTGAGAAGGATAATTACCCACTGCCTTCTCTTGATGAGGTATTACAAATAATCAATGGGTCCCAAATGATTTCATTTCTGGATGGCTATCCTCGGTATAATTAGGTGCTTTTCAGCCATGAGGACAAAATGAAAACTTCCTTCACCACTAAGTGGGGCACATTTGCCTATCAGAGGATGCCATTCGGCCTTATCAATGCTAGAGCAACCTTTTAGCATGCAATGTACATAGAATTTAAGGATTTGATAGGTAAGTGTATCATTATTTATGTGGATGATTTAACTATTTTCTCAAAGAGCCGGCGAGACCATGCTGCAGATCTGGAAAAGGTCCTCAAAAAGTGTATAAGCTATGGTGTCTCCCTCAATCCAAAAAAGTGTGTGTTTGGAGTATCTAAAGGGAAACTCTTAGGCCACATCATATCAGAAGAAGGGATATCCATAGATCCTAATAGAGTAGAGGCCATCTTAAAGCTTATAAGGCCAAGAAGTAAGAAAAAAATGAGATCCTTCTTCAGAAGGATTAATTTCGTCAGAAAATTTATAATAGGGTTTGCAAAAATAGTCAAACCCCTTAATGAGATGATGAAAAAAGATGCAAAAATAGAGTGGAGCAATGAGGCCAAATCTACTTTCTCACAAATTAAACAATCAATATCTGAGGGCCCTGTCTTGACTAGCCCATATTATCTAAAGCCCTTCTATATCTATTCTTTCACGTTTGACCATTCATGTGTAGCTATTTTAATGCAATGAAGAGGTGAGGGAGAGGAAAGACCTATTGCCTTCATGAGCTCTCCATTTAAGAATGCAAAAGTTAGGTACCCACCCCTTGAGAAGCAGGCCTTTGAATTAGTTTGAGCAGTAAAGAAATTCAGGCATTAAATTCTTCCAAGTTAGGTAATTGCTATAGTTCTTGATCCATCTATAAAATCCCTCCTGATGCAAAGTGAATTGGGAGAGCAAAGAGGAAAGTGGATGGCTATTTTGCAAGAGTTTGACTTAGAGATTCATCCAATGAAACTCATCCAAGGTCAGGGTTTATCGAAGGCAATGGCAGATGTGGACAAGAATATCACATGTCAATAGTACACTGTGCAATCATTTACTAAGGATCCCTAGTACACTGTGCCTTGCATAATCACCCCATCTTTTTCCTTGGTCAAAATGGGCCCCCCTTTCTGTTTTCTATCCTTGGTTGTTTTTCAACAAAGTTTGGAGTTTTTCTTCTTCCAATGCTTTGTTTTTCATTTGTTCTGGCGGAACTGAAACCATAATAGAATCTAGTTTGAAACCTATTTTGAGGATTCCATTTTGATCCCAGTCCCGTTTGTCTCTCCGTTAGTCTCTTGGATTTGTCTTTGTTGTTTTACCAAAGCCGGAGCCAGAATGGATATTGTCTGGGATTTATATATAGTCTCAAACTTGTTTCCATCTGCCTCCACCTCCGCCTTTTGGTTTGTTTGTTTGGACTTGATATTGCTATTGTTTTTCTTGTTTTGATCTTGGTGTTTCTCTGGTTCTTTCTTTTCTTTTCTTCTTTGTTGGCAGAACCAAAATTGAAACAAAACTCGAAACTTGGACAAAGTTTCCAAATCAATTTCCATTCTGTTTCTAGTCCCACATTTCTTGTTGTTGTATGAATTTACTTCGGTCACACAATAGTCTTGTGCATGTTCCCTCTGTGATTCCATGTCTGACCTAATACATTAATGGCATTAATTATAGGCACCTCTGATGTATGAGGTTCAATTTTAACCTTAATTAAGGTTAAATCACTGGTTATTATCATTGTTTAACAAGTAAAATCAAATCAGAGTTGTGGTAGACCATTTGGGAGCATGATTCAATTGAGGGAAAAGCATTTTGTGTGCAGGATTCACATCAAGGGCTAGCATGTTGGATTGCATTTGGAGGTAGGGTTTATGTTCTTCATTTTTTGTTCGTCGTGTTTGGTTTGGTCTGTTGTTCTTCACGTGGTTTTGTAGCTCTTTGTTTTCGTTCAAATCTTGGCTGTTTGCTTTTCTTTTCTTCTCTTTCGTTCTGCTTTGTTTTCCTTGTCTTCGGTTCCTCTTTTATTTTATTGTTTGTCATTTTTTGTTGTTTGTTTGTTTTTCCAAGATTGTTTTCATGTTTTCTTCTTGCCCGTACCATGGTGCCCTGGGTTTTTTGGGGTGTCAATCATCTGCTACATTATTTTATGGTGTCTTTTTTTAATTTGTGGCTTTACCTTCTGGTTCTTTTACATATTGGCTTGTTGGTTTCGAATAGGGTTAAGTTGTGCCCTAATTATTGGAGTCAAAGTGTTTTTATAAACTAGGGTTTTTATGCACGTCTCTGTTTAATTAAAAAATTGTGCCCTAGTTTTTGGGTTTCCTCTTGGTTGTATGGGGATGATTTCATACTATTATTTTAAGCCTCCTCGGCTTGTCAGGTGACCTTATTTTTAGGATATGATGTCATTCATTTTCCTATTGAATTCCCTAATGATTTCATGGTTGTTTTTAACTGGGCTCAGATCTGGGATTGATTTCGTTCTTAAAACTTGGTTTGTAATGAATGTTCAAATTCATCTCTGGGCCCGCTTTCGATGAGTTATAGTCTATCAAAATGTTGTTCGCCACAGTCAGAACCAGAGGCGAACCAGGATATAAGTTTGAAATTTCTTCATTGTACCAAATCAATGTCCATTCTTATCTTAGTTCTGATTACCATTCCAACTCTATCTCCAATCTCGCCATATGGTTTGTTGAGAGCTCAATGTCCATTCCGGTCTCGACCCCAGTGGTGCTTTAAGGGATTTTTAGGGATGTCTTCTGCTTGGTCCAGCCTCCAGTGTATATGAAGGGTAAGATCTCTAACCGAGTTTTTGTTATACTTCTTGTAGATCTAATCTGGTGTTTTTTTGTATAAATTAAAGAATGACAGGAGCATCGAGGGAGGCTTCTTAGAGGAGTCAACCTGCAGAAACTTCAAAACCAAGAGCTAAGCCTAAAAAGGTTAAGCCTGAACAACTCCCTTATACCTTGAGGTATAATCATTGGGGTCTTGTCATCACTGCTAGCAAGGTGGAGTCTGATTGGGTAGACATAACTGATACAAATCTGGGTCCGTTCCATTATGAGGAGTTGTACTCTTAAACATTTGTTGAAGAGGTAATAAGGAGGACCCAAAGAATAGTGGAATCTAGCTTAGCTCATATCACTATTTTTCCTCTTTCAATCCAATGTCCTGAACTAATAATGACAATAGTTGTTGCCTATAATCTGGCTACTAGACAGTGCATGGATTCACAAGGCAATGTCATCATTGATTTAACTCCCCAAATGTTCTAGTTTATGTTCAATGTCCCCAATCTAGGGAATCCTAAGCAGCTCAATGAGGTAGAGGCTTTGGAAATGTATAGTAATCATAAGGAAGCCAACAAAGCTCATTTGAATAAGAAATGGATGAGGACTGAGAAAAAGTCTCTAATTAAGCTTCCAGATCAGCCTAAAAGGGAAGAATTCTACAAAGAGGTTAGGGACATAATAATGATGTTATCTAGAGTGTTTGGAAAAAGGGATGCTTTTCAATTTAAAGAATGGATGTTTCCATTCATTTAGACAATATTAGATGGTAGGCAATAGTTTGATTACCCCATGATTGTGTCTAAAAGCATACACAATCAAATGGTTAGAGTGAGGAAAACCAAGAGTTTCTTTATGACCTCTTATGTCATTTATGCAAGAGCAAGGAAAGGCATTTTTTTGGGTTTAAAAAGAGTGGGGATTTTGGGAGAAGCTGATGGACAAAATAAAGTATGGAACCATTATGATCAACTATCCTTATAGATTTCTTAACTGCATTATAGAAGGTTTAATGATGCATTTTTGTATGTTATTATTAACCAGCTTGCAGGAGATGCAAGGTATAGATTGAGCCAGGAGGCTATGGAATTCATTACAGAGTGGGGATATTGGTTTATCCAATACCCCAAGTTTACTTATTTCAGGTTGGCTCAGTTTGATGGTCATCCTCACTTACTCCCTAGATACTGTAATAACAGAATAGTTTTAATGGAGTTTGTTTACCAAGCCTTGGGGGTTAATGCTAAATTTGGTATAAAGCATAAGCTTGGTTTTCATAAGTTCCCCATGTAGTTGGGTGAATATATCTGCCCACACCTTGTGGGAGCTAAGGTTATTTGCAATGAATTGATGCATCTAAAATTGGGCTTGTATACAACTAGGAAGCACTTTGATCCAAAGAATAAAGATGAATTCCTTGCTTGCTTCTATCTCTGACAGACACTTCAATCTATTGGAGGACTTCTGGAATGATCTTCAGGATGAATATGACTTGAGGAAGAGGAATTATGAAAGGTTTCCTATCCCACTCATGGTGGAATATGGGGTTAAAGTGAACATTCCTAAAATACTATTAGATGATGGTGTAATTTTGGATCCCTTATATGAGGCACATAATGTAGGCACCAAGAGTTTAGGTCCTGTAGATTGGGGCATAGAGGAGATAATAGATATTAAGCAGATAGCAAGACCAGTGTTGGATAGAAGTATCCAATGGGTCATGCTGAGAACCAAGGAGCCTAGGGGTCAAACCTCCAAGAAAATAAAAGGTGCAAGTACCACACAAGGGTACATGAGAATGAAGATAATAATGCCTCCAAAGGAGCCCTTGGAATTATTCCCTCATGACATAGAGGAATTTGAACTTGAAGCTCCAGCTTAAGATTTTCCTGAAGCACATGAAGAAGAAGTCCCAATAGGACCTGTGGCCTTAGCATCAGTTATGGGTGATTTTCCTACTCAACTCCCTCCTACAGATTAGCTAGGTGGAGAAATGCCTAGGGGAACCCTTCATAAGGAAGCTGAAATGTTAAAGGGAAAGAAATTTGATGTAGAAATCCATGATATAGGGATAGACTCTGAGGGTACTCTATTAGATAAGGAGACACTAGAGGATATGCCTCTTGATGAAGTTGAGCATTTTTTATAGAAGAGGACCAATGGTCTTTATTTGAAGAGGCTAAGAGAGCATCAGATGCGAAGGCACAAGCTGAAGCATTGCAGAAACATCAAGAAATAGATGCCAAGGCACAAGTTGAAGCATTGGAAAAGCTGATGCATTACTCCAACAACAATAGTTAGAGGCAAAGCAAAAAGTTGAGGAGTTGGCCAAGTAGAAACAAAGGGAGTAGGACCTCAGAGTAAAGGAGGAAAATGAAAAATTGGAGATGTTGCAAAAGATCCATGAGATGGAGGAAGAGAAGGCCAAACAAAGAAGAGAAAGGGAGGCCCTTGAGGCTAAATTTAAAATTATTGAAGAGGCCTATAAGAAAAGGGACAAAGAAAAATGCTTGCAAAAAGAAAAGGATGTTGAAGAGCTTGCTAAGCAACAACAAAAGGAAAATGAAGTATGGGACAAGCTCAAGGATTTGGAGGGAGAGAGAGATAAATTTCTTGAAGAGAAGAAGTTAGAGGAAGAATGGTTGAAAAAGGAACGAGAGGATAAAAGGCTACATGAGTAGAAGGATAGGGAGGAGGTTGAAATGGTTGCACAAGAGAATGTAGAAAAGGGACAACAAAATGTCCAGGAGGTTGATTCTCAACCTAAAGTTACTTTATTGTAGCCACTATCTTCTACAACTGCTGCCTCTTCCTCTACAGTAATGGCTACCACTCCTAGTGCTCCTACCTAGTTAAAGATTGATCTTGAGAAGAAGCAAATAGCTTCACCACAGCCTCTTAATTGGGAAGAAATGATGAAGGAGATAGAAAAGGAAAGACCAAAGAAGAAGGCCAGAGTTCTTCATTCCACAAGGCTCATTGAGGCAGGGGAGATCATTGTAGAATGTGCAATTCTAGTGGTGGACAGGGATAGTCGAGATATGCAGGTGACCAATTATCAACTGGGCATAGCCAATTTAGGGAAGCCTAAAAGGAATCAACAAATGAATTTGATTGATGTTGTAGCATCATCCACAAAGTCTAGAATTATCAGAGACAAACAAAGAAAGGATGAGCTTAAGGCTCAATTAGATCAGCTACATACTTTCTTAAGAGATATTTCCACCCCCATGTCACAACAAGTTGTTGCCTTGGAAACACTAGTCTTACTCAGCAAAAGAGAATTTTATGATCTGGTCCAAATGAGGAGTAAGTCTGGGTCGATGGATAGATAAGCTTAACCAGGAAGTGGGTGAGTTGTTGGTAAGCAGTTTTGAAATTCATAAGACAATGTTGGAGTTCATAGAGGAAATGGGTCACCACACTGAAACTTTAGGAAAGCATGAAGAGGAATATAGGGGGTATGTTTAGCAAATAAAAGATATCAGTAAACTGCCAAAGTCAACTCTTCTTGAGCAATCAATCCTCGAAGAAGATAATGCAAATTTCTTGGAAAGAGCCTCAAGCATAATCTGGTTTAGGTCTGATTTCATATATAAGCATAGAAATGAAATTCAAGATGCTAGTAAGGACTTCAATGAGCAGCTGGATGAACTAGAAGCTATTGTGGCCATTTTAGTCAATGTGGACATACCGGTTAGGGAGGGCATGCATTTGAATCAATTAAAGGAGAAATGGGACAATAGGTTTCAGGAGGTCATGCAAAAAGATGACGATGGAGAGGACTTATTATTATATAGACTAATGGATGTTAAAGAAGAGGTGAAGGCTGCAAGGAGGGAATTGACCAAATTAAAAGATATGAAGGGATTTGCCTCAGCAGAGTTGAAGAGAATTAAATTTGAAGACAACTAGGTCCATGGGCCTAATGTAGATATTCTTCAACAAGTCTTCTCCAATTATAATGAGTAGCTTCTTGAGAAAACTACGCAGGAATGAGTTGGCATCAAGATGATATATTTCGGGCACATGACTTCCCCCTTTTCTCTCCTATTTCACAGGGCAATCAATGTTTGAACTAAAGATCAACCAATCTAAGTTTTTGAAGAGGTTCTGGTTCCTTGATTATGGATCTCAATTTTGATTGAGATGGATTTGTGCTTAATCATCTCTATATGTACTTTTGAGCTCCATATTGTAAAGGTCAGCTAATGAAAGTAGAATTAGCCACCTAATGATAGGAGATAGAATTTTTAGCTTTTTGCAAAAGATACTTTTAAAAGTTCATGTTGAATTTAGATACACTTGTTTTATATAGTTTTTATGTTGGAATTGAACTTATTGGATGAGATTAATGAATCATAATCAGTCTGTATGCCAGTGGGTTTTCTATGCATAAATGTTTCTTATTTGATGTGAATCAATAGGGGAAACTAGATTATAAAGATTATTTCATTAAATTGTCTATGAATGGAATTGTTATATGTCTTTTGATCTATATTATTGGCAACGAATGAGGAAGTTTTTTTTTTGAATCTTGTGGAATTTTGATGAATGGTTATGATGATTAAACTAAGCACTACGAATGTGTGCAATGGTATGGATTGTTTTGTGAATTGCATCATGTTATGGTTTTGATCTATTAAGAAACACTCATTGTTAAGAATATATGTCTGGATATTGAAGAATTTTGTTCATGTTTTACTAATATGTTCCTTGATCTATCTTTTTCTATTTATTTAAACCCCTCGTTAAACATAGATTGATGAATACAATACAGTTTGAATTCCTTATCACTAGCAAAGGCCCCTTGAATATTATAGTTGCATTGGCCAATTGAGTGACATCAGACAGTTGAAAAACCAACTACCAGGACCTTGGAAGTTAGGCTACTATATGTTGTCTTTCTTTTTTCAAGAGAAATAGAGTAGAAATATTTTGTTTTATGTTGTTTGTGTCATTTTCACCATCAACACATAGCTAATTACCTTGTGACATGGAGATTTCCTCCTCACTTCTCTCCAAAAGAGAGAATAGTGCTCATTGAAAAATCTTTCCCTTTTACATGGATTGTTGGATGCTCGTTTTATACTAGACCAAATCATGTTATGAGAAGACGCATGAGGGAAGATGAGACATATGGCATTCTACATGCATGTCATGATGAACCCTGTGGAGGGAATTTTGCAGCCAAAAGGATAGAAATGAATATTTTGAACACAGGTTACTATTGGCCCACACACCACAAGGATGCAGGAAGATATACAAGGAAATGTGATAAGTGCCAAAGAATGGGTAGGCCAACCAAATCAGATGAGATGCCACTCTACCCCCAAGTTGTAGTGACTCTCTTTGACAAGTGGGGATTGGATTTTGTGAGACCCATTGATCCCCCATCAAATGGTAAGTCTTATATTGTGGTATGCACTGATTATGTAGCTAAATGGGTAGAATTCAAGGCCATGAAACATGCAAGAGACAACAAAGTTGCAAAATTTATTTATGAAGAAATTTTCAAATGATATGGAGTGCCAAGAGAAATAGTAACTGATCAAGGAGCTCAGTTTACCTCAACACTTATTACAGCACTAGTCAATGAATGTAACATAAGGCATAGGAAATCTACTCCTTACCACCCTCAGGCCAATGGACAAGTTGAGGTGACCAACAAAGAGATTGAAGCCATCCTAACCAAAATATTAGCTATTCATAGGAAGGATTGGGAAAATAGATTATCAGAAGTAGTTTGGGCCTACAGAACCACCTGGAAAACTACTATAGGCTTCACTCCATTTCAGCTACTATATTGGAAGATAGCTATGATTCCTATTGAATTTGAACACAAAACTCTTAGAATTGCAGTGGACCTAGGGATGAATATCTCTGAGGAACAAAAAGAAAGAATCATGTAGTTGAGTACTTTAGATGAGATGAGGAAGACAAATTTGCACCACACTGAAGTCGTGTAGAATCAAAGAATCAAATGGCATGGAAAATTTATCAAAGAGAATAAATTTTAGCCAGGTGACTGGGCATTACTTTATGACTCATGATATCAAGGCAATGCAAGAAAATTACAGACAAGGTGACTAGGACCATATGATGTTGCCAAGGTCTTTCCCAATGGATTTGTTAAGCTCACAACCATTGATCCTATCAGATTCAAATTACTAGTCAATGGTCATTGTCTTAGATTTTATCACAAGCCAGCTTCCAAAGAAGAGTTCTTGCAGCAATTCAACCAACCTGCAACACCCGAGCTTCCTGCAGCCGAAGGCAGTGGACCTAGTGTCCCTCCTTCTAGCTAATTAAGGTACTTACTTGTCATAATAAAGACATCTACATTTTTAGAATTCCATTTCTTCACCCATCCGCCCATCTGTACCACCTTTCTCTCTCTTCCATCACTTCATTCCACTTCATCATTATTGATTGCTTAATTTATTTTCTTCAACGGTGAATGGTACTTTCTCCATGATATTTGCAATGTATCCTCCACAAATTTAGGTATGTATGCATTAATTACTCTCTTAATTACCTTTTTAGTGCATTAATTTAATTATTGTATGATTAGTATGGACATTCACATAATTTTCATCCCCCCTATCAAATCACTATTGACATCTCACATGTGTGAACACATGTCCAAATTTAGGTTGGGGGGAAAGGAAAGATGTAGGTACATTGCCCACATGTCATTCCATGATTTAACTTCTTGAATAAATCTAGTTGAGCCAATTTAAAATTTGAAATGAGGGACAACTCGTATCCATGATGTGACACTAAAATGTTGCTGCCATTCCTTTTCATCATAGCTCCTTTTATTACCTTGTCTTTGCCATTATTGACCTTGTCATAATCTCGAATTGAAAAAGGTAAAAAAATAAGAGAAGGAAAATTCAATCGATATTGGTGCAGGATAATTTTAGCTAACAAGTGTTGTAGAAAGGAATTTATTCTCAAACAAGAATTATAGGAAAATAATTTTGTAGAGTGACAGTTATTACAGAAAATGGGAGACAAACTGTTTGAAATGAGCCTTCAGCCCATGATACCTTATTGCAAGATGCACAATGCCTGACTAAATTTAGAAACTATAGCTAGTTGGACTAATTCCTAAAGCTAGACAATTTTAATGAAGGCATTGCACTTGAGTTTTCCCAGACATTTTCAGAGGGAAAATCTACATTAAAAGTACTGGAGGTCGTGGCAACTGAGAAGAGAATTGCATAAGTTACAGGGTTACCTACTGACGATGAGCATTACCCTATTTCTAGACATGCCAAGTCAGTAAGGGTCATATTCACAATACATGGTGACCCTCCAATCAGCATAGAAAAGAAGGGTGCCAAAAGAACCTCTCTTCCTAAGCCATGGAAGTAGGTAGTCATCTACATTATCAGGTACCTCACTTGTGAAGGCCGATTGTCAAACTTATATTTAGTGCATTCAAACTTTTGAGTAACATGAGGTATGGAAGAAGGATGAATGTGCCTAATGTCTTATACAACCTTCTCTCCATCATGATGACTGAAACATAGAAAGTTAGGGACAACTCTGTCTCACACTATTGCCTCATTATATTTTTGGTTGAAAAATATTTGCATGATGTAGCACCCGAGATGACCTAGGAGGAATTTGTAAATTTTAATAAATTTAGACCTGAGTAGCTACAACCTACGGCTTTACCTCAGACACATAGGTCTAGGAGGAGATTAAGCATGGTTGAAGCAACCCCTGGTGCTTCAACCTCTAGTGCTAGCTCTGGTATGAATTCTCTTGCAGCAAAAGGGGCCATAAATATTAGTTCCTCTAAAATAGGGCACTCTAGAAAAGAAAGTTCTTCATCAGACTCTGATGATGATATTCCACTTGAAACCCTAGTAAGAACTAGGGCACACAAGAAGAAGGTAGAGGCAAGAAAAGGAAAAGCCAAAATATAGCATGTGGAAAGAGAGGTGTTGAGTCCCAAGAAGAGAAAGGCTAACACTATTCATCCTGCAACAAAAGGAAAATGTGAGAGCCCTGTTAAGAAATCAAAACCAATGGTTGATATGCCTTCGTAAAAAAAACCCTAAGCATGGAAGGACATCACATGAGAGCACAAAATCCCCAATGGGGCAGGAAAATATCAAAGAAAAAGATGTATTCGAAGAGGCAACAAAAATGACCCTAGCGGATCTTGTTGCCATTGCTGAGGAAGTTGAAATTTGAGAACATGAGGAAAATCCAGAGTTCTTGTAGCAAGACCAAGATTTAGATCAGGATTTCCTACAACAACTACAGGAACAAGAAGAAGAGGCCATGCAACAAGAAGTGGGAGAAGAAATTGTACCTCCCCAGCTTGATCCAGTAAGACAAACTAAATCTATGCAAATAGTGTTATATGGGGTGCAACCATCAACAAAAATTCTGGTAGGAATTCATAATCCTCCTAGTTTTTTAGTGCATACAACAATTTTAAATTTATGGAAAGAGATAAAAAGGTGGGAGGAAGAATGGAAAAAGGAGAAGCGAAGATTGAAAAAGGAAATCCAAGAGAGGGATGAAATTATTGAAGAAAAGAATCAGGAGATTGCCTCTCTAAAAGAGAGGGTGGGAAGCATTGCAACCTTGGTACCATAGATTTTAGAATGTAGAACACCTCCAAGAGTTTATGCTCTGCACCTGAAGGAAAAATATCTCTCTTCAGCTATCAAAACACATCTCAGGTTTGAATCCCTTAATTGAGACCCCCACTGAATTTTTTGATGCTTATAGGATTGCCTCCCCTGAAATGAAGAATTTGTTATGTGAGTTTTATTTACATATTTTTTTTGTAACTCAAGACCAAGACTAGAACCCATTGTTGTATGTTGGAGATATCCAACTAAGAGCCTTCATGTCTTGGGTGCAAAATGAGATTAGCTGGGGAGAGCAATATAATGCTTATAGGAAGATGGAATCCAATATCCCTTTGGACATTAGAGTAGAATCAAGAAACCCCAAGGATATTTATAGAGATTAGAACATAATTCTTTTTAGGCTTAGTTATGGTAACAAAATTATGCCTTGGATTGAGGCAGTTTATAGTGAATATGAGGTAAAGACAACAACAAAAGAGGATACCATGAAAGGATATCTATCACAAAGATAGAAAACTTTGATTGATAAGCTGAAATAGGTTGAACCTCATTCCATCCAGAACTATCATGCAACAATAAAGACGATTGAAAGTTGCATTCAGCTTGGGAGAGAAAAGGGTCGAGAGTGGCTTCCCTTGACTTTCAGCCACCTATCCTCTTGCGACATGTTCCAAATTTCATATTCTACCGTTATGACATTGCTAAAGAAATACAAAGATGGAAAATACTTGACAAAATGGGAGGATTCTACTAGGACCTTGACTCACACTCAACAGACACTGATATTGGAAAACTATCAGTTACAAATTTCAGAGCTTTGACTAGGCAAAAAATCAATTCTTCCTCTATTGGAGGACCAACAAAATGTTAAGTTGGGGGGAGTGATGAGCCTAGTTTTTGGTCTTAATTTGGGTAGAATCCATAGTTTATTTGTTGAAGTTGATATGGAATTTGATATTAAATGTTGGTATTTCTATAATGTTTCCCTTAAACCATAGACATTGGGTTTAATTCCATTTCTTCCAATTTTAATGACATTAACTATTGTGTGTGGACTATCTATATTGATTTTGCATGTGGCTGATGAATGTTCTTTAAGGTCATTATAGATGTGAAATTATTATGCATACTAACATTTCCATGCAGACACACTTGAGGATACTAATTTAAGGAATGTAGCCGCCAGCTGGTCATTATTGAGGAGACGTTCGAAGGTCAAATAGAGGATGATGATAGAGATTCCCCATGTCAACCGCATGTAACCACCTTATATTGATCTCACATGATGTTGAGTAGCCACAGACATTACTACAGTGTTGAGTTTGCATTTAGAAATGCATGTCTGACCGGATTCCTTGCATGTGTAGCTACCCTCCATTCTTTTCTTTGTTTTCCCTAAATGGCATCCTCTTAGTTAGTGGGAGTTGACTTCCCTTTTTTGTGGGTAGATAAATAAGGTTTGGATTATCCTTCTTTGGGAGTTCAAGAGTTTGAAGGTTACCAAGTTTTTGATTATTGATGTTGTATTTGATAGTTTACTAAGCATTTCCAAACATGCTACTCTTTTGTAATTGTATTTCTGAATGAATAAGATGATGTTCTGAGTTGAGAATTTGAGTTTACATTAGTTTTAGAGGATACTCATCCAAGGGGACACACTTGGTGAGTAATTTGTCCCTTAGTTTAGTTAGATTAGTTGTTAGTTTTTGTTTAGTACTTAGTTCATCATCTGGTACTAACTGCTCCTGTAGCCACTAGAATTCCATTATGTGACTATTCCTGCAGCCAAAGTAGACAGAGTAGCTCCCTATTTTTTGTTCAAATTTTTATTCTTGTCATGAATGTTCAGCTTAGTTTAATTATTGAGTGATGTTCAACATTTTCTTTGTTCCTTTCCATGCAATTTACTTTCAGTATTGAATCCTTCTTAGTTGTAGAATGAAGATGACTACTTTGAAGTTCCTAGTGCACATACTGTGCTAACCCATTTCAAGTTCATGTCCTTGGGTTGATAATTTAAATGTACCTTCATGATGGTTCAAATGGATATTCAGATTAGATGTCCAATCTCTAAATCATGGTTGTAAAGGCTTAGTTATTAAGATCATTGTAGGAGGCTGACAGGTAGTAGTCTTTTTACCTCCAGAGTCAAGTGTGGTGGTCTTAACATTTTCTCGTTTGACAATAGAACCTTTGTCCTACTTACCACTCATCCCTGGGGTTTGTCTAACCTTTTTCTTTGAGCTACTAGGAAAGTATCCTAATTCAGAACACTCATTAGGTTCATTAGAAGAGTGTTCAATTTCATTTCCTTCATTCAAATCAAACCCCTCTTCCTTTGAATTAATAGGATATTTTTCCTTATTAGGGGAGCCCTCTTCCTCAAAGTGTTTAGAGGTGTTAGGGAGGTCTTCCTTCGCATAATTTTTTGGGGTGTCGTCTGCAACAAATGAATTCCAATCCCGTGGAAGAGATAATTTATTTAACTCTTGCACAATCAACACTTTTATAAGTCCATGATGTGCTAATGAGTTCTTAATACCCTTTTGAACTAATTTTCTCATTTGCATTATGGAAGAATACATAAAGAACAAAATATTCATGAAGAAACCCCAATGAAAATGTATCAAAAGTCAATTTTTTTTAGCATAGACATACACATACCTTCCTTCATAGGTTATATATTGGATAAAAAACCGTATCAAATCATTCCAGGGTGGTGGAAGTGAAGCTAACTTTGTGCCTTATCTAGAGATGACTTCAACCGACTCCCCTTGTCACAGGAATTTCTTGTGAAGGGTTTTAATATTTGTTGCCCTTGTTGAGTTATCAGGGAAGTAATTCTCCTTGGATAGTGGCAATCCAGTGACATCCGCTATGGCTTCAACTGAAATAGGGATTTCCAAACCACGGACCCGTGCCCATTTTCTATGACATGTCATGGAAAATTCACATGCCATCTTCTCATCATACCCTTGCAATATTCAGAAGTATGCATCCCATCCTATCTGGTTGAACATTTTATACACTTTATCCATTACCAGAGCCTTTAAGTCATTCATATTCAGGGGCTCAAAATGGTGCATGTCCTCTCCTACCATAATGTTACCAAGAGCTTTATCTCAAACCAAAATAAGGCACTCTCATCAACTTGGAATAGTGTGTAGACAAAGTTGTTAGCAGATAAAGCAAACCACCGCTGGTAAAGAAAAGATGTTGGGAATGACTTAGAGCAATTTTTGCCAACAGGTAAAAATGGTAAGTCGTTAACTAGATTTCTACGGTAATTTGAAAGGTTAATTATGGTGATTTATGACCTATACAAAATATGGCAGTGGTAATAATGTTATGAGTTGGCCGAGGCTAAACAATAAATAGTTTCGGCATGCTAAACAAATACGGCTTCTTAGAAAATGAGGATAGAATGGGCGGAAAAGAAAGGCGAAATGAATACAACATATGGTACAATTATGATTTGATAGTTCCTATGGTATGATTAGACGATGCTTTCCCCCCTAGCTTAGCATGTGGCCCACCCACGAGACATGTCACCATTTATTAAATAAAATAGAAGATATAAAATAAAACAACAAAGAGAAAGAGGAACGTGAAATATACCAATACCAAACCGCATGTGTACAAAAGATGATGTGGAGGCGACGACATGAGGATCTGGTGAAATAGAAGAAGGACCTAATCAAATCACATGATACAAATGTGAGGATACCAATGAAGCAGTGACAAAAGAAGGCCACGTCTAATGATGATGAGCATCGTATCATAAAAATGGCCGCCTAAGTGGAAGGGTATGGAGAAGAGGTGTACCACCAATGTTAGAATGCCAAATGCAAAAGGAAGACTGAAAGTGAGCAAGGCCGACATGTAAATAGCCCAAGAGAGCAATGACAGAGGAAGTACATCAGAAAATGATGGAGCAGTTGAATGGAAGTATGAAAAATCCCATAGAATATATGATCAAGTAGCAACATGAGGAAGGAGCTGAAAGAGTAACAAAAGAGGTAGAAAACTAGGATGGAGTATCAGGTTGCAAAAATACTGACCCGACGTTCCTATCCAAAAAGTGATGGGAACCGAGGATCAAAACACCCAGGTAGGATGAAGCACCTAGAAAAATAGTTGTCCTTGCAGCAAATAACACTGGATGTGCAAAAGGCCTTAAAGTAGTAGAGAATGAAGATACTTCCCTATAAATACCAAAAAAACTAAAGGCTATGGAACATAGAAAGAAGCTCCTATCGTAGAGGTGACAAGAGGTGAGGTTTTTTTTTTCTCAATGATAGACCACCAGTAACTTGGTTTTCATCCTATCACCATCTAGAAGTGTCAAGAGGCCAGTTTTCACTTCTAAGATTTATTTAGTAGTTGACGCGTGTTAGAAGCTAGTTTTCAAATGTCAGCCGACCAATAATGCCCAAAGGTTTTCATTCTTGGATCTTTTATTACAATTTTTTATATTTATATATATCAATTTCTAAGAAAGCCAAAAGGAACCACAATAAGTTCCTTCACCACATCACAAAAGAATGTTTCCTTGGAAAGGGGTTGCTTGTAAAGTTTTAGGTGGTGCCCATTAACAAGAAGGATCCTTTATTTAGAATCCATAGTGCACAGTCGAACAACACCATTGTTGTAGACAATCTGAATTTCATAAGGCCCGAGCCAACAGGTATGGAACTTCCCCTTCAAGTCCTAGAATTGAGAATCATAGAGTAGTGCCCAATCCCCAGTTTGGAATGTCCATGACCTAATAAAGTGATCATACCACTATGCTCACTACTTTTGTACGATCTTTACATGAAAAAGGGCCTCTTGTCACATTTCATCAAGAGAATGGAGTTGAGCAATTTTGTCCTTCTAAGCATCACTAAGATTCATCCTGAGCTAAAGTGTTGTGCAAAGATTTTTTACTTCAAACTCGATAGGGAGAACAACCTTCTTACCATAGAAAAGCTCATAAGGTGTTAAACTAGTGGTTGTTTTCCATGTAGTGCAGTAGGCCCACACAAGTTCAAGAATTTACACGGCCCAGTCTCTTTTATGGAGGGAAATGGCCTTGGTAAGAATGTTCTCAAGCTCTTTATTGGTGACTTCAACATGTTTGTTGGCCTACAGATGGTATAGTGAAGAATTGAAATGGTGAATCGCGTATTCACAAACCAAAGCAGCAATAAGATTATATACAAATTTTGGGCCTTGATCCGTGACTATATCTCGAGGAACACCAAATCTGGTGAAGATCTCGGCATAGAGGAAATCGACTACCTTGGTGTCCTTTGCATGTTTCAGAGCAACAACCTCAACCCACTTGGTGACATAATCTATATCCCTTGTTCCATGATGGAGGGTTGATAGGTCCAACAAAGTCAAGCCCCCATTTTTCAAAGGGCTCAATGGACAACTGAGGGTGCAAGGGCATTTCATTTGAGTACATGGGGTGGCCTATACATTGGAATTTATCACAGTGGTGAACATAATGCTTACAATACTTATGGATTGTAGGCCAATAGTAGCCTATAGTGAGAATCTTCTGAGCGATCCTCTACACAAGGAAGTGTCTCTCACATGGCTCTGTGTGACATGCACAAAGTATATTGAAGAAATCATCTTCGAGTACACATTACTGCATGATATTCTCAATGCTAGTACGAAAGAGCAATCCGTTAATACATGTATATTGTCCACTAAGTCCAACCAACTTTTAGTGTTCTCTTGGAGAAAAGTGTGGTGGGAACTTGTACGTGACCAGGTTATTTGCAATGTCTGTGTACCATAGACTCTTTGCAGATATGGCAAAGATGTGTTCATCTAGAAAGGTGTCATCAATTGGAATTGGTTCCTCATCTTGTTGTTGTAATCTGGACAAAAATTTTGCAACCACATTCTCATGACTAGGCCTATCAAGTATAGAAATGTCAAATTCTTGGAGCAACAGTAACCATCTAATAACTCTAACAATTACAAGTTTATTCATTAGAAATTGAATTGCAGAATGGTTTGTATGAAAAAAAATTATATCCGATAATATAATGACGAAACTTATTAACTACATAAACAATAGCTAAGAACTCCTTTTCAATTACCATATAATTTACCTCAGCCCCAGTGAAATTTTTGTTGATGTAGTAAATGGAGTAGAAGAGATTATCTTCTTTTTGTCCAAGGAAAACCCCCATGGAGGAATCTGAGGCATCTGTGTGGATATGAAAAGGTAGCTCCTAGTTTATTCCTCTAACTATTGGTGTGGTGACAATTTTATTCTTGACGGTTTTAAAATATTCTTGGCATTCTGGTGTCCAAGAGAAAATTACATCTTTTTCTAGCAAATAAAATAAGGGGGAGGCAATCTTACTAAAATTTTGGATAAACCTCTTATAATACCCTACATGGCCTAGAAAAATATGCACATCCTTCTGGCTAGTGGGTGTAGATAAGTCTTGAATAATCTGTATCGTTTTGGGATCAACTTGAATACCCTTAGTAGAAATATAATGATCAAGCACTATCCCTTCTGTCATAAGCATATGGAACTTTTCATGACTCAATGATAAGTTGGTATCTATACAATTCCTAAGTACCTTTTCCAAATTTGTTTTAGCCTCTTCATAAGTATTCCCATGGATAATTAAATCGTCCATATACACCTCAACACAATCATTTACAAGATTTGCAAAAATTCTCAAAACTGCCCTTTGAAAAGTGGTAGGGGAATTACATAAACAAAATGGAAAGATTCTATAGACAAAGGTTCCCCAGGGGCAAGTGAAAGTGGTCTTGTCCTGATCCTCTGGCGCTATACAAATTTTTTTGTAACCGCTGAACCCATCCAAAAAAGAGAAGAACTTCTTACCTGCAAGAGTATCCAACACTTGATCAATAAATGGTAATGGAAAATGATCCTTCTTAGTAGCTTTATTTAATGCTTTATAATCAACACAAATTCTCCACTTACCATTTTTATTGGGAACCACAACTAAAGGAGAAACCCACTAACTATCTAAAATAGGATATATAAACCCGACATTTAATAGTTTTTGTAACTCTTCTTTAACTATCTCATGCAAGACAAGGTTGAGCCAACGTTGTGGTTTCATAATTGAACGAATACCTTCTTCAATGTAAATACGGTGGGTGCAGGTTTCAGGATGAATGCCACGCATGTCTTGGTATTACTAGGAAAACGCATCTTTGTTTGTTCTAAGCATGGTGATAAGGTCTTGGATTTGTCCAGGGGTTAATTATGGATTAATATTAAGAGTGTGATTAGGAAAAATTTCCATAGCCTCTGATTGTATAGGTGAGTTAATGGCTAGGACTTGGGTGGTGGATGACATCTCACTAGAATTTCCTGAAGATAAAAATGAACTATACAAGCAATTATGGGGTAACAACTGATGGAATGTGACAAAATGTTGAACAAATCGTGAACTGCCCACCAATGGAAAGTTCCCAAAAGGACATTGAGTATTTATACCTAAATGGAGAACCATGATTTCAAAAAAAATATTATACATGTATACCTGTTCTGAAGGAAATTAACAAGAATATTATCTTCAGTAGGTTCTTCCATATCTAAGGCTTTATAAATTGTCAGAATTGGTAATGACTCATCTAAGTCACTATCAACCCAAAATGGATCCTTCGTCTCTAATAAGGGTTGTGCTAGTGGGTATAGAGTCAATTATTTCTTGTTCTCACCATTAGAAATGACCATGTTTTTGGACCGAAAATTGATAAATGCATCTATAGCTACTAACCAAGGTCATCCCAAAATCAAGGGGTATCCCTCTAGCTTAATTTTCAGTTGCAAAATCACAAAGTCAGTTGGGTATTCCCACAAATCAATAGAAAGGATTACATCTTCCATCATACCCTCAAGCTTGACCAAAGATCGATTTTCCATTTGAAGAACTGTGGGAGTAGGTCTGAGTCCCTCTAATGACAATCTTTCCCTTGTTTCATTTGTCATAACATTCATTGCAGTGCCCAAATCCACAAGGGTATAAGGAATACTTACTTTACCAATAGATACCTTAATGACATGACTCCCCAAATCTGAGTACTTTGGAATGGTTATGTTCTCGAGAATAAATTCTTCCAATTTTCCAATAACTTGGATGGTCTTCAGGTCTTGCTTCTTCTTTTTATTCTGAGTACATAGATCTCAAACTATTTTTGTATAGACAAGGATGTCCCTGATAACCTGCAACAAGCAATATTGATGTTAACATTGTGTAACTCATTAACAAGATCAAATTTAGGTTTAGAGACTTCCCTTTGTATTGGTTTAAATTGATTTTTTTGAAAAAGGGAGGTTCTTTGACTGGATCTGCTTCTAATTCTTCATAGATTTCTGTAATGGTGAGCCCTTGAAGAGCCTTCCTTGATCTTAATTGAACTCCATCTAATTCTATTGTGTTTACATGATAATTTGAATAACGTGTTGCCTCATTATTATACATAGGTTGGGTTGCCTTATTATTGGGGTTTGGGTTTGGCTGGGCTGGCATTGATGTAGGTCTTGGCGGTTGTGTTGGATTGACTGGTTTAGCAACTGATGACGGCAAAGAAGAAAGAAGTTGTTGTGACTGCTAGTATGGGTTGATCATGGGAGGAGGTGGAAATTGTGATTGTGACAGATATGGTTGTTGTTGGTATTGTGATGGTTGTGGCGATTGTGGCCTCCATGCCTGTTGCCACGGCTATGAAGTATACTGATATTGTGGCATCCATTGAGGGTATGGGGGTTGTTTCCAACCCCCATATAATCCAAGTTGATTGGAAAAATAATTGGGTTGGCTACGTCCATAAGCAAGATAATCATTCATCATGCTAGGGTGCATCACTCGAGGTGGAAAAGGTCGCCTAGGGGCCATGTAGTAGATGGGTTCCTTATAATATTCCATATCAAGCACACCTACAAGAAGAGGCCTCAAGGTAGAACTCCTACTAACTTCTTCTAGGGATGAGATTTTTTTCCTATCATATGAAAAATCCTCACTACCATTTTTCTTGTGACACATTAGACAAAACATAGCCAAGGCCTTCTTGACTTCTTCTTGCTTCCTACGGGTATAAAGAGTGTCTATCTGTTTACCCATATGACTTAACAAATCTGTTTTAAGATTCTCAAGTAAATTTCCTATTTCACGCTTTGTTATACCTCATGCATTACCTGTAGTATAAGGCTTACTTGGATAGTTCCTTCCTGAACGTTGAGACCTTGAATAGTTCCTCCAAATATCACAGATATCGTCAAATTCCATTTTGGAGATATTCCCTTTACCTATTAAATTTAATGCTTCCATAACATCATCTCTTATTCCTCTAAGAAAAAAAATTTTAACATCATCATTTAGCCCCTATTGGCAAGACTATTGAAGACTAAACATAAAGCATTCGAGGTAGTCCTCCATGAACTCATCTTCCTTTTGTGTCATGCGGAAGATTTTGTCCCAAACCTCCTTTTTTTTTCAATACTCTTGGTACTTGGTCAGGAATAATTCCTTCATGACTTCCCATGTTTTGATATTCCTGAGGTTCATAAACCATCGTAGGGTGGCATCCTTTAATGTAGCTAGAAATATTTTGAGTTTCTTCGCATCACTTTGATAGTCATAGTTGTGATACAACACATCAAATTCAAAAAAAAACATATCAAGATCCTCAATCAAAAGACCACAAAAAATGGGAAAAGGAAAATGAGGAATGTTCTTCAGAGGAGCATCTTGTTTGGGATGTGTGATTGGAAAATAAAAGGTAATTGAATTATTGTTGGCCAATGCCCTATTGTGATTTTCTTTGTTTTTGTTGTTGTTGGGATCCATGACGTCTAGTGCCCAAGGGATAAAATAGGTTCTAAATGGCTTTTAGGTTTCTTTTGAGAATGGAATAGCTTCCAACCCATAAGTTTCCCAAAAGATATTCTCAACCTTTTTGTGTAATATCTCAAAAGAGCTTGGACGAATACCTACAAGTTTCTCAACAATAATGGTCTCAATAGCACACTTCTTGAGATTAGGTTCGGGTAACTCTAATGGTTGCAACTTAGTTTCTAGTTTTTCTTGTGTTGAACTACTTCCTTCAATGGATGATTTTAATTTATTTTTGAGTTTTTCAGGTTGTGAACTACTTCCCTTCTCTTTTCTAATGAATCTTCTATCTCTACTACGATTCATGCACCTAAATGACTTAAAACAACACAAATCAAGAGTACTCACCTAAACAAGTTCAATAATTGTATAGGATTTCTTCAAGATGTATTGTTCCTAACTCAACTTGCTATGGTTTTAGGCCTTTAATACCTTTCCCCGGAAATGAAACCAAAATGATTGGATTAAATTGCGGTTGATGTTCAGGATAAAACTATCCTTGTAGTTCTATCTCAAATGGGTGAATGGATTGAGATCAATCTTGGAGAATTTTGCAAGTTCCTCAGTTTACTCCTCAATTTCAATCTGGGAGTGTAGGCTTGTGAAAGATATTGGGGTGGTTTGCCTAAGGGATGAACCTAGAAAGACAAGCAGGGATGGATGCAACTACATACACATTGCATTTATTTAGAAATCTGGTTTTTAGACCTCCCGTCACCTGTGCGATAGGAACCCGAACTGAATAGTTTCCAACAAAACAGATTAAAACTAATCAACAGAACAAAAATAATAAATTTTGCTAACACTAAGCTATCAAGAGAAAATAACTGATGGAATTTGAAAATGCTAGATAAAGTTCATGCATACTATTAAACACTCCAATTAACACTTGTCTGAAATAATTTGCTAAATCAAATTTATACAAAATGGTAAATGCATCGATTAAATATGATTTCAAAGTGAGCTGCTAAATCAAATACACCTGTAGCACGATATAAAAAATCAATCACCAATACAAAAAATAGTAATTAACAAAATATTAAATAGCACAATCGATTGAATGATCAAATCAAACTAAGAGAATCGCATTACCACACAACAAACTGATACTACAACTAGTCACTAGGCAATCAAGGAAGTGAGCCATGCCTTCTCCAATTTCCAGTGAAGAAATAAAAGTTTACTTTACTCTATTCAATGCTTATGTAGAACATGATTTCAAAATCCAATCTTTTCAAACAAAATGATAGATTGCAAATATATATTATTGATTACTAACTTGAGTCTTAGCATACATATATATAGAGATTATATGTCACTGAGTCTACAAAAGACTAGCCAAAATGATATATGATTGTTTGGGTTGTTATGGCCTGCATCCAACAACCTTTAAAAGTTTCTTAATAATAGATTTACAACTTTAACATTGTTCCAAAAACAAAATAACAAGTAACTCATGACTCATGAAATGATTCCCGTCTTCATTCCACCAATGCTCCCATTGCCTCCACACATCAACCACCTAATCATTCCCTATTTTTCCATAATCACAAGGATAATTAGTAAATAATTAATGGTTATGATATATCCTTAAGTTCCTATCTTTTCTTTTCATTTTATCAAACATCCCTACTTCCTTAAGAAATAGTGATAGGAACTATAGGGAATTCTATGGAAAAAAAGAGGTAAAAAGGAAAATAAAGGATGAAAATAAAGACACATCTATCCCCCATCACCATGTGTACATGACTTGAGAAAAAAGGTCTCTAAGTAAGCTTAACCAACTAGGTGAGAATAGGAGTTATAAATTAGCTTGATGATTAAAGATTATTTTCACACCAATAACCAACCTTAAGCACAACTTAGAGAGAAATATACTCAAGATGGGTCTCAAAAACTAGCCTTGATGAGGTATACATGTATAATAAAAGTCTCCCAAATAGAGAAAAGTAAAAAAACCCATGAGAAAAAAATCCTCCCCAAATTAAGAACAAGAGAAGGATAAATGAACCTTCTCAAAAAAAATTCCTACAATATTAGGAACATGAAGAAATCTATGAAACACAATAATCTACAAACATTACCAAAGAATAACAAGTATACTAATAGAATCAAAGAATATTCATTAAAAATCAAGATGAGGTTTAGGATCATGAAGGAAAAAATTATAGATGAGTGATCCCAATGACATTAAACTCAAGTAATGTATATATGATGATTCACACCAATGATTACATCAATGCAACAATATTGCAAATAAAAGTACATGTTCGAATAATATCCAAAACACTAAAATGAATTGATGATAGTAGAAGGTGATTCCATTACTCCATAGAAACTAAGGAAAAATTACTATAACCATATGATACTCCTCATAATTATCAAAAGGAAGATGTATGGAAAATCTAGCTAAAATTCCATGTCATCAATGTAGCATATGAAGAGGAAGAAACAACATTAAAAATACCAATATGATGTACTTGCAACTAAAAGAGGTTGTGTGAATAACAAGGGACACACATGCAACAATAGATTTTTTTTTTATTGCAAGTAATAAGGTGCTCATAAAACCCCTCATAACACTTTATAAGTAGTGTGAGTATAATTAATAACACAATATGATGGAAGAGGTCCCCAAAACACAAATTATAATTGTGGAACTTTATTTTAGTGCATTATAAGAGTGAATATAAATAGAGCTATACAATGTCCAAAAGATAACTATGGCATGAAACAATGAGACTCATCATCTCCCATGTGTCAAAAATGGTGCAATTATCCATTGATTTTTTTTTTGTTTTCACAAAGGGAGACTCACTAGAATTAGAAGAGGGATATAGTTTCTTGTTTTATTTTAGCTTCAAGTGGGAGGGAATCTCATAAGATAAAATTTATTATGCTTTAGGTTGTTGTGAGTTATGTGGAATAAAAGTTTCAATTGTCCTTATCTTATCCATTATGAATACATAAAAATAAATGGGCACTTAAAATCATCTCTTACAACTCCCTAATAATAGAACAATGCTAAAAGTAGAGCCCCCCAAGAAAATTATAAGGTGCATTGAGTGCAAATTTCACAAGGACAAAGTTTGAAAAACCATTTATAACATGCAATGATTTTACAATTTTTTTAAAAAGTATTAAAAAAATATGGTATTACAAGTAGAATCCTTGCCATTTTTTTGATAATTTTAAAAAATTGTTTGATTTCAATATCATGAGAGAATGTTGTGTCTTGTAAAAAAAAAGTGTAGATTCAAATAGAAATTAAAGTAAAAAATAAAATTTAAATATTTGGACCAATACTTGAAAAAATATTTCCAACTATAAGAATCCAAAATTTTGACATCATGGGTGCAAGTTATGGCCTATCAAAAAATCCCCAATATTATTGAGATAGTGCTTAAGCTACACCTCTTGCCTACATGGAGTTGTGGTGGTAATAAGGGAGCACATAGTTTGAGTGACAATTGGGTGGCATGAAGGTTGGGTGGTGAATGGTAGGAAAGCTACACTATAGTGGTGGAGTTGGTGGCTAATGTTGGTTTTCATCACTCCAAGTAGTAAGGTGTGTTGATTTTAAGCTCCTTTGGGGTTGGGTGTGATTAGTAGCTAGGTTCCTTGTGACCACCCCTTTGGGGCACATGTGTCAACCTTGTGTAGGATTATACCCTACAAAAAAAATCATTTTTTTTACATCATTCCAAAGCTAAAGTAGGACCTACATAGGCCCATAAATTGAGATAACTAAGGCACTATTAGATAGCATGGTGGCTATATGATTATATAGATCTATACAAATAGTATAAAATAATATACAACTACTAATGGAGAACCCCAAACATCTCTATGTAGCACTTTTGGAAAACCATATTGATTTTACTATTGATTCAAATGTTTTTGGGCCTTTTAGACATAATAGTGAGCTTTGTTTTACTCTAGTAAGTGTTATATGAAAGTAGTTGAGAAAAATACATCTGAAAAGAGAAGGGGATTGTAAACTTAGTGCTCTAATACCATGTTGGAGTCACGAAGAGACTCATAGGAGTTGCAGTATCCCTAAAAAACTAAATAACATTTTATAAGAGAGATAACGCAAAATAATTTATATGTCAATACTTATACAAATATGTGTAAAATATACATAGAATCATTTTCATATAAATGCAAGGGAGAGGAAAAAAATTGGTTGAGGTAATTGAGTGCCCCACATGTGTAATTTACAAATATGAAAACATGTGTCATGTATACAAATTGAGAAAAAAAGAAAAAATCTATAAGTAAGCTTTATTGACTAAGTATGAATAGAAACCATAAAGTAGCTAGTTGACTAAACACACTTTTCACACCAATAAAGACTTGTAAAAAATGCAACCCAAATTTAAATAAATATCAATAGAATCTTGAATGAATTCATAAAGTGTTCTTTCAAGTGTTGTGCAAATGAAAATAATAGCCAAAATATATTTATTGAATCTATCAACTTTGTTTGATTGTTGACATAATCTTTGAGTATGTTTTAGATTTCCCAATGAAATATTGTACATCAAGAGATAACCCAAGGGTTGGCTAACTAGATTAGAGAGCAATAGTGGTACAAACACATATATTCATTGTTTTGGCCAAAAAGACATAAGAATAGTAGAAATGGGTGAAAAAGAAGCTACTTTGATCTTAATTCTTTTGTTTTCATATCAATAATATTTTTTAACTCTTTCTACACATAATTTCTATTGTAATCTATTGTTATCTAGTTTCTATATTTTATGTTTAAAAAATTAAAATATTTCTTGTAATCATTTTTTTAATAATAGAAGATCAAAATCATGAGAACTCGATCTTTTTTTGCCAACCTTATTCTACCATGATATTTCAACAACCCACATGTATACACAATGATTTCATATAATATAAACATTATTGAAATGGGGAAAACTTATCTTCATGTTATGCAATTAGATTAAGTAAAAACACACCTATTATCTTTCTTTAAACAAAAAATAATGTCCAAGTGCCCTTAAAATATCAAAAAATGTACCCTTAAATGAATCAATAACTCTATCTCCTGCTCAAATGAGTGAATTCATTTAAATATAATTTCTTTGAAATACCTCAGCTATTCATAGAAAAACATAGAGAATGTTTCTTTTTGTAGTTTACAAAGGAAAAAACAAACAAATAACTACACCTTTAATAGATACAAATGAAGAAAAGAGAAATGACACATACATTGAGGATGGATTTATTATTATTTTTTTTAAATCAAGCACACCAAGTTTTGCATGCAATTAAATGGTGTCATTTTTTCTCAACATGTAGCTTATCACTTTTTCTCTCCCTCAAAATTAACACCTTCATTGAAAACTCCGAATATTATTGAAGGCCAAATCTTCTTTCGAATTGATTTGATTTTCCACATCACATGTTTATAACCCACTTTAAATTGTACAATTGGGAAAATCTTATCTGCTTGATTTGACTTGTCTAAGATAATCCAACAATCCTTATCTTAAACCACATCTAAACTTTAGCATGACAAATCATGACAAAAAAAAAGGCATCTTTAAATAGGTCCTACACTTGCTTTCATTAACCACATTTTCATTTTAAGAAATGAGTAGACGTTTAATCTACATACACAAATAATTAACTTTGTCCTGCATTGGCTTAGGTAAGTAAGGGATGTATGAATAATAGTTTTGCATATCGTTTCAAACAATATATAATATCATGAAAAATCATAATTATATAAATTTTATAGTTGAGAGAAAAATAAAATCATAAAATCAATCTTTAAAAATAACGAATTGAAATTAAATGAAAAGTAGATGGAAGAAAAAATATAAAATAATATTTACATTGAATAAACAACTCATTTTAATATTTTAAATATTAATATTATAGAATATAATCAAAACTTTTCTTTTGATGAATAGATTATATTTAATCTTTTATTAAAAAATAATAATTCAAAAAAGAAATCAGTAATAAGAAAACACCTTAGATCAAGCCCATACAACACTAATTAGATCAAGCCCATACAACACTAAACAATTAGGGAAGAGGGACCAGAAGTCGTGCAAGCTAATTTTGTGAACATGTAACAATTGCATAGAATATATAGCAACTGTCTTGTATAAAGATATTTAGTATGAAAGTAGTTTGTTAAAGAACAACTGTCAGTATTCATTTGACGATCACAGGTGCTGTCAGATTCCAGCTACAGAACGACCCACTTCATAATCTGAAAGCTTCACTTTTCAAGACTTAAAGCCTTTCTGAATTGAAAACATGGTCGTTGGAAATGGCTTTAACACATTCAACAACACTGTGTAATTGGAAAATGATATCAACTTTATCTTTATGTCATTGGTCACAACTGTTGTGGAAACTCAGATGGCTAATCTCCCAATCTTTTCAGTCGCTGAGAAAACGAGCGTCCATTAAAGTGGGGCAATTCTGATAAGATCAGATCTACATGGAAAAATTATGATGCATGTTCCAACAGCTATCAGAGAAATTGTTGATTTTAAGCAGTCACGATCATTAATCAATGGAGACCGTGAAGGGAGTCACTCAAGGAAAACCCTAACCCAATGAGGAGGAGTCTCGAAAGGGTGAGAAGATTCTTCCAAGCAAACCTCTATTCAAAGGAGAGGTTTTTGATGATGTCAATTGAGTGTGTAAATTGTAGTTTAATTTCATCCATCTTCATGATATCAAATTTTATCCCATTGTTCTAGATGCTTGTGTTGATGAATAACATAATTTTATAGTTTAATTCTTGAGCTATAGTCTTTTGTGATGAGATTTAATGTGCACATTTAGTGTCATGTCAATATAGAGGTGGAGGATTATCGAGACCATTTTACACTTTTTCTTCTAAACAATAGAACAAAGAGATTTGTTATGTTAGTTCATATATCAAATGATCTTGGTCAAAAGCGATCAAGACCACATGTCATTCATTTTGTGATCTTGACTTGTGTCCATTATGTTCTTCAACATTTGGTGGAATTCTCTATTTAATATGAGGTTTTCATCTTTTGAATACTTATTTTCCCTCCTCAATATTAGATTTGTATGCATTCGTAAGAGAGAAAATGAAATCTAGAAAACTATTTACTTATGTGCTTGAATGATTATTTTAAAAGACCAACAACCATATGAAAGAGGAAAAATAATAAGGAAAAATTAAACTTAAGCTAAGCCTTCTTTTAAGATCACACAATTTAAACCCATGTCATAGGGGCCAAAATAATCATCAAGATTTGAAACTACTTTACCATCACACCACTTTTATTTATGCTTGAAATGGATTGGTCGGTATTGCAAAGTATTGATTATGTATGGATTCTTGATTGGAAAATGTGCTAGTTCTTAATAACTTATAAATTGGACTTTAAAACTAGAAAAACACATTACCTACAAACTCGCCTCTTTTATGCAAAAATGATAGTGGTTTTATATAGTTAATGACAAGTTCCAACACCCTTGGGTTAGATTTTTAGTTGAGCTTGCTATTTTAGTTGTTCGTTACTTCATGTCAGGTTCATATTTTCACTTCCCCTTTTAAATCATTTTTGATATTTGAAAGAAATTATGTTTGAGCTGTCTCGTGTATGTGAAGGAAAGATTTTTTGTGTGGTTACATGTGGGAGACTTTTCTCCTTACCCTCTCTCACCCTTTTTTCTTTTAATGATTTTTTTGTGTTTTATTTATAAATGCATACTTGGTGGAGTGACATGTGTGCTTGTGAAACTCATGCTTTTTAAATAGTTTGTCTAGTACTTATTGTCCTTCCATTAAGCCCCTATTGGGTTATTTCCATCCCTTTCATCCTTGCATGTACATGTGGATTATTAATCTAATATGAGTACCTTGAGTTTTTGAGTATATTGAGTTGTATGTGTTTAGATCCCTAAAAATCCTCATAGCTAGGGGTGGTTGACTAGGATGTAAGGGAATCACTATACATATAATGCTGGTGCATGGTCAAGATGTAGCCACTTCCCATTGGTCATAGGGGATTCACATTTTTATCCCATTAAATGGTAACTTGACTCTAATGGCTTTGACAATTTGATGAGGTTTTATGTAATTTAACCATTTCATGTAAACATTTACATAAAGTGAGAATCTAATAAATATTGTGGCTAGCTTGTGTAGGATAGTTGATACCACTCCCTAGTTGTAATTTATTGTATATTTAGTTTTAGAAGTAAGACTGTAAAATATAACATATGTATTGAGCAATGTAGTTTAAGTTTTCAATCATATGTTGTGTAATGATTGTTGATGATTAAAAGTATGTCAATATCTTGGTGTTTTAAGAATCAATCAACCTATGTCACTCTTAATCTTATTTGAAGTTCCATAAAATTTCATGATAATCTCAATCTTATGAATGATTTTTCTATATTATAAAATGTTTGGATGAACATGAAATTAGATTTTGTTCATAAAAGTAAATAATATTTATAATTACGGTTCTATACATCCCGTGATGTGGGAAAAAGGGTTCTAGGGTCTAAATCACACTTTCTCCTGCATCATATTGGAAAGAAACAAAAAATAATCACAAACATCCACTTGGCTACTAACCTCTATGGAAGAGCCATAATGGTGGATCAGGGTTTTGTCTCTTTTATTGGTTGGGGGATGATTTATTAATGATTAACTTAATTGATAATGTAAATGTGTATCTAGGTCAACTATTAAGCTACAAAAAACTGATGTAATTACATAACTTAACACATAGCTAAAACACAAGTATGAGTTATGGAGCAATAGAGTGCAAAGGCAGAGGAACCTGGCATATGAATTTGGGTTCAAACTACCTAGATAGGGGCACTAGAACCCTAAACCATGAAGTACAAATCTCAAAACTCATAAACTAGATCTTAGATGGTCACTATTTGTAGGTTCTTCCTTTCTATACTTAGCTTCAAAACTTTTTATGATGATGATTAATTCTTCTTGCCCTAATTTGTTGACATAGAAGGATTGAATGCTTGATCTTGCAATTACATCAAGTCAATCCTTTCCCAAGTCCAATTCAAATCTGTCACCTAAACACAAGAGAGGAGAGAAAGGGTTGCCCCATATAGGGGCTTGCCTAAGTTAAACTTCATTTTGGTGTTTCCACCTCCACAATGCCTATGCTGATGTAAATAGTACTTACCCTTGGTCGGGTAGAGGCAAATGGACAAAAAGAATGATAAATTGATAAGTTTTGCAACTTATCACTCAAATTTGATTTCCTTGATGGACTAAAGTCGTTGTACTTATCTCATCCAAAGAGAACTAGTTAAACTTGATTGAAAGTCTTGCAATAACTAGTACTCACAAAAAAAAACATAAAACATGAACAAAATCACATATAAACTTGATGCATTACTCACATGAATCTTGACTGATATTAAGTGTTGTAAACTCTACTAATTCTGCTCTTGATTTATTTTCAAGATGCTTAATTTCTTAATCAATTCACTAGAATTTCATTAGATTGCTTAGGATTTCAAATACTAAAAAATACTTGTATTTATATGCATTAATTTCTATTCCCACAAAATTAATTATCAAAAGTTGGAAAATGAAATTAGATTTATAAATATTAAAATATAGATAATGACGTATTTAAATCAGGGCCAAAAAATCAGACAAGGGTGCTAGCACCCTAGTCCAGACCTATTTTGGGTCTTTAAGTGTCATTAAATAAATATTAAATAATATTCCCAATTTAATTTTGATTTCCCCAAGATGACAATAAAATGGGAAAATTAAGAGCACAATTAGGTCCAATCACTAGGGGGGATCTAAACCTAGTGTGAAATTATTAGTGGTGATAATTTATGATGTTATATTTAGCCCTCACTTTAGTGGGAGTATGAACTTATGCTCATGCTCACACTAAAGTAAGGATAATCCAAGAATGGTTATTTTACCCGAACATTGGAGAGGTAGGATGACATCGAATCTATGGAATTTGCTAGCCCCTAGGCTCAAGATCCTATGAAACAATGTAAAGACAAAGGAATACACACACATGAGGTGAAATACACCATGAAAAACACAAAGCATACACAACAAATACACAAAACTAACATAATGCAAAACATGATGACAACACAAGACAATACATGAAGCAAACACACAAAAGATAAAAGGAAAACACATAGAAAACACAAAATAACAAAACACAAACATGTAAGGTTAGTACAATAAAAAGGATTTGAGTCGGTAAGGTAGATAGACTTCAACATTAAATTTGTCTCAAATACCAACATCATCCATCAAATATAATCTTAGAAAAAATGGTGCTCTCATAAGGAATAGCAAGTTGCATTATGCTAGATCACTCATGAGCTACATAGACCCATTGGCTATCAAGTTTCGTTATGCTAGGTACCCATGCAATATGATAGGTTTCACAAGGCTAGCAAGTTGTGTTATGCTAGTTTACTCATGAAACACATGGCTCCACTATCAAGAAAGTTGTGTTATGTTAGGTTGCCATGTAAAAAATGCTCAAGTTTATGAAGGGCATGTGCACCAAGATGGGGCACAAAAAAGTGGCCAAATTCCCAAAAATGAGAAAAACTCACTCGTGTTTTGAAGAAATTCAAATAATATGCTTGTGTTATGGCTTAGATTTTCCAAGCCATAATATGAGTGTATTATTTCAATAAAAAACACACTCATGTTTTTAGAACAAAAAATACACACATATTTTTATGAAAGAAAAGTACATACATATTTTTATGAAAGAACAACACGTATGCATTTTGCTCAATAAAATTATAAAAGAAAGAACTTGTCCATTTTCCTCACCTATGGCCCACATTTTTTGGAATGATTTTATTTCCCTCAACCCTGCATTACATGAATGTTCTTTTTCCATTTGCAACCTAGATTCACAATCCACATTGAAGAAGAGGTAAGTGCTATTTTTTTGTGTATTAGATTTAAATTTTGTTTGCATTTGGAAAAATGGATTATTTTTTATCAATTTCATGTTTTTTTGAAATTTTATAATAGATCATATAAACCCTAAGCCACAACCAAATTTAAATGATGAAATGTGTAAGTAAAACCATAGGATGCCTAACCCTCCTCTAACTCTTCCAAAAAACCCTAGAAAAATCCAAGAGGATTTGTTCGGTCATCTAGAACAAAACAAAGTAATTTTTGAATTAGATTCAAAATTGAAAGGTTCAACATCAAACCAACATCACCTATCCCTTTCCTTAGTATTGGAAGCAATGATGACGAATTTTGACACAATCACAAATCAAATAAATTAATGGAAAACTTATAGAGATTCATATAATCAATTTTATGCTACAAAATTACCCTATGATCCAATAAAAGGAAAGGCATATGCAAAGAAAACATACATGTTCTTTTTACATATACTAGAACCAATGAATCTATTCCTCCTAGCAACAATTCCATTATCAGCATGCTTAACTCAAGTATGAGTATGAATATATATGTTTAATAATGTTTATTTTGTGTCAACTAGCATTTGTAGACCTATTAAAAATAAATGATAAATATTTTTTTATGTTTTTTTTCATCACACTTTTTAAATTAAATCTATCGGTGGTGATTATTAAGGTCGACCTTAAATTTTTTGAATACTGAAAGTTAAATAAAATTTAATAAGAGTTTTGAGTCTTCCACCACTCCACCACCAGGGGAGCGACGCTGCTTGGGTGGGGCCGCCGCCCAGCCACGAAGGGTGGTTAATTTTATTTTTCCTTAGGTGCAAACTATGCTTTTGTTTTCGGGGGGCATAACTTTCACCTAGATTATTCATTTTTTCTCTTCTTGGACTCATTGGAAAGCTAACTCAGTACTCTATGCTGTGGTGCCAGTGATTTTCTAATATTTAATATTTTTGATAGTGTTTTTCTAGCTAGAATTCAAGTGTTTTTTTTTAGCTTCAAGAGGTGATATCGGGTGCATACAGAGTCATATTTTGGACTTCAAATAGTCGACACAAATATTTTTCAGAGAACTACCTAGTAGATCAAGTTTGGAGTTGTTTTGACATGATTTATTTTTTTATATTCTATCCTAAGATTTTTATGGGTCATGTTGACTATGGTGATACAATGATCTTATGGATTCTCGGATCTAGGAGATTTGATGTTGGAT
Organism: Sequoiadendron giganteum; assembly: GCA_007115665.2. Taxonomy (NCBI): domain Eukaryota; kingdom Viridiplantae; phylum Streptophyta; class Pinopsida; order Cupressales; family Cupressaceae; genus Sequoiadendron; species Sequoiadendron giganteum. The sequence continues at coordinate 241,645,148 of CM021104.1, read as the reverse complement.
TCATTGTATGCTCAGTTGTACATCTCAGATTATTCTCTTTTTGACATGGTTATCAGTATTTGGTTGGATTTTTATGCTTCATTGTTGTATCTACAAGTTGTGTAGCATTGTAGGCAGTCTATAATTACTTGTTGCCCCTATGACTTGGAAATGGGTTGTCTATGCCCATAGATATTTCAATGTTGATACATTTTTAGTTTTGGTGGATTGGTTTAGTCACTTGGTTTGCTGGTTTTGACGTCATATTGAGGAGGTGAGATGGTATTACCAGGTATAGTCATGATATGAGACCTATGTAGTTAACTATGATATGCAGATATGTGGGACACAGTTGGGTTGAGTTGTTGGTACATTTGGTGGTGATCATGGTGTCATAGATGTTTCTTGTGCTTTAGAGACTTTGGAATGTTATGATGGTTTATGTAGGTGCATTGTTGGTGGTGTTGGATTGATTCTTGATTCAGGTTATGGCGGTGTATCTTCTTGGTATGAGGATCATGGTTTACTTTTCCTTCTTTGTTGGGGAGCTCATGTTGCATTTGAGTTCTTTGATTGTGTGAGGGCTCTTTGGTTGATCTTCATTAGGAGATTGATATCATGATGTCATGATAGCTTGTTACATTCATTAGTTATACACTTTCAATGGGAGATTTTTGTTAGAATCCAAGATCACTTGCATGCAAATGGATACCTATCACATGCAAAAGACATGCAAAACCAACAAGCTGTTCTGTAAACCTCAAAGTGTAAAATGCATTATGAGAATCTCAGTTACTGCAAAGAGATCAATCCTTATGAAGGAGATCAAGAAACCCTAAAAGGGAAACCCTAAATGAACCCCTAGTGTGCACACTTAATAATTAATCAATTATTAATGTGCCTAAGTTTAGCTTAAGCAACTAGAGGAATAAGTGACTTAATTAATTAACCAGTATGATATAATTAATTAAGCATAATAAATTATTACTCTAACACCCCCCCTTAAGATGAACTTAGGAAGAAGCTAAAACACTAGAATAAGATGCATGCAAGCAAAGATGGGTCCCGGCAACTAGGCCTGATCAAGTACCCATTTACAAATGCAAGAAAGAGGTAGAGGAGGAAAACCCAGTGGGACAAAACCCCCCTACAATGATATGACATGCTGCAAAGAAGCACTGGAAGAACATTGTAGAGTAACACTGGAACCGCAATCTGGCAAGCAAGGAAAGATACTTATGTCTACACGAAACCATATCGGAATCATCATAATGTGACAGTAGACCCAATGCCACGGAACACTTGAAAACTCCAAACGGGAACAACGCTAGAATCTATGAAGCAACAGTCGATTATTGAATGATGTATCACTAAAAACGAAGTGCAAAGATGCAAGATGCACTCTCCCAACTGCCAAAATATCCAGGTAATCTCCAAAACACCCATTAGGACAAATCTGGATTAACAAAAAACCTGGGATAGATACAGAAAAAAGTGCATGGACAGCAACATAAAGCTCCTCAATACCTTTCCAACGTCGCAAAGATAGCGAAAATCAAAGATCTTGGCAAAGAGTTATGAGCTCGGAAGCATAAAAGGTACATCTGAATTCAACCAGAAATAAATGCAGTAAAACATGAAAATACTGTAAAATAAACTGCACCAAATGAAAGTACTCGGAACCATCTTTCCGACGATATCTCGTTTGCCCGATTTCGATACCGTATGCCCAAGTTATACAAAAAAGAAAAAAACCTGCTTCTTTAGAGAAAACTAGGGTTAGGAGGGGACAAACACCACCGTACGGACGCTGACGTCATGCTGACATCAGCAGTTCACGAGCCTAAATTTGACGGCCTGGAGGTCGTTGCCGCAAAAAAACACTCCCTGCAGAAAAATTTTCGATCCCTGGTCGCCATATGACCGCAGACGAGGGCTCAGGGGGCTGAAGTTGGGCGGGGGCCGGGCGTAGAGCTCCCGGTCGCCCATGTGACCTACGGTCGAGGAAGTGAAGCCCTCAAGGGCTAGCAGACCGACAGTGGTGAAGGGGCGGCGCCACCCGAGGCTACTGCTCCTGGTGGCCGCCGGGTGGCGCGGTGGCGGCGCCCTCATTTCTTCTGCGAGCGCCGAAAGTTTTAAAAAAACATGCAATTTTTTAAAATTTTTTTAATTTTTTTCGGAGTTCGTGCCTTGTGAAGCATGCCAGGGAGGCCGTACGACCTTTCTAGCAAAAAAATTTTGCCTCAGAAACCACCTGCTCGAAAATGGACGATTTGACAGGCGTTTCTAGGATTTTGGGGCACTGCGAACGCGATGGCGATGTCCGTTTGAGCCCATAGTGTCCCAAAAATTTGGCTACCCTCGGATCTTGCAAAAAAAGATGTCTGTGGAAACCCTTGCACTTGAAACTCACTGAGAAGCCATATCTTTAGATCACGAACAGGCAGCGGCAGGTCTGGAGCTCTGATACCATGTTAGAATCCAAGATCACCTGCATGCAAATGGATACCTGTCACATGCAAAAGACATGCAAAACCAACAAGATGTTCTATAAACCTCAAAGTGTAAAATGCATTATGAGAATCTCAGTTATTACAAAGAGATCAATCCTTATGAAGGAGATCAAGAAACCCTAAAAGGGAAACCCTAAATGAAACCCTAGTGTGCACACTTAATAATTAATCAATTATTAATGTGCCTAAGTTTAGCTTAAGCAACTAGAGGAATAAGTGACTTAATTAATTAACTAGTATGATATAATTAATTAAGCGTAATAAATTATTACTCTAACACTTTTGACAATGATGGTTTAGTAGTGATGGATATGTTTATGTTGGTTTGGTGGTTGTATGTTTCTTATTGTCTTGGAGATCTTGGTTTCACTTTTATGTTATTGATATTATAGTTGACTGTGTGTAGACCTGAATGATTTTCATGGAGATGATGGTTTTCATGATGTCATGTGTAGCTTGCACCATGGTTCAGTGGGAGTTGTTGGCAGCGACATGGATGCATCGTTGGGTATGATTTTCTTCATGTGATTGGGGATATTTTTTCTTGGTTTAGAGTGTTTTCTATTATTTCATGGTTTACTCTTAAAGCAAACTTAGAGTTTGGCATGGTACTTGTCCTCTTGAGACCAAGATGTTTATATATGTGTTATGGTGCATGTGATCTCCTAGGAGGTGATGGTTAGATCATGTTGTCATGTTTATGTTCTTGATTAATGATTGAATCTTTGGCATCAATCATATGTGGTTCTCTTTGTATTGGTTACATTTATCATTTACTTGATTACTTCATGATGGTGCTATGTTGCATTTGGAGTTTTGCATGGATTGATTGGTTATAGGTACTCATGGATGCTTGTAGAATTAGGTGATAGTTGGATTTCTCTTGTGATTAGAGACATTTTCTTGATATGGTTACTCTTTGGAGGTTTCAATAGGAAGACTGAGGGACTTTCACTTGGATATGGATATGATTTCATGATGGACCGATAGAGGAGATTGTTCTTGGAGTGATTCATGATGACTTGGTTATCCTAGAGGAGCATTCTCATTCCCAACTCTTGGTCTACTTGGTAGTTTATGATTTGAGAGGTATTTTCCCATTATATCTTTCAGATCAGTGTTATGTTTCATGCTTTTATTTCTCATGGGATTGATTTGATTCATGGTGATTAGTTATGGATACTCATTTGAGCATGGTTTAACATGAGTTTATATGCTTTATCTTTCATAGATATGGATCTTGAGATATGGATAGTTAGTTCTAGAGGATTCATTTGAGGGATTTTATGGCATGGTTATCTCCTTGTGCATTTGATTTTATGATATCATTCTTTGATTAGGATTGTTAGGAGATGGTTTATGGGTAGATTTATAGTTATGGGGATGGTTACTATGAATTTGATCTTCTTGGTTAGAGAGGCTTACATCTATGTTGGCATTGTTACATTGATTCATATGTTCTACTTGATCTATAAGATTGAATGTCATGGGTGTTGTTGAGGCTTTTCATTTGGGTTTTTTAGGAGATCATACTTGAAACGACATTACACTTTTGAGGTGTTGGTAGGAGGACATTATGGTTTATAGGTTTCTCTCTTCATGGTTCCTTCTATGGATGTTCATGTTCATATAATTTGGGGAGGATGATGGCAACATGTTGTGAGGGATTATGTTGCTCTTTGGGTTACATGTGTGGATCATTGTTATTGTTCTTGGTACTTCATGCTTTGATTTACTTATCACACCTTGATGTATAGTGTTGATTGATACACTTGATATGCTTTGACACTACCTATGTAGTGGGAGTTCCTGGATATGTATGTATTTCATTGGTAGGTTTGGTACATGGAGCTTGTGGTTGTAGTTTACAGGTTGCATATGTTCTTGGCATGAGTTTACTAATGTATTGATATCTTGGAGGTATGAATAGTTGGATGTATTAGCATGTGTTTTGGATGTTATTTATGATCATGTGGGTTTTTCAATTGACAAAAATTTGGTTAGAGCCTTTGTTATCACTTGGATTTGATGCTTGTGCTCATGGATTTGTGCATCTTCACCTTGGCATGTTTCTTTTCTTCAATAGGTGGCATGTTGGAGGATGAGAGGATTTCTTGCTTGAGATAGTGGGACCACTTTGTTCTTATTGTAGGTATCTTGATAGAGCATGAAAGCATGTATGACTATGATGATGTATTTCATGTATTGGTCCCTTATACAATGTATACAAGAAGTGCCAGGAGAATGTTGGGATACGATGTTGTACACAATTACATAAAATTATTTATTATAATGTAATTAAATAATTATTTAGTTGTGATGCACCTCATTGGTGTGGATAATCACACTAGGTAATTATTTAGGGACCATTTGATGTATTGTAACATTGTATTATTATTTAATGTGTGGGAGACATGCGATAATAATTTAATATCAAGGAAATATTAAATAATGTGATGTCTTAGTACCCAATATTAAATAAGGGGTTAGTGGTTCTGTATTCACATGGTTTTGTGGTACATGGTTTCACCTTACCACTAGTTGTATTTTGTGTGAGCTTGTTTCTATAAAAGAAAACCCATGTGTAGTGGTTTAGGTTGGCTGAGTGGTTTGGCTATCATTATTGAGTCTTGTTGAGAGTGAATTTGTGAAGCATGGCATGTGATGTGTGGATTCATGCTTGGACACATGGAGATGCATTGGAGGACTTGATGCTTCAGAGGTATTCATTGTAACTCTTGTATTTGCTTTATGACTGATTAATAAGATGGAGTATGGATGCTTTTGGAGGCTAGGTTTTTTCCCCTTGAGGGTTCTCCCAAGGTATATCTTGTGTCATCTTTGATGGGTATGTTGTTGATTCTCTTGCATGCGGATTCTGAGCACTTATTTGCATTGTTATCTCTTTTGGGTTATGTGGAAATTGTTATTAGATGGCTGCAAGTTTCCTTACATTCATATCAATAATATTTTTAACTCTTTCTACACATAATTTCCATTGTAATTTGTAGTTATCTACTTTCTATATTTTATGTTTAAAGAAATATAATATTTCTTGCAATTAATTTTTTTATTATAGAATATCAAAATCATGAAAACTAGATCTTTTTGCCAAACTTATTCTACCATGATATTTAACCACCCACATGTATACACAATGATATGATATAATATAAATATTATTGAAATGGGAAAAAACGTGTCTTCATGATATGCAATTAGATTAAGTGAAACACACTTATTATCTTTTTTTAAATAAAAGATAATGTGGGTTCCCTTAAAATCTCAAAAAACACACCCTTAAATGAATCAATACCTCTATCTCTTGCTCAAATGAGTAAACTCATTCAAATATAATCTCTTTGAAATACTTCAGCTAGTTATAGAAAAACATAGAGAATATTTTTTTGTAGTTTGCAATGGAAAAAAGAAACAAATAACTACACCTTTAATAGACACAAATGAAGAAAAGACAAATGACACATACATTGAGGGTGGATTTATTAATTTCATTTCAAAAACACACACCTTTTATCTCTTTTTAAACAAAAGACAATGTGGCCGCCCTTAAAATATCAAAAATTATACCCTAGAAATGAATCAATACATCTATGTCTTTATCAAATGAGTGAACTCATTCAAAAATAATCTCTTTATACTTCAGCTATTTAGAGAAAAACATGGAGAATGTTCTTTTTGGAGTTTGCAATGGAAAAAAGAAACAAATAACTACACCTTTAATACACACAAATGAAGAAAAGACAAATGACACATACATTGAGGGTGACTTTATTATATTTCTTTTCAAAAAAACACACTTTTTATTTCTCTTTAAACAAAAGATAATGTGGGTGCCCTTAAAATCACAAAAATTGTACCCTTAAATGAATCAATACCTCTATCTCTTGCTCAAATGAGTGAGCTCATTCAAATAATTCCTTTGAAATACTTCAACTATTTATAGAAAAATATGTAGAGAATGTTTCTTTTTGTAGTTTGCAATGGAGAAAAGAAAGAAATAACTACACCTTTAATAGACACAAATGAAGAAAAGACAAATGACACATACATTGAGGGTGGCTTTATTGTTTTCTTTTCAAAAATTTACACACTTTTTATCTCTCTTTAAACAAAAGATAATGTGGGTGCCCTTAAAATCTCATTGTACCCTTAAATGAATCAATACCTCTATCTCTTGCTCAAATGAGTGAACTCATTCAAATATAATCTCTTTGAAACACTTCATCTATTTATATAAAAACATAGAGAATGTTTATTTTTGTAGTTTTCAATGGAAAAAAGAAACTAATAATTACACCTTTAGTAGACATAAATGAAGTAAAAAAAATGACACATACATTGAGGGTGGCTTTATTAATTTATTTTAAAAAAACACACCTTTTATCTCTCTTTAAACAAAAGATAATGTGGGTGCCCTTAAAATCTAAAAAATGTACCCTTAAACGAATCAATACCGCCATCTCTTGCTCATATGAACAAACACATTCAAATATAATCTCTTTGAAATACTTCAACTATTTATAGAAAAACATAGAGAATGTTTCTTTTTGTATTTTGTAATGGAAACAAGAAACGAATAACCACACCTTTAATAGACACAAATGAAGAAAAGATCTAAATGACACATACATTGAGTGTGGCTTAAGGCTTTATTAATTTCTTTTCAAAAATCAAGCACACCAAATTTTGCATGCAATTAAATGGTGTCAATTTTTTCTCAACATGTAGCTTGTCACTTTCTCTCTCCCTCAAAATTAGCAATTTCATTGAAAACTCTGAATATTATTGAGGGCCAAATCTTCTTTTGAATTGATTTGATTTTCCACATCGCATGTTTATAACCCACTTTAAATTGTACAATTGAGAAAATCTTATCTACTTGATTTGACTTGTTTAAGATATTCCAACAATCCTCATCTTAAACCACATCTAAATTTTCGCATGACAAATCATGACGAACAAGTGTCAGTATTCATTTGACGATCACAAGTGCTGTCAGATTCCAGCTACAGAACGACCCACTTCATAATCTGAAAGCTTCACTTTTCAAGACTTAAAGCCTTTCTGAATTGAAAACATGGTCGTTGGAAATGGCTTTAACACATTCAACAACACTGTGTAATTGGAAAATGATATCAACTTTATCTTTATGTCATTGGTCACAACTCTTGTGGAAACTCAGTTGGCTAATCTCCCAATCGTACAGACATTTTCTTCCAGTGGCATCTTTTCAGTCGCTGAGAAAACGAGCGTCCATTAAAGTGGGGCAATTCTGATAAGATGAGATCTACATGGACAAAGTATGATGCACGTTCCAACAGCTATCAGAGAAATTATTGATTTTAAGCAGTCACGATAATTAATCAATGGAGACCGTGAAGGGAGTCACTCATGGAAATGTTGCACAAAGGAAAATCCTAATCCAATGAGGAGGAGTCGTCTTGAAAGGGTGAGAAATTTCTTCACAGCAAACCTCTATTCAAAGGAGAGGATGGTGATGTCAATTGAGTGTATAAATTGTAGTTTAATTTCATTCATGTTCATGATATGAAATTTTATTTTATTGTCTACATGTTTGTGTTGATGAATAACATAATTTTATATTTTAATGTTTGAGTTATAATTTTTCATGATGAGATTTAATGTGTGTATTTAGTGTGTAGGACTACAAGACATGTTAATATAGAGTTGGTGGATTGTCGAGATCATTTTACTCTTTTCCCTCCAAATAATAGAGCAAGAAGATTTGTTGTGTTAGCTCATATATATCTAATGATCTTGGTTAAAAGCGATCAAGACCATGTGTCATTCATTTTGTGACCTTGACTTGTGTCTATTGTGTTCTTCACCATTGGGTGGAATTCTCTATTTGATAAGAGGTTTTCATCTTTTGAATACTTATTTTTCTCCTCAATATTAGATTTGTATGCATTCATAAGAGAGAGAAATGAAATATAGAAAATACTTTATTTTGTGCTTGAATGATTATTTTAAAAGACCAAAAGCCATATGAAAACAAACCCCAATAAAACAACACCAACACCAATAAAACAAGAAACTATCCCCTTTGATTTTGAGACATGAAACTGGCATTTGGTGTGACATGTTGCTGCGATGAAAGGGGATTGGTGTTCAAATGTGTCCCAAAGGTCATGTTGGTATTAGGTGTACCATTAATTGTTTGTGTTGGCACTCTAGATGTGACAATATGAATTCTCCTTGTTTTGTTTGGTGGATTTTGACTTGCATTGATTAAGGGTGTATTGTTGTGTGTGCCAAATGGATTTGCAAATGTCGCACCCATGGGATTAGAAGATGAGCTATTAAATGTAAATGTTGAACCTTGGGACATATAGTATGTGTTCTCTTAGCTCCAAATATTGGTGGATTAGGAATATGTGTAGTCATTGCAATGTGTGATGTGGCCTCAAGGGGTAGGCTAGTGACCATTTTTTGTGAAATGGGTTGACCTTGTGTGAATGTGTTTCAATTTGGACCTTGATTTTGTGATTGTGTTACTCCCTCTACAATTGTGGAAGTGTTGAAGTCAAAGGGGAGTTTAGCACCCTTCTTAGCAAGTGCGAGAAATAATTTGTTAGGGTCTGCGCTAACAAGCTCATCCATAATTTGTATTGTTCTTGGGTCTTGAGAAGTATGTTCAATTTCTTTGGCAATTAAATGTCTATTGACATCAGTTAACATGAGATTGACAAATGGATTTGAGGTTTCTCTTTGTGGTGGATTTGAATTTGAACCAAGATTCATTTCACTTGTGGTATTGAAAAGGGGATTACTTGAAGAATCCATGTCCTTTATTTTCTTTTGTGACCTTGTTTGAAGGTCATATAAGACTTGCAACCTAAGGATTGATAATGCAAAGGTGATAATGCAAGGTGAGATATGAGACTATACTATATTTTGGAATTTTTGAAGGTATGAGGATGCCAAATGTTAATGCACCTAATACTAAAGGTTTGGAATGCAATGATGATAATGAGCCTATGACCAAAGGATATGATATGATTATGACCAAAGTTTTGATATGAAACTAAGATTAAGGTATGCCAAATGAAACTAAGGGCATGCACCTTTGGACTTGAGAAAAATGATGCTAACCAAACTATGGTAGACTAAGATAACAAACAAGAATGTCAAGACCTTAGAAGATGAATGTTGAAAGGATGATTGATTAATTTGACAAGGGGTGAGTCTAAACTAACACATAAGTTTGAGACCCAATGATGATTGACAATTGATTGATAGAAAAGGTAAGGTCAATAAAAATCTAGAAATGTAACCATGGTCTAATTATAAATATGGAAGGCCTCCTAATCTAAAATCTGAAAGGTTCCTAAAGCTAAGAATGACCTAAAACCAACTAAGCAATGCAAGGTAGGAAATGCAACCTAACTAAGCAAACCTACATGAATGTGATGAAATGGACTGGTTAACTAAGAAATTATGTAATCACAATGTAAGGTCACTATCAAAATGTGATGAGGACTAAGATTGGACAAGGATTTGTCTAAAATTTTATGATCCAACATTTACGACCCAATGTCCCACCAATGTAGTGTAGATTTTACAGTTGTGGTTCACTATTCAATGTTTGCAATTCACTGTCTACCAGTTGTGATTCACAGCTTGTTTTCCTAAAATCTAATGTTTTTGAATGGTTTTCATTTTGGGAAATTTATGAAATGTGATTCCAAACACAAAAAACACTTTGAAAATAAAATTTTAGTTGTTGACTTGTTAAATCCCCATGCAAATATGTGTATGTTCGAAGGTTATTCACCCTAATTTCCACTAGTATAGCACAATGTAAAACACATCAAGCACTTCTTATCCCTAAGGTCAATGGCCAATGACAACACTTTCAGGCCCACAACTTGGAATCTCCTTTGATGCATATGCAAGGACACCTTTAGGAGGTGTATTCACTCTTGTCTTTGTGAGAGAGGACAACTAGGGGCCTCCAAGACTAGAAGGATGACCCAATCACCCTATCCCCAGAAAGCTACAAGTATCTTATAAACTGAGTATTTTTGTCTCATCTCAACGGAGCCTCATGGTGAATAAATTCGGGGCACGATGCACATCCCCTACATTGAAAGTGACACCAAATAATCTCAATCAAAAGGGGGATACTAAAAGAGGTGTCTAGTCATAAATCAAGGGACTGACACCTTGCAAGCATCTAGCAAGCCACTTAAGGCTTTAACCAACCCTACTAGGGTACATTAGAATACCACACGTAAATGTGAGTATTTCCCCTTTTAGTTTGGCACTGTACGACAAAGGCTAGCGCCAATTAGGACCTGACTTTCATCTTATCCCTTTTATATAGCGGCCCGAGAGAAAAATTGCTTTGGGTCACCAATGAGTTCTTCATTAGGATGTTTCTCAAAGGTAGGCCCTACTACAAAAGAAAAAGATAGGATGAAATGATTTCTCTTACACCCAAGATCCACAAAGTGGTGAGGGGAGAGGGTACTCTCACTACACCTTATTGGGTTCTAAAACATTGAGTGTGCAAGTGCACCAATCACAAAAGATAATGATTAATTTTAAGCCCAAATCAAAATGTGCCTAATTAGCATGAAAGACAAAACAAAATGCAAGTTGTTGTTCATTTTAAACCCAAAATTAAATGTGAAAGTTGTAGTTCTTTTTAACCTAAAATGAAATGTGAAGATTGTAGTTCTTTTTAACCCAAAATGAAATGTGCCTAATTAACAGAAGATATTGATTTATTTTAGGCCCAAAATTCCAAAATGTTCCTATCTTAAACGAAGACAAAAAAAAACCCTGCAAAAGATGCATTAATAGTTTCAAAGGAAAATGTCTTCTCCCAAACGTAAGATGTAAGAAAAGAAAAGCTAAAATAAATTCAAAACTAAATTTTTTACCCTAATAGGTAAATGTGTTGTTCTGCTAAATAGATGTGTCACACAAATGCATCTTAGGAAATAGCGACTGCATCTCATGGCTTAGTGACTATAGTGGTTAGCTTCATGGATGCAGCTCATTGTGCATCAAATTTGTTGTTCTGGTTTTTAGTAATTGTGTCATGGGAACCTGCAAATGTAGTGTTATTTGAATTTTCATCACTTTGACAATGATTGTGGCTCACTGTCTTGCGATTGTGGCTCACGAACTTGCAAACACAAAAAATAAAACAAGAACACAAATTTCTACAAAAAACTTCAGATTCACGTCGAGTTCACCAATGTAAGAAAGGGGAAAATTCGTAAATAAGATTGCTAAGACTAAGTAGAAACCACTCTACCTAAAATATAAGCTAAGGATTCCAAATCCAAAACAAGAAAGCACAAAATGATAAAGGAAATCAAATGAGTATCAAAGAAAATATCAAACTTCCCATATCAAAGTTGGTTCATCTTCCTTGCATCTCTCCATTCTTCTCAAGCAGCAAGTTTTCCCTTATATTTTGAAGTGTTCAAATACCTGCAAATGAAAATGACAAGATAGAAAGAACTTTGGAGATAGTGGTTGTAAATCCAAAATGAATGATACAACCTTCTTTTATAGAAAAACTTCTCAAATGGACAGACGAGATCGAAAGTCTAGAAGATGCCAAGATCAACAATTGAGGTTTCATGCACCACAGAGTAGTGGGCTAGGGACGACTAAGGATAGATGGTCAAGATTGAAAGAAGATCAGAGGGAATCAACACTCAATATTCAAAGGAGGAAGTGGAGGGAAAGTGGAGGAATTAAATAATAAAAAATTTAATTCATGGAGAACTATTTGAGGGATTAAATAATCATTTAGATTATTTATTTGTGAGAGAATAAGGGAAATGGGTATTTAATTATAATGATTGTGCAGCTATTTAATTAAATTTGCAGGAAATGGGAAAGAGGAATTAAATAATTAAATTAGATTAATTATTTAATAGTGGAAAAGTGGTAAAGAATAATTAAATAATTAAAATATTATTTAACTATAGAAGGATGAAAAGATTAATGAATAGTCAAATAATTAAAAATAACTATTTAACTATAGATGAAAAGGTGAAAGGTGAATAATTAAATAAATGTATATTTATTTAATTATAGGGAGAAAAGAATGTTAGCGTCATAATTAACTAAATATTCAATTTATTCAATTAATCAAAGAAGAATAAAGATGAATTAATTAAATAATTAAAATTATTTAATTAATAGAGGGATGTGACTTAGACAATAATCAAATAATTAAAATTATTCAATTATGTGGGAAAGAAGGAAATCATTGTGAAAAAATGGCATTCATAGACCAAGACATTTTTCAGTGTCTACATCTTGATTAGGTGGCTTTCACATGAGCATAAGAATCTCTTAAGATGATTGAGCAAAGTTGTGCTATGAAGAAGCGGTTGCACTCCAATGAGATTAAAACTCCTAAATAAGTGGCCCTAAGTTTGAGGGGGGCATGTAGATTTGGTCAAGCTTGTAGACATGCTAGATACTTTAGTCATCATAATCACTAGGTGGTGGAAGTGCACATTAGTACAGCTTTGAAGTAACCTTCATTTTAAAACTTTCACTATGAAGAAATAACACATTGTAATGAGAAGATGAGACTTGGAGAGCATTCATTGGATTAAACCTTTGAGTCATTGAGGAACAAACCCACCACATACAACATGAGTTGTGATGAAGAAGAGGTCATGTTAGACCATGTCACCCCAAAAGTGACACGTAACAACCAAGTGCATGAGTGAAGCTTTAAAAGAGTAGGCAGAAATGAAGTTGTGCTATGGAGTGGATGTGATTGAATACAAACTCACCACACATCACAAAGAGATGAGATACAAAAGCTTGATGATTATATTGAAGGTGTGATAGTAGAATCTATGTGTCACCTAAGCACATGAGTGCAACTTTAATGAGCTCACAAATTTTGAAGATGTACTCTAAAGGATAGATTCTCTCAAATAGTATTCATCCATGTGGATACCAAGCACAGAATAGTAGGGACCACCTTATAAACACACTAACATGAGACTTAAGTGATTTGAAAAGGCATCTGACTAATTGGCTCAACTGTTTAGTAAAATAAAGGCGTTGATTGATAAATGATGCCGAAGATAGAAAATGTGACTTAATTGATCCACAACGAGCTATACCAATCAACTCAAAAATAGAAACTAGGGAACATAAAGGAGATAAATGGTCTAGGGTTTAAGGAATTTAGAGAAACCCTAGGACTATGACACTAAAACTCTAGAATTTTGTAGAGATTGACATAAAACACATAGAATTTCTTAGATCAGTTATCATCAATGAAGAGTATACAAAGGGGGAGGCACATAGGGACTACAATATTTACTACTATATGTCAAGATCCAGGGATGTAATAAAATATACTTTCTCAATATTATATCTTGCATAAATTAATGTGATTTTGAAGGTTTCTTAATAGACTCATTTCTCTACCTAAAAGGGTAGTTTCTAGGATTCCAAAGTGGATTTAGACATGTTAAAATTATAATTGAGCTGATTTTCAAACTAAGATTGTTAAATATTTCAAGGAATCATAATTACCATCTTTGAGAACCTAACAACTACTACAAAAACATAATTATTTATATACCTTGTAGTATAGTAGACTAGGATGAATTTCATGGAAATAAATTCCCATAATTTCTTTGGAACTAGTATTTAGGTGTGTATCAACCTTTCTTTTTGTTTAACAATTAAACTTGTGGTACACAAATTGATGTCGCCTAGACCCTCTTTCACATAAAATAGTAAATACCAAAGGATATTGTTAACATTTCATGTCACCTTATATGAAAATTGATCTAAGAGATGCTATATGGGCCATATTACATGAATTACATCTTGAAAAATCCCAAAACTAGGTAAGTGTCAAAGTTTTAGAATTTTGGGCTTTCGCTTACCTGTATACCTGTATGCCTTCTCTATTGTTCCTGATCTTCCATCCTTTTCACCTCTTTGTTCCATCTCTTTCCTAAGTGTTTCGAGTTTTGAGCTTCAACCTTAACCCTTAACCCTTATCGCTTCCCTTTCATAAGCCTTAATTCCCCCCTGATCACTGAGGTCCTAATGAAATCCTTGAAGATTTGGCTAAGTCTCAAATTTTTGAACTTTGAGATGTTGAACAGACAGTTGTCATTGCACCAAAATATCAACCTGTTAATGTTGAATACAACTACCAGAGTTAATGAATCCATGGGAGGAAGTTAAGCCATGTCACGAACCTGAGCACTCCGCTACACAAAATAAGGAGACCAAGGATGCACACCTTGCAAAATTCCCCCCAATGCAAGTGTGGGGTTCGAACTTGTGACCTAGGCTTTGATACCAATTGTTTCACTGACGATTGTCATTGCACAAAATATCAACTTGTTAATGTCTGATACAACCGCTAGAGTTAATGAATCCATAGGAGGCGATTAAGCCATGTCATGAACCTAAGGGTTGCACTACACAACACAAGGGGACCAAGGGTGCACACCTTGCAACATGAGGATCAACCTTCTTCCTTACCTCTTACCATTTTTTATCTTAATAATTAAGCCTTCCTCCCAATCCTTGATCCCTGATGTCTCATTTTTGACTTTTGATGATTAGAATTTCTAAATTTATTCTTATCTTTATGATAAGACATAAGATTTCCTTTCGATCCTTGGTCCCCAACACTTTGGATTTAAGTGATTGAGTCTTCCATCTAACTTTAGTCTTATCCTTATGATAATACACATGGTTTCCTCCCAACCCACAATATTCGATGCCTTACCTTTGAACTTTGGGTATTAGGTCTCCCTCTTATTCCTTATCACATTTTATGATAAGGCATAAGCCTTCTCTCCAACTCTCGATTCTCAATATTTCTCTTTCTTCCAAAGTCTTCCAATCTCCCCACCAACCTTCAAAATTTTGGAATTCTTCCTTCTCTTCTTTTAGCAAGTGTTAGGCTCGATTCCCAATGTTTGATGAGTGGTCTTATAGGGGTCACAATTCTTGTGTCATCTTATGCACTGAAGCATTATGCAGTATGCGGTAGGCCTAATTTTTGATGCCTAATGGGGTCTCTCTTTGAATTTTGGGATCATGGCATTCTTCCTTCCAACCTTTTGCCAAGCATTATCTAGTAGGCCTGACACTCGATGTCCAATGAAGGTGATTTTTTTGAGGATCTAGACCATTTAATGTTTAGAAAATAGGTTCTTTCAGGTCAAAAACTTTGACAATTCTTGAACATAAAGTGTTTTCTCCAAGCGTACATGCCATCAATGATCAAAAAAATTTCCCAACTACTTGATCCAACTTTTGGGGCTTCGAGGATGAAATTTAATGTATCTCTTGAATATTATAGGTGGGTTAGTAGTGTCCATGCTCATTTATTGAATACATGTGTTCCTTCTATTTTTGTTCCTTACCAAGATCATGATTTTCTTGAGATATCTCCACTCTTCGATTCACATTATAGTAGTATTCAATGTGATGGTATAGTTTTGAGTGTCATTCACTCTACTTGGGAACATTATTCGGGCTTATATCATATATAAAGAGCATTTGCATTCTCATTGTAAAGGGTTCTTCCTTAGTTATTCTTCGAGTGTTCTTCCCCAGTTTCTCTAGTAGACTTATGCATGTTCTGCACTCTACAATTTTAAATTGGATTTTAGGCCTCCATTTTAATGAGAATAAGTCCTTTTATGCCTTCTTTCTTTGCATATGTTGTAATAGAAAATTATGTAGGTCAGTTGGGCTATTTTCATTCATGTGTCATTATCTAAACCAAGAAGAAACATATTTCTATATTGGTTTATCACTTGCAGTTTCCCTTTTTTATGCAATCCTTTGATCCCTTTTCCCATAGGAGTTGATTAGAATAGGATAGTGGTAGAGTTTCATGTGCTAGGTTGGACCAACACATCTACACTTTGATCATAAGAGGAAGTCAACCTTCTTCAAATACTTGACCTCAAATTGCAAGGTTCTATACCTTGAGGTCATTTCCATCATGTCATTGGAATGTTGAGCCTATGTTCACCATGATGTAATTTCATGTGACAATAGTTTTTGGCATGCTCAATGGGACCAGATTGATGAAATTTATTTCATCTTGCTAAGAGAGTGGTGTTTCTCTTAGTATTTTAAACATTAAAGAGGAATTTTTCTAGCACCATGGCGACTCTGTGACAAATCTATTGGTTCAAGCAATGCAAGTTCTCCCCACTAGCCATGACGATAGTTTTTGGAACACTCGATGGGACTAGTTCATGAGCTTTATTTAATTTTTTAAGGAAGTGGTGTTGTTCTTAACATCTCTATCCTTAAAGCGGTATTCAACGAAGTACTTGGTGAATCTATAGATAGATTAGTGACCCAACTACAACTCAAAAGTCTTGGTTCCAGATCAGGCCTAAAAATGCATGCCAAGGATTTAAATAAGAGTAGATCTCCTAGAAGTATTTTCTAATATATTGATCTATCACTTTTTGCATCTAGAAGAAGAAATAGACACTCCTTATCACTATTAAGGAGAAACATAGGTATTGTAACCCCATCTCCTAGAGCTCAATCTACACCTCCATTTGGTATATTATTTCAAAATAGAACACCTACTACTCAGATAAAAAAACCATTATTCCATATAGCTACCCCTATAATTTAAGGTTTTGTGTCATTTAATGGTAGTAGTCCTCTCATTTTATCTCAAAGAGACAAATTACCCATTAATTCCTTGAAGAATATTCCTCATTTTACTAGAGAAACATCCACTACTCCACTAGAACACATCCTTGATGTGTCAAATATATGTTATGTGCATAATGTGATAAAAGATAATATGGCTATTAGAATCTTAACCACCTCCTTTAAAGGAAAAGAATTGAAATGGTACATAGGTCTACAACCTAACTCTATTCATAATTAAGATGAGTTAGGTGAAAAAAACTATGCAAAAAATTTGAAGACAAGAGTACTGATCATTTATCTTTTGTAGAGTAGTTGACCATAATCAAGAGGGCACCCCATGAATTCATGGGAGATTTAAACTACAAATTTATTAATACTTGGGATAGAATCCTTTCTTGGTGAAACCTTCTCCCAATCATGCCTTCCTATACTATTTAAGGGCTCTTAATAGTGATATACTTGTTATGATATAGTCTATGGGTGGGGTAACTTTTCCAAATGCATATAATATTGTTAATAGGGAATAAAATTGCTTAATATAAGTTGGGAAAATAGCTCCAAGGCCACCAATGCCCCTATTTTATAAATTCTTCCTCAACAACCCACATTGGATCCTATTCTAGTGGCTTCTACTAGACAATCATTTTTTCTTGCTACATCTCTAGATGAAGTACAAGAAATGAGAGCCTTGATCTAAAAGTTGAATAATGATTTAGTGTCAAAAATGAGGAAAAATCAAAACAATAAACCTTATTAGTCTAAGGGTCAAAGTTACCAGTAGAATAGGCAACCCTATCAAAGGTAGAATCAATGGAATCATGCTATGCCCTTGAATAGGATAAATTCATCTACTACTAGCACTTCAAAGGACCTATTTCTAGTTCAAGATAACCTAGCTCAAGAGTATGACTGGTGTTATCCATGCAACCAGCCTCATAATCAGAATGCTTGTCAAAATAAGGAGTTTGGTTTGGGCATCTACTACAATTATAAAGAGAATACTCCTATTCCCAACCTTATCAAATTTCAAGAGAACCTAGAAGACATGGTGGTCACATCATTCCATGATCTTGTTCTTATTGTAACCAACCACCAAGAAAAGAAATAGACATAAGGAGACAATCTGAAGAATTTAGTTCTTCACCTGAAGCATCTCACAAATTTGAGGTATATGTTGATGAAGTGTACAACAATACATGTAATTATGATACTTGTTGGTTCTATGCTATCCCTGAATGTGACAATGTTGGATATGAGGTCTTCATTAAAGATTATGATTTAGCTTTTGGCATTACGGATAATGTACCCAAGTTTGAATATTTCACATGGAACAAACATACTGATAATCTCACCATTGAGAAACCACATATTTTTGAGGAGATTAATTCTCTTGTTTCTCAATTTGATAGTATGTCAGAGCTTCAAATATTTTTATTTGAAGTGCATGAGGGAGGTTTTCCTAGTGTAGATCAATAAGAAAGCATGAAATACTTTGCATCACCATGTGAGTTGGAAACTTTCTCTTTTTGTTTCATTTCATGCAATGAGGAGGTTAACAATTATGACAATGGCTTACCCTTGTATGAGGAGAGTTCATTTTCCTTCCTTGATGTTGACCTATTTTTATAAAATTTAACACCTACTGCTATATGTTCACCTAAGGCACTATTGCCAAATCAATTTGGCACTTGCATTGTATGGTTTCCTTGTAGTGATAAAGTTTATAGTAAAATGATCTTTGACCATGCAGGTATTTTGTGTAGCTTCATGCATATAGACAAATTTTTTCAATGGTTGCAATTGGGTGAAGTTTGTGAATATGGTCTAAGGGAGATCAACTCCTTCAGAAGAGTTATCTTTGATAGAGGTGTTTTTTTTTGTAATTTTCATCTTGCTAAATCCATGTACATATTAGCTTACTTGTTTCTTTCCAAGAAGTGTGGTTACACAACCTACATTATCCTTAAGGGAATGTATGCTTTAGGTGCTTTTGTTTTCCTCTAAGTGCAAGCTTACATGTGTTTTATTTTTTGAGGAAGGAAAATTATTACAGTTTCCCTTTTGACTATGTTCCCAATGGACTAATAAGGCCCTTGGAATCCATGATTACTTGGAAATCATCCCCTAGAAGTCACCAAAATATTGATATTTCATGCCACCTTATATGACCCATATATGAAAACCAATCTGAGATATCCTATATTAGTCATCTTGCATAGATTATATCTTGGAAAATCCCAAAATTGGTTGTGTTGATGTTTTAGACTTTTGGGTTTTTTCTTACCTGCATACCTACATGCCTTCTGTATCACTCTTGAGCTTCCATCCCTTTCACCTCTTCTTTCCATCGCTTACCTAAATGTTTCAGGTTTTGAGCTTTGGCCTTAACCCTTAACCCTTATCAATTCCCTTTCATAAGCCTTAATTCCTCCCCCTATTTCCAAAGGTTTTGATGAAATCATTAAAGATTTGAATAAGTCAAAATTTTGAATTTCAAGGATTGACCGTCTTCCTTACCTCTCACCATATTTTCATCTTAAGTGTTAAGACTTCCTCACAATCCTTGATCTTCGATGTCTCATTTTTGGCTTTCAATAATCAAACCTTCCATCTAACTTTATTCTTATCTTTATGATAAGATGTAAGGTTTCCTTCTAATCCTTGATTCTTGACACTTTGACTTTCGGTGATGGGGCCTTTCATCTAACTTTAGTCTTATCGTTATGATAAGACATAAGGTTTCCTCCTAACCCTTGATCTCTAATGCCTTACCTTTGAAATTTAGGCATTAGGTCTCCCTCTTATTCCTTATCACATTTTGCGATAAGGCATAAGCCTTCTCTCCAACTCCTGACTCTCAACATTTCTCTTTCTTCCCTAGTCTTCCAATCTCCCCACTAACCTTCAAAATTTTGGAATTCTTCCTTCCATTCTTCTAAGAGTGTCAAGATTGACACACAATGCTTGACAAGTGGTCTTTCAAGGATCGTGAATTCTTGTGTCATCTTATGAACCAAAGCATTATGTGGTATATGGTAGTCCTGATGAATGATGCTCAATGAGGTTTCTCTTCAAATTTTTAAGATTGTAGTATTCTTCCTTCCAACCTTTTAATAAGCTTTATCTAATAGGACCGATGCTTGATGTCTAACAAGGTGATTTTTTTGGTTCTCTAGTCCATTTAATGTTTAGTAGAGTAGTTATTTTAGGCCCATAACTTTGAAAATGCTCTAGAAAGTGTTTTCTCGAACCATAAATGCCATTAATTCTCGAACAACTTTCTTAAATATCTTATCTATTTTTTGGGGCTTCAAGGACAAAATTTAATGTATCTCTTGACTACTATAGGTGGGATTACTAGTTCCCTTGCTCATTTATTGCATAAAAGTGTCCCTTTTGTCATTTTTCCTTGCCTAGATCATAATTTTCACAAGAGATCTCCACTCTTCAATGCATGTTTCCAACAACATTCAATGCAATAGTATGGGTTTTTGAGTGATGGTCACTCTTCCTGGGAAATTTATTTTGGGCTTCTATGATGTATAAAGAGAATTTCTATGCTCATTGTAAAGGGTTATTCCTTAGGTAGTTCTTCTTTGGGAGTTTTTCCCTAGTTTATCTTGCTGATTTATGCATGTTTTATACTCTACAATTATAAATTGGATTTCAGGCCTCCATTTTAATAAGAATTGTTCCTTTTACCCCTTTTTATTTGCATATGTTATAATATAAAATTGTGTAAGTCATTTGGGATATTTTCATTAATGTGTCATTGTCTAAAGCAAGAAGAAACACATTTTTTTCTTGGTGTATCACCTCCCCTTTCTCTTTTTTATTTGTTCCTTCTATCCCTTTTCCCCTATGAGTTTATTAGAATAGGATAGTGGTAGGATTTCATGTGGGGGTTGGACCAACACATCTATAGTTTGATCAGAAGAGGAAGCCGACCTTTTCCAGAGACTTGACTTCAACTTGCATGGTCCCACACCTTGAGTTCATTTCCATTATATCATTCAATGTTGAGCCCATGTTCAACAAGGTGCAATTTGATGTGACAAAAAACACCAAACCAAAAAAAACTCATCTAAGGTAGTTATAATATAGGAAAAAGATAAAACTATATTAAGATGCCATGATCATGAAAATTCCAAACATATAGTACACACACCCCTTTTGCAAGCATAATATTTACTCATAAAACACATTTGTATTAAAGAAAAATCCATATAGGAATATAATGTTATATGTTGATAAAAATATAATATATGTATGACTACCACATAGGCTTACAAAAATTTCATATAGGTGTACTATGACACATGTTAGTGATACAAAAATATGTACAAAATTGCCATATAGGCATAGAGAAAATTCATAATATAATCAATCCTCTCTAGTGGAAGGGAAGAATTGATGATCATTTGACTGGAAACTGGATGGAGAGGAAAGAGATGATGGTTTCTTTCAAACCCGCTAGCTTGACCTCCTCTCATAACGTTTTTGGAGCTCCAACTAAATTAATAAAAAATATACACAAATAATTAATATATATATATATATAATAAATTATAGAATGGTGTATAATGAAATAATCACTTATTACCAGCTAATGATATCTCTCAAACAATTGTTGCCTCTCTTCATCCATCTGAGAGGCATGTGCATGAATTATAGTTGTGAGCCCCTTTGACAAGAATCAAGAAATAAATTAAACTATAGATGAATATCATTCAAATTTGCACTAATAGATGTAGGATAAAATTGTTGAACATCCATAATAGTGAGAGGGGGGGTGAATCAGTATTCTATAAAACCATATTAACATCCATTTAAACATTATCTCAATTCTGACTAAATCAACAAGAAGGAACATAAAAACAAATCAATGCAACCATACACATGAACACCAAGATTTTTACGTGGAAAACCCAATGAGGGAAAAACCACAATGAGGGTTAACTCACAATATAATTATATCCAGATGTAAAATATTATGGGGCTCATTGCCAAGACTCACTATCCTTAAAAAGGCTCCCAACTTGAGTACAAAAGGTGGCTAACCACCAAGATACAATGATAGTGTCTCACTTCTAGAAGATTGAACTGATAGGATACACCTACAATGTGCAAGGTTCAATTCCCATGAAGCTTAGAATATGAAGTATTGTCTCACATAGTAGTCGCTCAACAAAATTGCACTAATCCATAATTGATAAATCATTTAGGCTCAGATCTTTGCACACCTCTTAATCCTTTTCGAATTCACACTTACTCCACATTTCTTGTATGCTCCTCCTCCTCTCACTCTCCTCTTCATCTCATTCCTCAAAATACCTTATATATACAAGAATATCTTAATCATCAATTAGGTCAACCTAATTAGATGAAAACAAAATAATCAGAACTTCCTTTGTGAGCACCATATATGATTGAAGCATTTTATCAATGTAGTGCATTATACCAAGTTAGCTAACATCCATAAATCATAACTAGTCTTCATAAAATATTGCATACACTGAGTCAGCCAAGACTATAACATAATTCTCCAAACCAACAAATAATCCTCAAAGAAAAAACCTTTTAGATTTAAGAACACATTAATTTTTCATCATACTACCAACATAGAGATTATCAAAAAACTACAACATACGAATATTTACCTTAATATAATGCAGATTCTCCCACACAATATGGAAAGCAAGGAATATTAGTAGAATATCAAGTTGAACTCTATTAGAGATAACTTTTTTCTCACAACAAAATATGTCTCAAGATCTAGGATATAGCTATCTAGATGGGTCAAGAAAACATGGTTAAGAGAATAGCATCATATTAGATCTTGCAGTAAATTCCAAACTCAAATACAAATACACTGAACCTTCACAAGAGGGTATTACCGGTAGAGAACAACATCTGGTAAACCAAGTAAACTTCCCATATAGTTATCACCATGTTGACATCAATGACAACATAGGAACAACCAACACAAATCATCAATACTTCATGCTCATGTTTCAAGGCTCCCAATAATCTCCCCCTTTGGCATTGATGACAACATGCATGACAAAAACATTTTCCAACAATTGAATACTCCGAATACTCCCCCTATCAAAATTGTTCTTCAAAAAAATGTTTTTCCTTTGTCTCTCTATCTCTCCTTCTCTTTATCTCTTTGTCTCTTCATCTCTTTATCTCTCCCCCTTTGACATCAATGACAAAGGAAGGGGTTCGATATATATGTATACACATCAAAATGTAATAAAAAATATATGAACACATAATTGAATTAACCTAAAGAATAACCTTTGAGACTCTCTAGGATAGCCTTCCACTATGCTTTTCCTTCTTCTCAAGAACCTTTTTCACTTACAAGAGTCTTGTAAAATAGCTCAAGCTTAGTTAAGGACTCTATACCATTTGCTAAAGTATTGGGACAAAGATTATTTTTTGATAATTCACCAATATAGCCAAGAGCACTGGAAATAAAAGTATGTCTGAGTTTAATCATGTCTCTAAGTTTCACAAACTTCTTGATAACATCTGTCATTTGATCTTGTAGAGAAAAGAATTTGTCTTGAAGCTACACAATATAGGACCACTTTTGATTATCTTTATCTTCTGCTAACCTATAAGTATCTACCTGAGTGCACATCCAGGACTCACTCATCCTTATTTTATTTATTATATCTAGTGTACTACCAGACCAATCTAGTCAAAAATAAAGTAGTTTCTATGCCTCTTCTTCATAAATTTGTACACTCTCTAATTCCTTCATCACACAACTATGTGCATTCAAACATTTTCCTTTGATATCTTCTAAATTTCCTTCATAATAATTGATTCCAGTAGGCACTTCAAGTTAGAAGATGTAGACCTTCAAAGAATCAATCATGCCATGAAGATTCTCCACAACATAAATAGATGAATCAAAATTAGAATTAGGAATAACCTTCTACAACTTCTTGCTTAACAACACTCTTTCTTTTCTTCCTTTTTCTATTCACGCTATCAAAGGTACCTTCTACATTGAGATTCTTAGGACTTTCCAAAAGAATTTTAGCATAATTATCAACTTCATCCTCCAAAACTTCATAATCCAATTCAGATCTCCAAACTAACCTTGATTCAACTACTTCCATGTGACAAAAAATTGTAAACACAAGAAAATTTATGCTTTTGGAGTACCTTTCAACAACACTTACTGGAATCCTAGACCTTCTATTCATCCTCATTTGAAATGTTCCAAAGAATACATCAAGGGAAATATCTTGTGCATCCGAACTACCAAGATTTATCATGAAATTCATGATTTGTTGGGCAATAGGCACTGAATTTGACCATTCTATCTTTCCTATTATTGGTAACTCTCTCAAAAGGTAAAAGAGAAAAAGGACAACCAAATTGCCATAGTAGAATGTATTCTTCTTACTCTTATTGATTTCCTTTAAATTTTTCAAAAGATACATATATGAAGTAATTCACACAAGTCATAATCCATACCTCTTTTAACCATATCAACAATAGTATATACTACAATAGTAGAAATTGTAAGGTCATTACTAGGGATACAACTTTATGACCTATGACCATAGCAACATACCTTATTACCAGATCAACAATTGACCTGAAATCAATCTCTTTCCCTTCAAAATTCACATCAGTAACCTCAATTATCTCTTTCTCATCCATAGCCTTTATTTTGGGAACTGAAGAGGAACAAAAATCGGTTACTTCTCTAATAGCCTCTCTAGTAATCAAATGTGCTTCATCAATCCATAAAGATTAATCATGAATTTTTCTCAACACAATTCAAATATACTTCTTCTCAAACTCAAACAAGGGAACTTTCCTCCAAACATCTAACTTCTTCTCAACTAACACTTTGCAGGCATCATGGCTCTCTTTCAATTCACCTTCCCAAAGAATGCTCAACTGAACTGACAACATCTCTTGTAAATAAATACATAGATATCTTATGTGGGAAACACTCTAGGAGGGATGCAAGAGAATGCACCAAAAGACTCTTCTAACACATTCCTCAAATATCTCTTCAAACTGAATTATGCTTTATCTGCACTACTCACAACGTTTGAATTATACATAGCAATAAAAATGAAATATTGTTCAAACAAGAATACCTTTGTAAATTCCAACAAGAAATGTATAGATATCCTACTTCCAAAGCTCACTTCAAATCCACTTGATTTCTTCTTCAAACTTTAAAACTCTGAATTTCCTTTTCAACTTCCTTTGCACGCTTCTCTGAAAATACATAAGCCTTAAGAATTATCTGAATTTATTCCTTCCATTCCAAATGATTTTGCAATAAATGCTTCAAATTGCAGGTAGATTACCTTGAAAATTTTGTGCGCCTCCATTCTTTCAAATTTTACAGACTTCATCCTTCACACATGCGACTGAGAAAAATACCTTAATATTTTTACCACATTAAATATAATTCTATCATGATATGACACAAGTATCGATGAGATGGTTTATAATGTTTTTTGATAATTGCTCCCCCTTAGCCATTGCTTTTACTTAAAAATTGATGGGAGTATCTGCACCAGAGGTCAGCACAGATAAGACTGATAATTTTGATTCCTTTCTCTAAATCATTTTCCTTTCCTTTCTTTCTTCTTTCAGATCAATGATTTGACCATTCTTCTTCACCAGATATTTATTTTTCTTTCTTCTGCAGTTATTACCAAGGTGTTCTAAATTTATGCACTTACAACAAACAACATTCTTCTTTTTCATTTTCCTTTTTATTCAACTGACCAGATTTATATCCATTCCTCTTTCCCTTAGAACATTTGTCGAAGAATGATAAAGAATCATTTATTTTAGTTTTGCAATCCTTTGCCTTATGACCAAATTTCTTATAAGAATAACAAACACCATTGAAAGATAAATACCTTTTAGCATCATGTCGCTTGACAGGAGTTTTTTTGGGATTCCTTCTTAGACCTTTGATTTGTCCATTTTTATACTGAGTCTTCTTGCCAGTGGATTGCTTCACTTTAGAACTCTGACCTTCCTTAGACCATAAACCACTCTTATCCATTTTTGGTCTTTGAATACTTTTACTTTGCATATTTTCAATGTACTCGTTCACTTTTATCAACTTATCCTTCAGATCTTCCATTTCTTCTGAATATTCGGTAGAGACTATTTCTAGAGGAAAAAAAATCTTATGCTTTAATTCTAGGATCTTCCTCAAGTTGTTAGGATTCTTCTAAGGAACCAAGCTCTAATACCAATTGTTGAACATCTAGAATACTAAGGGGGGGCTAAATCAATATTCCATAAAACCACATTAACATCCATTTAAACATTATCTCAATTTTGACTAAATAAACAAGAAGGAACATAAAAAAGAATCAATGCAACCTTACACATGAACACCAGGATTTTTACGTGGAAAACCCAATGAGGGAAAAACGATGGTGAGGGTTAACTCACAATATATATATCCAAATCATACAAAATATTACATGGCTCACTGCCAAGACTCACTTTCCTTAAAAAGGCTCACAACCTAAGTACAAAAGATGGCTAACCGTCAAGATACAATAATAGTGGCTCACTGCTAGAAGATTGAACTGATCGAATACACCTTCAATGTGTAGGGTTCAGTTCCAATGAAGCTCAAAATATGAAGTACTATCTCACATAGTAGTTGCTCAACAAAACTACACTCATTCACAACTGATAAAGCATTTAGGCTCAGATCTTCACACACCTCTTAATCCTTTTTGAATTCACACTTACTCCACATTTCATATCCGCTACTCCTCCTCTTGCTCTCCTCTTCATATCATTCCTCAAAAAACTTTATATAGACAATCATATCTAATTCATCAATTAAGCTAGCCTAATTAGATGAAAAAAATTCAAAACTTTCTTTATCAGCACCATATATGATTTAAGAATTTTATCCATGTAGTACATTATACCAAGTCAGCTAGCATCCATAAATCATAAATAGTCTTCATAAAGTATTGTATACGTTGAGTCGGCCAAGACAAGAACACAATTCTCCAAACCAAAAAATAATCCTCAAAGCAAACACCTTCCGGATCTGAGAACACATTAATTTCCCATCATACTACCAACATAGAGACTATCAACAAAACCACAACATACAAATGTTTACCTTAATAAGATGTGTTCTCCCACATAGTATGCCAAGCAAGGAACATTAGTAGAATAAATTTCTGCTCACAACAAAAGACGTATCAAGATCTAGAATATAGTTGTCTCAATGAGTCAATAAAATATGGTTAAGAGAATAGAGTCATATCAGATCTTGCAGAAAATTTTGGACTCAAATACCAATACACTGATCCATCACAAGAGGGTATTACTGACAGAGAATAACATCTAGTAAACCAATTAAACTTCCCATATAGTTATCGCCATGTTGACATTAGTGACAACATAGAAATAATCAACACAAACCATCCATACTTCATGCTCATGTTGCAAGGCTCCCAAAAAAAAAAAAAAAAGACTATGAAATTAATACTAATCTGGTTCATACCTTTGTCAAAGGAATCAAAGATAAAACTACTACGAAAATGCCCTCCTACAATGTGCTATGAATATCAAAAGGAGTATGAATTGATTTCATCAATTGAAAATATAATTTTTTTTATTAAATTACCAAAATATACCTAAAACTATTTTACAAATATAACGATTAAAAATAGTCAAGCTTACCTCAATGAAAATGTATGCCCACTTCAACTAACAGGTCTTGATGTGGAAGGCCCAACATCCAATGTGAATTTTAAGATTTCCATTGATATAAGGTAATTTTTTTTATATGTGCTATATTTAATATTTATTTACCAATTATATACTAGTGGACTTGACGTCATAATGTAATTCAGAGTTGAAAGGTCACCAGACAAAAGGTGAAAAATTTGACCCTGAAATTTTATTACAATCAATTTAGAAATTTAGTTAATCCAATCCATGCCATATGCAAAGACCAATTCATATGTTAGACATTTGTAATTTAGTAATCTATTTAATCTTACATTTCAAAATTTGTCTCCCATATTTCTACACTTACCCTAATACACATCTTAGAAAACATGTGATTTTGCTTCAAATACACATAGTAACTCATTTTGTTACCATCTTCATTAAATTATATTGAAATTTTCTCAAGAAACAACATAATTTATTTTTTCAAGCCCTTATGTCAGCATGGTTGATAATAAATCCTTTTCATTATTTTCTCCTATAGGAAAACTTATATTTCTAGAGCCATGTTGTCTTTGCATTTCAAGAAGTTGTAGATGCCTATCTTGTGAGCATGCCCACATTTTACACCCTTAATGGACACAAAGCAACCTAACTAATCTTCAACAAACTTTACTAATTTGCAAATGTATTTTTTTATTAAACAATAATAACATAATACGCTAGTTAAGACAATAGTCAATGATATCATTTAGTTAGGAGTATGGATAGCAATGAGTCTTTTTTTTCTTAAACAATAATGTCTACTTCTTTTAGGTCAACATATCATACCTCTTACCTACTCCAGTATCTATTTCATTCTATCACATTATAATTTCCTTGATCCCAATACTTATACCTTCAAGTATCTGGAAGACTAGATGCACAACCTTAAGATAAATGGATTAGATACATGGTTTTAGAGATCAACCATATCATTAATCTAACTAGATCATAAATCGCATGGTTGTTTACAATAGGATTTGTAAGGAAGGATAAAGTACACATATCATTAGAAGCGAATGGTAAATCCAAAATAAACTACATGAGGACAAGACCTAAGGGACAAAACTATGCCTCGGGGGCTCATCACTTGATGGCCTTGCCTACGTATGCACAACGTCTCATTTGACTCACTCACACAAGGTATATCCACTAGGTTCCAAAGATGACTCTACCTCATTCACAATCATAACACAATAACACTCGTATATGTTAAATTCAATCCTCTACTCGAAGGTATCATGTGTTCCATAAAAAATGCATACTATAGGAGTGGGTACACACCCATTTCTAGGGTCCATTACCTTAGATAGTTCCATAGTCGGTTGACACCCACTTAAGTGAATCCAGGGATCAAAGACCAAGGTAAGGATATACTGGTGAATTATAAAGCATAGATATAAATACATATATTGGTACAAAAAATACCACAAGGTACATACCAATAACTAAATCCTTAGTTCTACTAAAACAATACAAAAAGGGGACCAATGCAGACTCCTTGAAATTCCTATTTGGAAAGATTAGTGAATAAGGGAGGACCAGTTGTACTTCTTTGAATTTATGGAGAAGGAGCATACGACTAAGGGTAAGGGAAAAAAAGGAGAAAAATATGATACCAAAGGCCCTACTGCTAAAGGGCTGGTTGATTGAAAAAGATCCTTTGAAGCTAAGAAGAAGGAGCTTTTGGACATGATTGATCTACATAGGAGCCAGGACCTTGAGGTGGCCAACACCTTAAGCAGTATGAAATATTGCCTAGTTCTCTTTATTTGTTGTTTTTTTTCTACTAGATCTAAAAAAAAAATTGTTTTTTTTGTTCTGTTGTTGTTAATTTACTATTTAATCTTCTGATCAACACTTTGTTTGTCTTGTTTTCTTAGTGATGGCTTGTTGCTGGTATCTTTATGCCTATCTTCTTAGCAACATTTTTCATCTTAAGTTGTAAAGGGTTTCAGGTCCCTTCAAAACCCATTTTTCTTGTATAATCAAAACAATACAAAAATTACCCTGAAGGTTTTAAAACTAAATAACTAGAATAAACTAAATTCTACTTTCAATAATTATGATTATTCAATCAATAAAATTTTCATTTTGTCACTCTTATAATCTAAATATTACTCTTAGTTTCTCAAACTATTCTCTTGCATAATTTGAAACATAAGTGTAATATAAGGTTGTAACACATAATCAAAGTTCCATAAGCAAGAATACTTAATCAACCCAAACACCACAAATTAAGCCACACGTTACTAGGGTTTCACAAGAAAATTATCAACAATGAATGGACAACCCCAACTCTCTTAGAAATTCCATTTGATAACTATAATACAGGTGGACATAGGTTATAAATATGAGATAGACATTTATGGTTAATCTATGAGGATTTAGATAATGATTCTGAGTATCATTTTTATAACAAGGAATAAACTCTAATTATATTGGGGTGATGATAATTGTGTATTAACATAAGAATTTACTATAGGGATCTGGAAATATCTTATATTCCCTTTGTTGGGTATCTATTGATCAATAAGTGGAATTAAGATATTCAAGAACATCTTGAAATATCATTCTCTTACTAATCCAAATATACTAAATATCAAGGGTAAGAAAATTTAATTTACTATTCTTAGGATGATAACATTTTTTTATAAGCATAATGGAACATATAACTATAGAATTATTATTCCTCTTAACCCTCAATATCCTTCCATTATAACTTAAATAAAATCAATGATATAATTAAATATACTATACACAATTAAAGATAACTAACCTAAATATTGCCAATTACCTTATTCATCAAATTCTCCATTCAAATATCAGAGTATTATATAGTTAGGTAATGTCCAAATATACAAATACACCCCCCTTTAAATTTCAAGTTGTGGAAAGGTAGGTTGATCACATAAGTTTAAAATATCATTCTAGCCCCATAAATTCTAGCAAGATTTTATTGTAACATGAATAACCAATACCGAAGAATATACCAACAAATTACCTAAATTATTTTTTAATGTATAAGCATGGTTAAATTTGTGCACCAAAGATGATTGCTAGAGATCTTGCTTTGGTGACCAAAAATAAGTCAATTCCTAAGACATGATTCCAATAAAGACCAACTTAACATACCTAAATTAGTCTTAAAAAAATGCAAAATTAAAATAAATGAATAAATGCCTTTTTAAAAAAAAATTGAGCTTTAATGTGGCATCAAACCTTATGAAAAGAAGTTTTTGAGTAGTATATAATTTTGATATAATAAATAGAGCTATTTACTATTTCCCATTTTTCCTTATAAAAACTATGCTCCAACTAATTTGACTCACCCACACAAGGTATATCCACTAGGTTCCAAAGATGACTCTACCTCATTCACAATCATAACACAATAACACTCATATATGCTAAAGTCAATCCTCTACTCGAAGGTATCATGTGTTCCATAAAAATTACATATTATAGGAGTGGGTACGCAACCCTTTCTATGGTCCATTACCCCAGATAGTTCCACAGTCAGCTGCCACCCATTTAGGTGAAGTCGAGGATCGAAGACCATGGTAAGGATATACTGGTGAATTATGGAGCATAGACATAAATACATATATTGGAACAAGAAATACCACAAGGTACATACCAATAACTAAATCCTTAGTTCTACTAAAACAACACAAAATTACTTTAAATGTTTTGAACAAAATAACTAGAATAAACTAAATTCTACTTTTGTTAATTACAATTATTCAATCAACAAAATGTTCATTTTGTCACTCTTATAATCTAAATATTACTCTTAGTTTCTCAAAATATTATTTTGCATAATTTAAAACATAACTAAAATATAATGTTGTAACACATAATCAAAGTTTCATAAGCAAGAATACTTAATCAATCCAAACACCACAAATTAAGCCACACATTACTAGGGTTTCACAAGAAAAATATCAACAATGAATGGACACCCCAACTCTCCTAGAAATTCCATTTGATAACAATAATATGGGTGGACATAGGTTATAAATATGAGATAGACATTTATGGTTAATCTATGAGGATTTGATTCTGAGTGAGTATCATGTTTATAACAAGGAATAAATTATAATTATATTGGGGTGATGATAACTATGTATTAACATAAGAATGTATTATAGGGATATAGAAATATCTTATATTCCCTTTATTGGGTATCTATTGATCAATAAGTGGTTTGAATATATTCAAGAACATCTTGAAATATCATTCTCTTACTAATCCGAATATACTGAATATCAAGGGTAAGAAAATTTAATATTATTCTTAAGATGATAACAGTTTCTTTATAAAAATAATGGAACATATAACTATAGAATTATTATTCCTCTTAACCCTCAATATCCTTCCATTAGAACTTAAATACAATCAACGATTAAATTAAAGATATTATACACAATGAAAGATAATTAACCTAAATATTGCCAATTACCTTGTTCATCAAACTCTTTATTCAAATATCACAGTATTATATAGTTAGGTAATATCAAAATATACAAATACATCTCCCTTTAACTTTCAAGTTTTCAAAAGGTAGGTTGATCACATAAGTTTAAAAGATTACTCTAGCCCCCTAAATTCTAGCAAGAATTTATTGTAACATGAATAACCAATACCAAAGAATATACCAACAAATTATCTAAATAATTTTTAATGTATAATCATGGTTAAATTTGTGCATCAAAGATGATTGCTAGAGATCTTGCTTCGGTGACCACAAATAAGTCAATTCCTAAGACATGATTCCAATAAAGACCAACTTAACATACCTAAATTAGGCTTAAAACAATATAAAATTAAAATAAATTAATAAATGCCTCTTTCAAAAATTGTTGAGCTTCAATGTGACATCAAACCTTATGAAAATAATTTTTTGAGTGGTATATAATTTTGATATAATAAATAGATCTGTTTACTATTTCCCAGTTTTGCTTTTGGCATTTTTCTCTTGTTCAACCACAATCAAGGCTCATTTTCTTGCTAGTTGGTGATCTTACCTCTTATTTTTCCCATATTCCACATTTAAATCTCATAGCATAAGAGTTCCTCCATCACCCCCAGGTAATCTACTGAATCTACAAATCAAGCAATTATACTATATGCTTCCATAATTACAATATATATCTCCCAAAGAAGCAACCTTGCTTACATATATAACCACTTGAACTACATATAAATCAAATTCACAACAGTCCATAGATGCTCTGACGAATCATTGGATATCCAAAAGACATCCTTACACATAATAATCCTAATGACAAGCCCACATAATGCCCAATTTTTTTCATCAAAATACAATTAAGGAAAAAACACAAATTTAATTTTTTTTTCAAATATGCTTGCAAAACTCTCAAAGTTTTCTACCAAAGTAGGCACTACAATAAAGCATACAACTTTTGACTAGACAAAAACTATAATCTTTTAGCTAGAAAACTAAATTTCTTAGATAATAATGGTTGGGGTGCAAAGGGAGACATGAAATTAACATTGTTGGGGTAGACTTAGTTCTACTAACCCATTAATAGTAATCTAAAACATGATTCAAGTCACATGTTGATAAAATAAAATATATCAATAATAACTCAAAGTAATAATGAAAAAACAAGTCCTAGGGGCTAGACCTATTCCTCGGGGGCTTGTCTCAGATGACCTTGCCTATGTATGTATTTCGTAGAGGCTCCATATTTTGACAACATGAGCTTGATCCCACACAAGCTTTGAAAAAAAAAGGGTACATCCCCTTGGTATAACTTCAATACTAACTTGTCTAAGGTTGATTGCAACAACAATGGACTGAAAAAGTTGAATTATAAGGGTTCCTCCTTCTTGATTGAAGTGAAATTACAAAAATGAAAAGATAAGAAGTACACAAGACACAACCCATTCATATAAATAAATACGACACTTGATTTAAAAATGGATCTATGTGACCCCAATCCACATCATCTCTTAAACCATAAGTTAATCTAGCATAGGTCCCTTAATTAGGTTCCCAACTATTCCATCACCTACTTAGTCATATTTAATAAGTCCATTATAAGATAGTATTCCAAGTGTCATATCTAATGCTAACTCCAATATAAAAAATTAAAAAAACTATGGTCTCTAACAAATCATGTTGACCCAACATAAGCCTCATGTTATAAGTTTGTGTAAGTTCTCTTGTGGTGCATGTTATCAATGGTACACAAATCAATTATTATCAAATGGTTATAGATTCAATTCTGTCAGCCCTTTAAATTAATGACAAATTATGCAAATAAAGATAAATAAGTTAAACTATCAAAATTATAACACTAATACAAGGGGATACCCACTTAACAAAATATGGTAACCAAGCATTATCAAGGGATAAGATGACCAAAAGGTAGATATTAATAAATTAAATAGACAATTGAATTTATAGCCATGGAAATATATTTCTATATGGTCTACAAAAATATTAAACAATTACACTAGCTAATTCAATATTTTTCATCAACCTCCTTTCTTTATACAAATGTTATCAAGTATTACTATTAAGGTCTTTTTAAAAAAAATTCATTGAGTGAATCTCTGGTATTATTATATTTATTCCAAAGACAAGATAGAATGTAAAGTTAATCCCATTTTACTCTCATATTAAATTTAAACTTGAGATCTAAAACTAATTGAATCAATGTAATCCATGCATCATAATGAAAATAACAAACTTAACGAGAATTGTAAATATGAGAATTTAGATAACAATTCTACATAGTATTCTAATTTATAATTTAAGAATATAATATATTGTATCTAACACCAATTCCTTATTATATTCCTAATGGTTCAAATACCTTTACCTTTAATTTTTTATCAAAAATTATAAAATTTACATGTATGCACACATAATAACATAATATTTCCAATCATGAAACAATATAATAGATAAACCCATTGTTTTGTATCTCTAAAATCGTTATTAATGAGGATATTTATGTTTTCTATACTAACAAATATGTCCAATTTAGAATAATAAGCCAAGGATGATTTTGTTTTAGAAGCAAAAATTCTATTTCTTAATCAATAATTCTAAGACATGATTGGCCATTGAAACATAAATTTTTCATTTACATCATGAGTGATGTTTATGGTACAAAGGAACCCTTGATGTGTGTTCCAGGATGCTAATGTATGTGAATATAATCTTGTACATAATTTTATTGGTTATGTGAGAAATAATTCATAGTTACATGGATGGTTACTAACATTATGGTATTGAGGCTATCTTGGACAAATGTTTTACTGAGAGAAATTTTGTTCTAAAGTATATGGATGCTAAATTCATGGAAATGATATCTATAACATGTACCTATGGTTTAATATTTTTCTTCTTCCTTTATTAAATAGAAATGATAATTAGTGTATTTGGAAATTTATTTTTTTGATTCTTTTTTGGAGATTTTGGTCCCAAACCTTAGTGACTTATAGGAAGAAGTCGAATCTAAGGGAAGGAGAATGTAAGGCCCCATACTTTATGTGATTCACTTTACTCTATCTTCTTATGCAAATTCTATTAACCAATGGTTAGATAAATCAAAAGTGAATATAAAGTGACTATGTGTTGTCATTTATTAGTTTTGGTTGGCATTATGATGTTTTTGATAAGGTAAGAAACATTTACAAGGTGTTGTACCCTTAACACATAGGGCCACAAGGGCTAAGAAGTTAAAGACCAAAAAACATAGAAACTAAGCCAAAACACAAACACAGACCGTGGATCAGCAATAGATAGACAAAACACTAAAAAAATAACAACTAATTGGTATTCTCCCAGTTCTTTGATAGGAGATCAACAACATCATCCCTAACCGATTCTTGGTCTTCATCAACATTCTTCCCATCCAATTCCTCAGTGACCGTGGATAGAGTGTTGGTAACAAAGTGAACCATCTTAATAGTAAAATGGGTCAAGCCATAGAACTTCTTATCCAAACTATCCATTCTCTCTTGCAACACACATCACTCCTCCCCCTCATCCAATAGGTCCGAAGAATGAGAAGTCGGGTCCTCTTTCTACACTTTTTTGATATCTGGAATGGAGTGAAGTCCTCCAACGTACTCCTCTTCCTCGTCACCAGACACATCCTCATCCCTACAATCCTTGTTGTCCGACCTCTCCTCCTTTGAGTCCAAATCCATGATCCTTTTTTTATTGATTTTAGCCAATCTACTAGACCTTCTGATGGTGGTATCACCACCCATCACAACCATCACTGCAACCAAAGTGTCCCCTTTATAATCCTTTCCCACCACGTTTTTACATCTTCTTTCCTTCACCGAAGGCTCCTTCAAACCCTTCATGTCCTCTTTGCCTTTCTTCTTTGGGGTCAGTTTAACAACAAGATTGGAAGGGGTCGACTTAAGATCACAAAGGCTAGTCGTAGCACTAGCCTAGGCATTTCTCGCATTTCATGTAAGATTTTTAGTAGCAGGTTTAGGTTTGAGAGTATTAGCAGTGATCAAATGGGTTTTTCGGATGGGGCCTTTAGACTCGACCAGGGAAATGTTGGCAACAACAAGTGGTTCAAATTCCTCCACGCGGATAGCAAATATAGGTTTGGGTGGGCATAACACAAGATGGAAATGATAGAGTCTTATAATGAGACCTTAGTGTAGCAACAGGGGAGGGGTCTCATCAAGGTTAAGGTTGGCAGCTTCAATGCATTTTTCCACAGAGCTCTCTAACTCCTTAAGTAGGAAGAAAGGAAAGCTTAACAAAATTTTATGCCTAAGGTGATTTAACAAAGGCAAATTGTAGAAGAAATTTTTTTTGTATCTACCTTCAAGGGTCACATACTTCATGAGTCCCAGCCAGACTTGGTTCCATGGCTAAGGAAGGGCCTCTCTCTCAAATCTCAACTAGTTACAAACTGACTGCTCATTTCCCATAAAAAAATCCCTCATGCTCTCATTATCTTGTGTCTTGGTATGCTTCAAATAATTTTTACTAGTGCTCTACAGCCCCATCGCCTGCGTAATCACATCTTCATTTAAGAAATCCCACCCAGAGTCACTCTTCGATCTTTCCAAGAATTGGTGAATTGCGCAGATAAATTAGGATTGTGACCCACCAGACTCTCCATTAGGGGATCCAAACCACCTTCAACACATATATGCAACACCAGTGGATCTTTGCAAAATTCGCCATAGTTATCAGTCTTCGTTCACACATAATCACCACCCGTGATGCCACTCTGCACAAAGAAAAACCAGAGAACTAGTGAGAATAAAAGGTTAGGGAGACTGCTTAGGGTAAAATTAACCCACACACTTAGGATTTTTAGCCGAATAGAGTAGCGTTGATTAATCAGAGAAAATTGCAAGACGCGTGCATGAGTAGACAAATCTCTTAATTCAATCTTGGCAATATCATTAATGGGAATCTTCAAAATTTTGTGGCTAGGTAAGCAGGACATGATGGGATATTAAGGTTTTCTAGCCATGTTAGTCTTACACAAAAAGCTGGGCAGGATGGCCGCAGGGCCAAATTTAGTAATAACTAAGAGCTCAACCTTTAGAAGGGGAGACAACATAGCAGAAATGATAGAGCCAAAAAGGAGCTTTCCTCATAATGAAAGGTCACATCAGTATTTAAAAAAATATATTTTATGAAAATACAATAGCTTAGCACAATCCCCAGAAGGAGATAATGTAAGGTACAACCCTGCCTAGCCTTGATCACAAGGTATGTGCCAATCTTTGTCATGATGTCCCTTTTTCCAGTGACAAGAAACACCTCATTTTTCAAATTCAGCCACTTGTAGGCCACCTCAAAATTAGCACCCGTTCTCATAGCCCACTCAACAAGCATGTGGACCCCCCATAAAACCCCTAAGAACACATGTTTAGGTATCATCATAGGTTAAATAAGGGCTTTATTCTTTCAAGATTAGATCTTGAATACCCGGGGGTAGGATCCCCAAATTGTGCCAACACTTAGAGAAATTCCAATGTGTGCCAAAGTTGGCTAAGGCATCAGCCACACGATTTCCCTCCTTGTAAATGTGGGTAATATTCTTTAAACTTAACTTAGACACGAAGAGACTTATGTCTAATAGGATGTCCTTAGTGCTCCACCCCAGTAATCTGCCAAAAATAACAACATCAATAATAGACTTAGAGTCACCTTCAATTTGAAGGTTCTCAATCCCCATGAAACAACAATCTATAATCCCTTGAGCAACACACGGGGCTTCCGCAATTATAGAATATTGGAAACCAATTCCCCCAGCATAACTAGCCACAAAATTTCCTTTGAAATCTTTGATAACTCCTATGCTAGCTCTACCAAGGTTGCCTTTGGCTGCCCCATCAAAGTTAAGTTTACACCAACCCCTATCCAGAGGCTTCCATATAGTGTTACTTTTGGCTAGGGATCTGGAATTGCCATAGGAGCTTGCATCCAAATTTTGATGCCAAGCCCTAGCCATTAAAATATCTCTTAGAAGGACCCTTATTCAAAGTTTTCCCTTTGAAGAGAGAAATTTTTTCCTCAATTAGATGAGAACCAATACCAAAGACCTCCTTTGGGCACCTCTCAATGTTCCTAAAAATCTTGTTGTTTCTCTCTTTCCATAGGCACCAATAGATAATTGGAGGTACCTGGTTCCAAATTTAACAAGGTAAGGGGTGAATGAACGGTCCATTCCATCTCAATACAAAGGATCTAATATCTTTACACATGGTCTATTGAATGCCCAAGCATTCCATAGCCATTCCTCACACATCAACAGCAAACGGGCAGTGTAGTAGCAAGTGATCTATAGATTCTTCATTGCTTTTACATAGAAAAAATATGTTGGGGATCTGGAATCCGCTTTTCCTCAAGTTGTCCTGGGTAAGAATCCTATTGTGATAGGAATTCTACCAAAAGAAGTTAACTTTCAGGATCATGTGGCAGTTCCAAACCTTCTTCCAAATTTCAATAACAACACCCTGGTCCGTTAGCAGATTCTAAGCCGATTTGACTGAGAGGTCTCCCTACTTATCATGAAGCAAAAACACTTCATCCCCCAAGGATGTTGAGGGGATTCTAGTAAGTGAGATTAAATATTATAGAGACTTAGCTAGGAGGCTCAGTTCAGGAGATAAAGGGTGGCATAGAGTCAAAACATTCCACTTCCTAGCACCAAGAGGCCCAGTAAGATAGTCATAGATATGAATACCAAAGAACTGTTGAGCTAGCCTCTTTAGATTCATAAATTAAAAAATTTCCAAAGGGGAATCAAGTAACCAGGGATCCTCCCATAATCTAATTTTATTACCATTACCAATCTTCCATTTGATCCCCATCCTTAGGAGACCTTGCAAGCTACAAATATTCCTCCAGGCCAAGGACCTTGAAGGGTGAACCTCTGAGAGGCAATTAACTAAAGGTTTGTTTTGAAGATATTTAGCATTCATAATTTTACACCAATACTTAGTGTTCCTTAGTTGATCCCAGCCAAATTTTCCATTAAAGATTTATTAGAGTAAGAGACAATCCTAATCACAAGCCCACCATAATGTTTAGGTTGCCAAAAAAATTCTCATTTAACCAAAGAAAATTTCTTCTTGTCCTCGGTTCTAGACCAGAGGAAGTTCCTTTGAATCCTTTCAAATTTCTCAGCTATATATCTATGGATTTCAAATATAGAAAGGAAGTAGACATGAATACCTTGGAGAGCAATAGATAGGAGTTGAAGTTTACTAGCATGGATGAGGATGGAGCCTTTCCACCCAGCAAATTTCCTTTGGATCCTTTCAAGGACCGAATTCCAATAGTCAGGAGTGACCTCCTTGACAGTGAGGGGGAGATAGAGGTAAACTGAAGGAATATAGCCACTCAAACAAACCAGCACAATAGTCACCCTAGCTTACAGGTTAGGAGTGTTGTTAAAGAAGTAAATCATACTTTTGTTATAGTTAATGCATTGGCCAGAGAAAGCAGCATAGTTGTTGAGAAAAAATTTCCATTTCCTAGCTGCAATCATAGAGGCTTTCCCAAATAAGAATGTATCATCCATGAATTTTTGGATCATAATCAGATCTAAAGAAGAGGCAGCCTTGATTCCCTTTATCAACCCCTCCGACAGCAGACTGGAAAAATTCCTGCTCAACACATCTACAATCATGATAAAAAAATAGGGTGAAAGGGGATTACCTTGTCTCATGCCTCTCCCAATAGAGAAAAACCAAAAAGGAGCCCCATTAACTAGGACAGAGTACTTGACTGTAGTAACACACTGCATTATTACTTTGACCACAGATCGATCAAACCTGAACTTGGTTAGAACTTTAGGGATTAAGTCTCAAATAACCTTATCATAGGCTTTTGAGATATCAAGTTTTAGGGCCATACCAACATAGTTGGATCTATCCATGGAATGGAGGAGTTCATGGGTGGTTATGGTTGCATCAAGGATATGGCGACCAGGCACGAACCCTTTTTGAGTGAGCTGATGATTTTGTCAAGGAAAGGTTTGATGCAGTTCACAAGAATTTTAGAGATGATTTTGTAAAAGGTATTGCAAAGGCTGATGAGTTTTTCAAGGAGAGGTTTGATGCGGTTCACAAGAATTTTAGAGAGGATTTTGTAAAAGGTATTGCAAAGGCTGATGGGCTGAAAATAAGTCATAGATTAGGGGTCAACAATCTTAGGGATTAAATCTAGGAAAGTGTAGTTTAGTTGCTTGAGAATCTTACCTGTTTTAAAAAATATCGGGCAGCAAGGACAAGGTCCTCATGAACAATCTCCCAAAAGATCTGAAAGAAGGCTGGAGGAAAACCATTTGGGCCAGGCACTTTGAAATCCCCCATACTAAAGGTAGCCAACCTAACCTCCTCAGGAGTGACAACACTGAGAATCCCAAGGTTATCACTTTGGGTAATGAGGTTTAGGAGGGTCTAACAAAAGACCATCCAAAGTTGGGTTAGGCACCTCAGCAGGAGCCAAATAAGCCCTCTAAAAATAATCAGCAGACAAAAGACCAATCTGAGTGGGTGTAGAGATCACCTCCCCTTGCTCATTTGGAAATTTAGATATTTGATTCCTTTTCTTATGTTTGATAGTTGAAACATGAAAAAAAGAGGTGTTCATATCCCCTTCTTTTAGCCATTGAACTTTGGATTTCTATTTCCAGAAAATATCCTCTTTCCTTAGAATTTTTTCCCACTCCCTCTGACTCTCTTTTTCCTAATTGCAAGTAGGCAGACTGACATCCCCCTCCTCCATATTCTTTTTGTATAGTTTTCATCTTTTCCCCAATAATTATTTTCTTCTAGAAAACATCTTCGAAGACATGCTTATTCCATCCTTTCACCATACATTTAATATGTTTAAGTTTTAAAAAGATCCTAAACATGGGGGATCCACAAACGGGAATGTTCCACCATTCAAAAAAAAAAGTCTTAAAGTCGGGATGGGAATTCCACATTATCTTGAAACAGAAAGGAAAGGGTCCCATAGCAGAAAAGTCATTTGAGATCAGCAGCGAAGGATTGTAGTTTGACACCATTCTAGGAAGATCCCTAAGGTTGGCACTAGGCAAGCCAATCTTGTTACTAGAATAGAGGAATCTATCTAATCTCACTTATATTAAGTCCTCTCCAAGACACCTATTTTTCCATGTGAAAGCTTGGCCAGATAAGTCAATGTCAATTAGACCTGTAGAACTCGAGAAGTTAGCCAGATTGGTCATGTTTTCAGAGTAATCCACCAGTCCCTCACATTTCTCCAAAGGATATAAGGGGGATTTGAAGTCCCCAACTGCCAACCAATGAGAACAATTATTTTTTTTAACCCAACCAAAAAGAACTTTCCACAAATTGTTCCTCGCATTTCTCTGATTTGGAGCATAGACATTGATAAGGGACCATGAGCCACCCAAGTAGGAAAAGGACACTCCCACACTACTCCTATAGAAGAATAGTTTAGAGCCATTGAACCTAGAAGGGTTCTAGAGTACATCAAGCCCACCCAACACCCCTTCAACATCACTATAGGAGTAAGAGGCACCCAACCATAAATACTTAACAATAATATCAAAATTACCTTTCTTCATCTTAGTTTCCTGCAAAAGTAACACATCAATCTTGTGTTCTAACACATAGTTCTTCAGAGCGAGTTGCTTGTGGGAGTTGTT
Source organism: Sequoiadendron giganteum (assembly GCA_007115665.2). Classification (NCBI taxonomy): domain Eukaryota; kingdom Viridiplantae; phylum Streptophyta; class Pinopsida; order Cupressales; family Cupressaceae; genus Sequoiadendron; species Sequoiadendron giganteum. Next base: position 241,603,015 of record CM021104.1, on the reverse strand, counting down.
CAGCCCACGTATGTTACTGTTAATTCTTGGATGAAATATTTAACCCTAGTCAAGAATTTAGTATGTTATGATAGTACATATTTCTTGAACTCAATTTTATAATTCTTGGAAAGTTTTTTTTAATTCATAAATAGTTTTTATATTGATTATCAGAAGAAAAAAATATTTACAATCAACACATATTTTATTCAAAAATTTACAAACCTATACCACCCAAATTATAGCCAAACCCTTCAAAACAATGAAATAGAAAAACCAACCTTTCACCCATACCCAACCCTATCCCTACCACCCAAGAACCCAGAATATATTTAGAGATGAAACATTCAGACAAACAAAAAACTGCATTTTAATCTACCCACAACACACCATTTGCAATCAAAAAGTCTCAGAAGAGACAACACCAGTCCATCACACTTGACACCTCTAGAAATAGGAAGTGTTTCAGAAATATGAGTCCACACCTCGCCCGCTATCGATGGCACCAGAGCTCTTCACCAACAATGTCCATAATGAATGAAAATAGCTCCACCCTCTCCCTAGAAACTAGAACACGTTGTAAGTCTCAGTGATGTGACACCCCCACCCCTGACACTGCAACTATTATAACATACATGACACCCTCTAGGAGGTTCTCCCACACCAACTTCTTTACAATTAGTAGTGCCATAGCTCGTGGCACTTCTAGGTCAAAGAGCAAAGCAAGAAACCTTTCTGCTATGTCAAAATTAGTCCTCCACCTCTTAGACAAGCACATAAACTCCTCTCTTAATAGAATTTCTACTACATCTTGAACCATCTCATCCTACACTTTAAACACTGGCTTCAAATGGCCATGTCGAATATGCCCATAGAACACCCATAATTTCCTATTAGATGAAAAACTGATAGGGGGCTCCATTAATTCCATTAGAGAGAATGACACACAAACATCACCAAACAACCATTTAATCTTGATCATGCTCCAACATCCCATCATCACCATTTCCCACCTCATCTGTCCTACAATAGTCAGTCACATTTATGAGGTCAAACGAAAAACCAACATAGGCCTCTTGCCACCCTCCTCTAATAAATGTCCGTCATCACCCAACACTCCCACACCAAGGCCATCCAAGGATATGTTTTCCACCTTTTGATGACACCAAATCCAGCCCCTTCCACTTGACAATCACAGATAATTCTTGGAAATTTAATAATCTAGTAGATTATAGAAAAAAAAAGTGATCGTTCTTGCATAGCGTTAGTAAGATATTGTAATTCATTCTAGAACCAATAAATAATATTAATTCATTGTAACCTAAGTAGGATTGTGAGGAAGTATGAGGTTGTTCATCCCATTCGGCATTATGCTTCTTATAGCTTTTGGTTTTGAAATCTTACTTAATTATGTAGAGTTGGAATAGGTGAGTATTTTAAGTTTCTCTTTTTATTATGTGAGGAAGGGGAATATGAATCATCAAGACTATATTGAAATTTTTTAGATCCATTTTGAGTCTTTGTATGATCAAGTAATCATAAAAGCATCGAGAGGAGTTTCAAGTAATGGTTGAATAAAAAGGGGAGATGAGATGAATCTAATTGTCTTTCAACTATGGAACGACTTTCACTCTAGAACACTGATGGAAACACATGAGATATAAAATAGAGATTCAATTGTGTTGAAATTCAAAATGTTAGCTTTAATAGAGTTGAATTTAATTTTTCAGTATTCATTAGCAGAGTTTTAATATAGCCATAAAATTATTTGACATTTTATTCTTGATGGATATTAGAAAAATATCATTATCACCATTAGAAAATAAGATTAAGATTAATAATAAAAATAAATTAAGCTTTTGTTTTAAAGAAAAACAATCAAACTTTTCAAAAATGGTTGGTACTAAGAAGACTCAAGAAGACTAGTGGTTCGATGTACACTAGCAACAAATGACATGTTTTAAATGCAGCTCCTTAAGGATCCATCAAAGAATAAAGGCTAAAGAGACTTGGTAATAAATAGGGGGTACATTATGCAAGGAAGAGATTTTAAAAGATATCTTTAGGATGGTCCTGATAGTTGAGGCATGTGCAAGGAACGAAGGGGGAGGGATGATGTAGGTAGTGTGATAGTTGTTGGGAGGATGCCATTAATCGAGGTGACCAATCACAACCTTTTAATGCTTCCTGTCAGAGCAATATTATACTAGGAGGCTTGGAAATTTAATTTGAATCTGCAACATATGTTTGGATAGCGAAAGGAGTTAAAGAAGAAAAAAATATTTGAAAATAGTGCATTCAGAGGAACCAGAGAATCCAGTGATAGAAGGGGGGAATGAAGTGAGACATTAGGATGGATTTAGGTCAGATCATGCTAGGAGAGTAAAAGTTCCATACATGTGTAGTTGCAGTTATGAACACGATTCACAGATGCATTGAAGGAGGGGTGTTCATTTTTGGGAATTGTTTTTAAGGCTTCCTAAAACTAATCTCGGGGGATATCTTTCTTGTAAAATTTTAGTTAAATTGATACTAGTTGTTTGTAGTCTTTTTGCTCAATGTGATACAAGGAAATCACTTCTATTCACTTTTTGGCTAGTTTTTTCTAAGGGAGAATAGGCAATGGATAGAGGGAATACTCGATTAGCTTTCTTGTAGGGAGGTCAAGCTACTTGGTTTGGCGATGCTATTTTTTTTTTAAAATTAGGTAGTGTATCGTTTTCGCCAAACTGTTTCTCTCTTTCTTTCTGGGAATCATGACTTATTAGTGATGGATAGCCTGCCAACATCAGTGATGAACGTTGATGTGTCTAGATGATCAAATCTATAATGGATGAACCTTAATTGTGGTATGGTGAAACTATAGTATCCGGTGATCCCACAATAATGGGTTACACTTTTTGGCCAAACTTGACATTGAAATCAACAATTCACCAGATCTTAATTTTTTTACACTTATAGCAGCTAAACCATTAAGAATTTGAAGATGAAGCAAACTAGTGATTTGTGAGATTTTGTGTGTAGATTCTAATTATATTTAAAAAATAATTAAATAAAGAAATAAATTGTGAATCCTTTTATGTAATTTTTAATAATTTATTTTTTCTACTAAACAATATTTTTAAAAAGTGATGTTTACTTTAGACCACATAACCTCTTTTTATAGAAATGATACAATTCCAATTTTAAAATACATATTTTTCACACCATTATCTAGTGTATGGATATTTTTTAATAATTTTTTGTTGCATACTTTTTTTTAAAATTAATTTTTCAAGTCAGAGTAATTATAATTTGGACAAAGGTGTACTTCGGACCACATAAATTTTTTTGTATGCATTTGTATTAACATTTTTTTTTTTGTTGGAATAAGGACATCAATGCCTAGTGCACATGTATTTTTTAGAATTCTTTTTCTCCATTTTCCTATTTTTTCGTATGTGTGAAACAATGAACTTAATGTTCATTGAAAAACTTGTATTCATAAGAAATAAAAAATAAATATAATAATTGTAGACACAAAAAATATATAGATTGATCCTATACACTTGATCCTGATTTTACTAACACCAATTTGTCCTTAATCATCTCCCTTGCTATTCATTTAATTAAATAATCTTTATTTAATTAAATTCATCATATTTCATCTCTTAATTAAATAAATCAAATTTATCTAATTAAGTCATCATCTTCTATTAATTAAATAAATCATTTTGTTTAGTTAATCATATGGTCCTTCTTTTAATTAAATAATTCATTTTTATTTAATTAATCTCTAAATTCATCTCATTTAAATTAAGTGAATTTATCTTTATTTGATTTAAAACTAACACCATTCTCTTTAATTAAATAAATTAAACTTTATTTAATTAAGTCTAAATTCATATTCCTCTCAACTTTGATTTAAATCAATCCAAAAATCTAAATCAAATTGTCACATCAACTAATCTCCTTTTAAATTAATCAAATCCTGACTAATCTTAATCTTAATCCCTCAAATCCTCTAGATTTTGCAACTTGCACAAATAAGTCACTTTATTTGATTTATTAAATCTCCTATTTTCTCTCAACATGGCATCAAGGAGGGAATATTCTTCAAATTCAAAATTCCCTCCAAAAGGGTGTGTACATCCAACAAGGCATTAAAAGCCTCTTACATGTCCTTTGCCTTTAGCCAAGTGGCATTAACTCCATTTATTTCTCCCTCCAACTTGTCATTTCCTCATTTTCAAATTTCCACCTAATAGCATTTATGTGCACATTCATCAAAATCTGCTCAACCTTTGTCTACTCACATGTTGACAAGTGGCATTTTGCTATTGGTTGGTCTTTTGTCCCACGTTCATCCCTTTTTCCTCTTCCTGCATCATTCTCTTGTATAAATAAAAGGCTCTCAATTGGATTTTGAGGGGCACAACTTCATGGAACATTACAATCTTCAAGTTTTGAGCAAATTTTCATCCATTTTCATCCATTTTCGTATTTTCATAGCTAGGTTATTGATAAATTTCATCAAGGAGCACCAAATCTTCACCATTGATCATTAAGCTTGCAAGGAATTGGGAAAGGGCCATTTTCTACATCAAAATGGCACCAATTCCCCCATGGGATTGAGAGTTTGATCATTTAAATAGGATTTAATAGCTTTTTTATTGTGTTCTTCATATTATTTCTTGTTTTCATGCTTCAAATGAATTTCATGGGGAATGTTGTTTCAAACTTGCACATTGGACTAATTATGTGTTTGTTCTTTGTGTTTGTGCAGGCCTAGGATCACCATTCATATTTTGGCACTAGAAGGAGGGTGAATTTGAAGAAAATTAACACATTTTTCTAAAATTTCCATTACTTTTTTTAAGTTCTTGTGTCTACAGGAAAATTGCATCGTTGCCAGTCAAACTCCACCACTAGCAGTCCATCGGTACCATATAGCAATGCTAACAAACTCTAAACCATGAAACTGAGTCATTCCCACCCATAAATTTGAATTCCAAACTACGACGCTCGACCATTTTCCCATCGACCAACCATCCAAACTCCAAACTCCATTGTCGGTCAAAACAACATCGCATTTGCGCTCATTGGTTTCTACATAGTCTGTCGCTATCAGTCCCAATGGCACAATATAATGACATTGAATCCTTTAAACTATGTCATTATCATAGACTACACTGTTGGAGTTGGGTAAAAGACAATTTTCAAATTAATTTTAACATGTGTTTCTTCATTTTGATTACTTTTGACTTTTAATTGGTTTTTGCCCTTTGTTTCTATAGTATTAACTAGTTTTTGTAGGTTGGCTTGATCAAAAGTGAAGGGAGGGAAAAAAGACAAGAACTTCTCTATGGCATCATCATTTCATTGTATCAAGTATTTTTAAACACTTTGGGGAGAAGTTATAATCCCTTGTCTAAGGACTTTGTCACTTCATGCTTTTTAGGACTTAATAAATTTTGTTTGGGCTTAAAAAGAAAAAAACAAAGGGATTAAAAGAACCATAGGCAATTTACTAGATTTTGTTTTGGACTTAACAATTGAGCAAACAAGTCTCACACTTCAAAGTTGGTGCTTAAAAAGATCCCATATTCTTGTTGTTGAAGGATTAAAATGAACATGTGCCTTTTATGTTTTGTAATCCCTTATCCAAAGTAATATCATTTAAAAAGACTTATGCACTTCTCTTGTGCCTCATGACCATCTTTAGAATCAAAAGGATTTTTTGTGATATTAAGTTGTGTAAGTGATTACCTCCACACTTCAATTTGGGAACTTTAAAATTGAACAAAATCTTGCTAGTGTGAGTGGAGTATATTGTGAGTGCTCTCTCTTTGTTTCTCAACAAAGATTGATCAAACTACAAATGTGTTTGCTCGATTTTGTTTATCCTTAAAAGTCCTGCCTGATGGGAAAACGTAATCACCCCAAGGAATGACCCAATCGGGAACACACTAAAGCCAAGTGACTTCCAACCAATATATAAGTGTGGATACTTGAGGAAATTTCAAGTATCACAAGGATTGTTCTGACACGAAAGACAACAATGGTATCTTGGCATATGGATGACCCCCCATGAATGGAATGCCTATACTAGAACCCTTGTTATAGTAAGCCAAATCCCTATCTATTTGTTGATGCGAGAAAAGTCGCTATGAAGTCGTCCCACATTTTTATGGCTCTTGGTAGAGATGAGAAGTATGCCATGGGAGTTTCATGGGTACTGATGCTTGGCTGACCCAAGAAGTGTGTGTCATGGAGGGGAGCCAGTGTGGTCAAGCATCTAATCATCCACTAAGAGTAAGCATAGCTAGATTTATCCAGGTGGGAACTCAAAAAATATTGTCTCTTTCATCCTAGGGTTGTGCATCATTTTGAAATCAAAACACTTTACTTGGATCTAAAACATTTGAAAAACAAACATTCACCAAATCCTCAAAATTTCAAACCCTTTAGGAGGAGCAAATACCTTTGACAAACCCAAGTGCTCTTTCTTTCCCTAGGGATTTTATCCTTAGAGACTTCTAAGTATTTGGATTTATATCACAATTTTCTCTTACTAAAGTCAATATTATGAAACTATTGCATTGATTTCATTGATTTCCACATAATGGACCTTGTGGGATGAAAAGAAGTTAGGACATTAGACATTCAGTTTGAAACATAATCAAGAAAGTGTTTGTGGTAAAAAGAACCAAATCTAAGCAAGATAACAGACAATTGAACCTCACATGTGCTTGATTCAATGATTTCTTAAAAATTCGAAGTTCCCAGACCAAGTTGTCACAAGTCCCTTAGTCCAAAAGCTCGTGAGGAACATCTTTCAAGACTTCACGAAGTTAGAGAAAGGTTGGTCTATAATTTTTACAAGAAACGTTCAAAGAACAATCCTAATTTGTGTGAATTTCATTACAGTCAAAACTCAAGTCTCTTTCAAATATTTTCATTTCTCACATAGGAAGTACAAGCATGTTCTTCAATACCGAGGTCTTGTAGAAGGGAAGTTTATCTAAGTCCAATCTAGGATCAAAATCAACATTCTCATTCATCCCTCAAACATCAATCAAATCTCATCCCACCAACAACTCTTAGAATCTTGGAAAAATATCTCATGCTAGACTTTTGGAAAATCCTTTAAATCAAATAAAAAATCCTTTGTTTAACTAAGTATGTAGGGATGAATCCTTCTTCATATTCTTAGTTAAATTATCAATCTTTGTGAACAAATTTATCCCTTGATAACATCCAACTTCTTGGGGTTTAGGAGTTCATTATCCAAATCCAAATCCAAATCCAAATCAAATCAAATCAAACATAAAAAATCCAAAACTCCCAAAGTCTACTATCCCTTCAAGATTCTTAAGATTTCAATCATTCACCCCATCCATCCTCCATTTATCTCATCCCCATCCTTTGCTCCTGAAAGAAAACTTGGATTTTCTTCTTTGAGCCTAAATTTTAGACCAATCTAAGGTGTTAGAGGTTCATCTCTTACATTCCTAAAAATTGATCCCTATTTATGGTTCAAACTCAATCTCAATACAAGAAAAACATGGAAGACAACAAAGAAATATCTACTTCAAGTGACTTGAGTCAAACCGCACCTGAAATCAATCCCATTGGATCTAGCAATCCTCCACCCAATCTTCCACAAGAGGAAGGTCAGGTGGAAGACATCACCCATAATTTATTGGGGATGACTCAAGATGAAATCATAGAAATGGTCCAAAATCTCGAGAATCACAAGATTGTCAATGCCATGATAAGACTCAATCCTTCACAATATATGCTAGAATTGGCAAAGGAAGGGGCTAAACTCCCTTTTTATTTTAATGTAAACACTATTGTGGAGACACCTCTCGGGATCATGCCCTCAATACCTCCATTTCAAAGCATCACTCAAAGCATCCCACAAATCACATCATCCATTGCTCCAACTCAACAAATTGTCAACAAGGGAAGCTCATTGCTTCATGCACTTCAAACACATCCCCTTGTGAACAACCAAGATTTGGATGCAAATACCATACTGGGTCAATCTGTCCCATTGAATCCATTACACCCATACGTTTCACTCATATTTTGATGATCCCACCAATCCATCCTCTTTTCACGCAATATTGACATATCCTCTCAACACAAAAACCTCTCGACCCATGACTTCACAAGGAGAAGGTGGACTATTTGGACTAGGGGGAATATTTGATCCCTCATCATCATCATTTTCCCAACGGGATACACCACCCATTTTTCTAATACTTCCTCCGCTTACATCAACATCCACACCAATCCTTGGTTTAGGGAAACCCCCTTTACTTATCCAAAGTTAGCCAAATCAAATCAACACATCAAGTGTACCAAATCCTTTGGGTCTACCACTGATATCATAGAAATAGGTGATGCCAATCCAAGCATTTCAATCAATCATTATAGCATCCACGACACCTGAAATATCTCAAAACATGGTCTCCCCAAGGACCTAGATCGTTCACCATACCCGCAACCTCACAACCCCTTGTCATCACTGGAATGCCTCAACAACCACCCCAACAAAGTCTCATCACATCATCTCACACCATCCTGAATCATCCACCTTTTCCACCAAATCCCAATGTGGCTAACCCATTCAACATCACCTTGAAAGTAGCTCAACAATCCTACTAGAAAGCACTCCAGCAATTCCAAACCTAGCAAGTTGTGTAAGCTGCACAACAAGCACAAACACAAGCTACACAAAAATCTCAACAGGCTGCTCAAGCACAAGCACAAGAGTTGCTACAACAACAACAAGCCCAAGTGCAAACAAGGGCTTTATTGCAACAACAACAAGCCACAAAAGCCACTCAAGCACAAGATCAAGCATAGGCACAAGACCAACATCAAGCACAACAAGCCTTGTTACAACAACAGGTTTACCAACAAACCTTACAACAATACGAAGCACAATAGCAGGCAACACAATAACAAGCGGCTCAACAACAAGCTTTGTTGGTACAACAACAGTTACAAGCATATCAACAAGTGTTGGTTGTGCAACAAACTCCCGTGAATGCACCACCCAATCCACAACTTACCACACCCATCATCGCTACTCAAACCCAAAACACATTCATCCCACCACCTAACCCACAAAATGACTTATCCACCCAAATCAAGAAACTCTCACAACAGGTATTGAACATCCAATCTAGGAAGACCCGTAAATCACAAGGGAATATATGCCCTTACCTGTTTGATAGGAGAATTGTCATGAAACCATTTCAATAAGGCTTCAAGATCCCAAAATTTCACAAGTACCACAGACTTGGAAACCCTAGAAGATCACATCAGGGAATTCCACGTGCATTGCATGGAAGTAACCTATGATGAATCCTATCTAATGAGGATCTTCTAGTGAAGTTTGGTAGGCCCAACCATGGAATGGTTCTCTCGACTTCCTCTAGGGATCAAAAAATTTCAAGAAATTGTGGATGCCTTCAAGCAAAATTATGTATTCAACATGGGCATGGATGTGAGCTTGGAGGAATTGTCCAACCTCAAGCAGAATAAAGGAGAATCATTTGTATCTTTCTTACAACAATGGTGATCCAAAGCCAATAGAAGAAAGTGGGCCATGCCAGAAGAACAACAAGTCGGGACTATCATCACAAATTTGAAAGGAACTTTGGCCTTCCATATCAAATTCCAATGCATCACCTCCTACAACCAACTCATCCCCAAAGCTCTCATCAAACAAGGAGAAACACTTTCTTAACAAGACAGTCACTCATCGACAAGCTATAATGACAAACCATGAACATGGGTGAAAAACAAGAATGTTACCAATGATGGTGTTCTAGATGCTAAGGTTGTGATCAATGCTCCAAATCCAAGCATGCAATAAAAAATGTATCAAAAACCTCAGAATAATACCCAAAACACCCCCCGATCCAACACGTCTCATCAGAAAAACAACACCCAAACAATCAACAATTTCAATGACCAAAGTGGACCATCTACAAGAAACTAATATCCCCCAAAGAAAAAATACACACCCCTTGGAGAATCGGTTGAATCTGTCATGAAGCGGTTCATTGATGCCAAAATCATCACACTCCCAGTCATCAACAATTACCAGGAGCCCCAAGTCATGCCACCTTGGTACAATGAGAACTATTTTCACGTTATTTTCATAAAATCAAGGGACACCAAACACCCAGTTGCATGAGGCTCAAGAACCTAATCCAAGACCTCATTGATGACAAGACTATCAAAGTTGAGCAACCGACTAGAAATCAAGACCTAAAGATATACATGAATCTAATGTCGGATCATAACAAGTCAAATAACAATGGAAAAGGCAAGAAGTATGGTAGTGTCAACCATGTCTATGACCATGTTGTCGCATCCTTAGATGAATTTGTAAGTGTTTTCCATATCCCTGGGTTCAAATCCAAGTGTGGAGTCACCACATGAGGTGGAAAAATCACTATCCCTGGGCCATCCGTGCAACGATGTTGCCACAACAGTGGTTCACTTTCTGGGAGATCCTGATTTTTGTTAAAATCATATATTTTTAGAAAATATAATGATTTAAGCCTTGAAAATTTCCATTTAAAGGATTACAATTGAAGAGGATTTGATAAAACCACCTTAGACCAAGCCCCCTTGGATAGAACCCCACTAGTTTTAAACCATGCCTATAATGGCGTCTCCTTTACACCTATCAAAATGCTGGAAAAAAACCACTTTTGATTTACCTTTTGGGGGATCAAATGAATTCATTTAAAATTTATTTTTTGTAAGTATTTAGTCCTTATTATAAGCTTCCAAAAAAGTATAATTTTAATTAAATTAAATTTGATTATTATATTTATTTTTTATTTCTTGTGAATGTAGGTTTTTCACCTAAAATCAAGCTCTTTGTTCTGCACATGTGGAAAAATAGAAGATTATCAAAAAAAATTAAAAAATATGTTCAGGTTGGGTATTGATGTTCTTGATCCATTAAAAAAATAAAAATTGAATTTTGATACATAGATAAAAAGTCATATTGTATACAGTCCGCCTAGGTCTAAATTGTAATTGGTTTGACTTCGAAACTTGATTAAGGAAAAAATATTTAATAAAACACTATGAAACCAAATGAACTGGTTAGATATCATAGTTACAAATCTAAATTCAAAAAAAATAGAATTCCATCCTTCATACCAAAATAGTTATGTTGTATACGGTGAGCATCACTCCTTAAGAATGTTGTTTACTGATAAGAACTAGTTTTTGAAGGAGATGCAAAAAAAAGTGCTATCTGATTCCAAAAATTTTGGAAAAAAAAAAATTAGAATATATAGACAAAACTTCACAAATCACTAGTTTGCATCATCTTCAAATTCCTCACGGTTTAGTTGCTACAGGAGCCCAAAAGTGAAGATTTAGTTAAAAAAAATCAATTCAGTGTCTAGTTTGCCCAAAAATTGTAAACCAAAATTGTGGGATCACTCGCAAGGTAGAGCACCCCCCACAAATTCAAGATCAGTCCCCAGTGGCTACAATGTCTTGGAACAACTCAAGAGGACCCTCACTCAAATCTCCATCATGGAGTTGCTGAAAATTTTACCTACTCATAAGGAGATTTTAGAAAAGGCCCTTGCTAAGTCTTCTATACCCACAGAAGTTGATGCAGATCGATTTCAAGCTATGGTCAGAAACATCACCACACCACATCTCCTCTCATTCTCTGAACATGACCTCCCCACTCAACCATCTCACAATCATGCACTTCATCTAGAAGTCTTTGTCCATAAGAATAAAATCAAACGGGTCTTGGTGGGTGCAGGTGCAGTGTTGAATATTTTCTCCCTTAAGCTAATAAAAAATATGGGATTTTCTGAAGACATGATTGAAAAGGGAAAAGGCATTACCATTCGGGCTTATGATGATCAGGAAAGAGTGTCTCAAGGCACCATTTCACTTCCTATCCAAGTAGGACCAACCATCATGGACACTACATGCCAAGTCCTCGACCTTGATCTCCCATATAACATTCTCCTAGGGTGCCCATGGATTCATGGGATGAAAGCAGTTGCATCCACATTTCACCAATGTGTTAAATTCCCCTTTGAAAATCAAGAGGTTGCCATCCATGGTGATCCCGATCCCTTTGCCTACTGCAGAAACCTTGAGGCCAAATATTACAAAATCTCACAAGTTCCTAAAAATTATGAAGGCCCTTCAACCCCGTACGTTGATCCATCCTCCTTACCATCCACATCCACTTCTGAGACAAAGACACCTTCCATTCCCACCATATCTCATATCAAAGTCATTGTCCAAGACAACGGGTGTGGAGATTACAAGATGAAGAAGGGTGCCTTTGTATTAGGAGAGTTACCACAATCTCCTAGGTCCCATGGACAGCTGCAACCATCCAACACAACATCTCAAACCATTAGAGTAGACCCCTCTCAATTTAGAAGCTAGAGGGATTTAGGTCGAGAAGTGGTGGAAGAAAGAGATATATCCAGTCTCCTCTATCAAGACAAAAGACCTATACCATCTCTTTTAATGGATGATGCCAACAAAGGACTCCAATTGGTGTTGGGCATGGGCTATAATAAGAATGAAATCCTTGGAAAGAACAATGACGACCGATTAGAACCTATCGTTGTTGATAAGTGCATAAAAAATATTGGCCTTGGATGTACCTCTTCGAGTATAATTGTACATGGCAGAAGTCCCCTCGTTAAAGTAGTCGAAGCTCCTCTTCATTTACCAATATCCATAGGTCAAGTCATAGATAATTTTACCTTTGACATAACTGATGTGTGTGGAAGTGATAGTGATGAGGATGCCATTACCAACCTACTTGTGTTGTTTGAAGACACTTCCTTGTTCATGATTTCCATTGTATCCTTTGAGTCAAACAACCAAACCCATGAGTTAAAACTAGTCTATCCCTAGCTAATAGACTACGACCAATGAGGACCACCAATTTTGGACACATTCGAAAATGATGAGGCACTTTCAAAATTCATGGGATTATGAGATAATGTACCTTATGGAGATCATAAAGATGGATTTTACATTGAACTAGACACATGCTTATTATGGGGAAATGATTGAATCCCTCAGTCACAAAAGTGAAAATTTGAGAATAATCTATAGGTCTTTAAGTGAAAACCACACCATGGCACTTTCAAACCCAACAATAGTAAAAACAAAGGACGCATCCAATGGTGAAAAAATATCTGATGTGCTAGAGGATGGGGGATTCAATCTTCCTCTTGGTGCTATTCATCAGGAGAAGTCAGTAGTCTTAGCAGAAAAGTGCAAACCTGTCAACTTGGGAACTGAGGCAACATTACATATAACATTCTATGCAGAGTCACTTCTAACTGAAGAACAAGAGCTCCTAGTTGCCTTCCTGAGGGAAAGAAAGGTGAATTGTGCATGGACCTATGCTGACATGTCGGGTCTCGATCTAGAGGCGAAGCCAGTGAAAAAAAAGATGAGAAAAATGCACCCACAAATTGCACTACTAGTTAAGCTTGAGTTGCAAAAACTCCTAGATGTTGGCTTCATACGACCAATTGACTATCCAGAGTGGGTTCCAGATCTTGTACCTATCTCAAAGCCTACTAGGGGCATCCACATCTACACTAACTTTAGAGATCTAAACAAAGCATGTCCCAAAGATGATTTCCCTCTCCCAAACATAGACATGATTGTGGATATGACGGCAGGACATAAAATTCTATCACTAATGGATGGATTCTTAGGGTGCAACCAGATCATGATAGCTAAAGAAGATTAGCACAAGACAAATTTCACCTATCCATGGGGAACATGATGTTGTTTGGATTGAATAACACTGGAGCAACCTATTAAAGGGAAATGACACTCATCTTTCATGACATGATTCACAAGTCTGAAGAGGACTATGTGGATGACATACTAGCCAAGTCAAGAAAGCGACAAGATCACATAGTAGCATTGAGCTCAATCTTTGATAGGCTAGAAGAATACTAGGTTAGACTCAATCCAAAGAAGTGTGTCTTCAGGATACAATCAAGGAAGCTCCTAGAGTACATTGTGTCCATGAGAGGAATCAAGATAGACCCCGCCAAAGTTAAAGAAATCCTTGAGATGGAGGCACCAAAGACATTAAAGAAGCTAATAATCCTACAAGGAAGACTCCAGTCCATCCGGCAATTCATAGCGCAATTAGCAAATAAGGCAATCCCATATTCTCACCTACTCCATAAGGGGGTAGAATACAAATGGGATGAGAAATGTGATCAGGCATTAAACATGGTCAAGGAGTACTTTCTCACACCACCAGTTCTTATGCCACCAATTCTAGGCAAACCCTTGATCCTATATATATCAACAACAACAATAGCCCTTGGCACTCTCTTAGCATAAGATGATGAAAATGGGAAGGAGAGGGATATTTACTACATTAGTAGAACCATAGTAGGACATGAGTTGAATTACACATCCATTGAGAAGGCTTTCTTAGCAGTCATGTTTGTAGCACATAAATTCAAACACTATATGTTGGCACACTCGATAAAACTCATTGTCAAGATAGACCCTCTCAAGTATCTAGTTTCTAAGGCAATGCTCATAGGATGAATGGCTAAATGGGTTATGATCCTAACAAAAAATGACATTGAGTATGTAAAATGGAAGGCCATTAAAGGAAAAGTGATTGCATATCAGTTGGCAGAAGCACTAATATACTTAGAGAATCCACTTGTATCAGAATTTCCTAATGAATCCATCTTTAATGTAAACACATCAGATCACTAGAAAATGTATTTTGATGGATCCTACACATAGCACGGGTTAGAAGCTGGAATCTTCTTCATTACACCACAAGGAGATTGCATACCCAAATCATATAAGTTTTCCTTTGCTTAAAAAAACAATATTGTGGAATATGAGGCTCTTGTCATAGGGCTGAGAATTGTTGCACAGTGGTAGATCATGGCACTCAAGGTCTATGGAGATTCACAGCTTATCATCAACCAATTCAATGATGAATATCAAATGAAGGATGACAAGTTGATGCCATATAAGAAACTGGTGGAAAGCCTCAAAGATTCCTTCATTGATATAACCTTCAAGTAGATACCAAGAGAAAATAACATCGTTACGGATGTTATGGCAACAATTGGATCGCTACTAGATGTCCCATGCAACGTCCCAAAACAAGAATTCCTTGTAGAGCAGCTTCTCGTACCAGATTTCAAGGTACCAAAGTCTAAATTTGTGTGTGAAATTGTTGGTCATGGTAACCCGTGGTATCATGACATATATACTTACCTCAGAATAGGAGTCCTCCCTATTGATATCACTCCCAATCTTTAGAAAACCTTTGTCATAAATTCAACCCATTTTTTATCCTAGGTGGCACCTTATACCATAGGAGTATTGAGGGAACCCTGTTACGATGCTTAAATGTTGAAGAATCTTTGACTGCTTTAACGGAGGTACATAATGGCATCTATAGTTCTGATTCAAGGAGTATGACCTTGGCCAAGAAGCTACTGAGAATGGGGTATTATTGGCCGATGATGGAAAGAGAAGCCCATGAATATGTCCAGAATTCCCTGCAATTCCAACAATGTGGGGATCTCATCCATGCACCAATGCAAGAGCTCCACTTGATTGTTACACCTTAGCCCTTTTCACAGTGGGGGCTCGATCTCATTAAAAAAATCACCCCCACCTCATCCAGCGGACATAAGTTCATCATTACTACGACATAATAATTTACAAAGTGGGTAGAGCCCATCCCAATGACCTACATTATAGGAAAGTAGATTTCCAAGTTCATCCTAAATTACCTCATTTTTTGCTACAGTGTCCCCCAAGCCATTATCTCAGATAACGTGAAAAATTTCAAAAATCAGGATGTCTGAGACCTATGCCATAAATTCAACATCCAACATCACTTTTCTACCCCATACTACCCCCAAGGTAACGACCAAGATGAGGCTACAAATAAAACCATCCTTAGAATCCTCAAGAAAACAGTCAATTAAGTTGGTCATGACTAGCATCTACAATTGAACACTGACTTATGGGCCCACCAAATGATTATCTGCACACCAACTAGTGTCACCCCATTCTCCCTAGTCTATGGATCAAAAGCCATCCTCCCTATTGAGATTGAGCTACCATCCCTCAGGATAGCACTGCAGAATCTCATAACAAATGTAGAATATTGGGTATCACGACTAAATGAGCTAGAACTACTAGATGAGTGGTGCATGGATGCCTTAAACCATTTGCAAGTCTACCAAAACTGTCTCAAGTAGAGCTACAACAAGAAGATCAGGAGTCAGACTTTCCAAGTCAGAGAGCTAGTATTGAAGGAGAATTAGAAGAATGTACCAAATCCATACGACAAGGGAAATTTTGAACCCAACTGGTTAGGACCATTCATCATCACAGTGAGCTACAATTCAGGGGCATATCAGCTATCAATTCCCAAAGGGGAGCCACTACAGGACCCTATCAATAGCTCCCATCTTAAAAAAAAATTATGCTTTATCTTCTAAGGGTAAAACCAAAAATCAAAAAAATCAAAAAGATATAAAAATCCAAAAAAAATAGAAAAAGGATTAAAAAAATTAAAGATAAAAATCATCCTCTAGTGAAAACCACTTTGGTGGCTCTTTGGGAAAGTACCTTGGTGAAAACCTAGCAAATAGGTGCCAAGTGTAAATAAAGCAATCTCCATCCACCATGATCTTGATGGCTTGTTCTACATCATTCACCCATCACTTTTTGCATCCCCATCCATCGTCCATCTGTGTCTGCACCATAACTTGATTTTGAATTCGTATCATGATCCCTCCTAGTACTACTTAGCGTCTTCCCAAGGTCAGTTTTTCCTACCTATATCAAAGTAGTCTATCACATCACACTGGGGGCATGTTCTTGTTCCTACATTAGATCAGATTCGTGTATATTCTTGCATTCTTTCTTAAAATCAAAAAATCCAAAAACATTCATAAAATCCTTCAAAAAATCCAAAACATTCATAAATTTTTTCAAAAAATCCAAAAACATCAAAAAATCCAAAACATGTCAAAATCTAAAAAATAGGTCAAAAATCAAAAAAATCAAAAAATGGAGTCACCCTGCCAAACTACGTCATCTCTGAGCTTGAACGTAGGCAAGGTTGATCTTTGATCATCCCTCGAGACCCCTATGATAGGTATTTAGGTTAGTCTCTTGGTTAAAATCTTGGAAAATACCCAAAAAAAATGAAAAATTTGAAAATCAAAAAATTTGTAAAACATCTCGAAAAACCCAAAATAGCCTCAAAAAATTCAAAAAAACACAACAAACATCCAAATATTTGAAAAATTCCATTTGTCTCATCTCACTTTCACCCGCAATAAACATCCACTGATAATAAATCAATCGTCGCTTTCACCCTTTGGTGAACTAGTTGGAAATAAGTCTAATAGGTAAAATGTGTGTTCTCAATCGTCAAGAGTCTCAAGTCTAGGTTAGTATGTAAGCATGTTAGTCAACTCAGAGTATCAATATCTCATCATCCAGTCAATCCCAAATCATCTGATAACATCATGTCCTAGGATGCATCCTTCCTACAATGGACATCAACATTAGGCATCACCATAGTTTAGTCTTGGCTAGTGGTATGAAGAACACTAGCTAGTTTGTTTATCTTATTGTGCTCATTTAGATGACCTCTTGATGATGTCCAAACAAAAGGATTTAGAGAGAAATAAATGGGGCAACAATCATTATCTTTTTATTTGTTGTGCTTTTTGGATGTTCTTGTAATATAAATTGGTCTTACGTACTTTGTTTAGGTGTAGGGAGGATGTTTTAGGTGTCTTGTTGACCACATAGGGAGGCTTGCCTTCCTATGTTTTGGTCTAAGATGTTTGGAATATATGAACTAAATTTTAGATAAGGTTTTGTATGCCAGGTGTGAACATGAGTACTCCTATTTGATTATCTAGTCAAATTCCACCACACTAGGTACAATGACATCCTAGTTCTTGATACCTTGATGCATTGTACCTATGTGTACTATCAAACATAAGGTAAATGGCCCTTTTAAAATCCCAATTCCTGATAAGAAAATTGTCGTCATCATCATCATTAATAATGTAGGCTTGTTGGATCCTCTTTTCATTATCTTATTTCTTCTATCTTCTCTCTGTACTAACATGGTACCATGAAAATTAATCAAAAAAATCACTAATGCATCCACCTTGCATCCACAAACCATCAACATAATGCATATCATAGCATAGAATATAGGAAACATTAATCATCTCACATGCACTGCATTTCATCATTAATATAGCATCTCATAAACCATAAATTTGCATTCATTATATAAACATAAAATCATCATCACATAGGCATTATTAAATCATATCATATACAAAACATCCATTGCATAATCACATATACACCATCTTATCATTTGCATCATCACATAGGAATCATTATAAAATCATTTCACATCATTACATTGCATTTAAATATCATCGTATGCATCTCATAATCATGGTGTATCACATAAACCATTAGGGCATAATATAGAGATCATTTGCATAAACATAAAAATTCTTCATCCATACAAATCTGTTAGTCTAAGAATTTTAAATCATTTGCATCCACATCATCATAAAAAGTGCACAAAAAATATATTGAAAAGAAATACATCCATCCATAAATATTTGCAAGATCACTACATCACAACATCATATAGAGACATACATCGCATCACATCGCATAAAATAAATACATGCATCACATAAGATAGAGTCATATCATCACATATAGGAAAT
The DNA here is from genome assembly GCA_007115665.2 of Sequoiadendron giganteum. NCBI lineage: Eukaryota > Viridiplantae > Streptophyta > Pinopsida > Cupressales > Cupressaceae > Sequoiadendron > Sequoiadendron giganteum. The sequence continues at coordinate 241,584,212 of CM021104.1, read as the reverse complement.
TAAATAAATCCATCCATCATGCATAAATAAGAATAGGATGCATATCATATATCAAACCATATCATATATATATCATAAAAAATATAACTACCATGGTACAAAATTAGGATCAAATGTATGTGCATCAATCAGTGTACACAAATTCTCATGGGGCTATCAAAAACGGAGTCCATGGACCTCAAAAGAATGTTGTCTATGATAAAAAAAATGTAAAGCTAGCCCTGTTGGTTGCTCCCCTCACCCACCCGAGCCCCTACTGGTATAGCCTACCGATAGTGAAATTTTTAATACTCAGCCTCTCTGACAGCCTCGTGGTACATCCGCATCAATATTTTCCTGCCCTAGGATGTAGTGGTCATAATATTTAACTGACATCTCTGACCCACCTCCTGATCTCGCTCTGATTTAGCCTCATCTCTCTCTATGGTGAGGGTCTGGACCTACTATCTGGCCTAGTCCCTCAGCCATAAGTGCATGTACTTGCACCTATAGCCCCTATACCTGTGCATGTAACTATTGTATCTGGGCATCTCAGGCATCTCGGGCGTCTGGTTGTTGTGGCTATTGTGGTTGTTGTGACTATTGGTCTCATGGTGGCTACTACCAATCTCTCTAGTGGTCCCTCTACTTTGGCTGATGTGGAGGTGGTCCTCCTCCTCCTCCACCTGCCCCTCCTAGTGCCCCCGGTACCTATCCCCCTGCCCCTGGTACTTGTCCCCTCCCTACTGACCGACCTCTAGGTATTTGTCATGGTAAGGTTGCCCTAGCTGCTGCCAATCTAACTAGTGGTCTGAATCAATCAATGTATGCATGTTCAGCACCTGCATCTACCTACCCCTAGTCATATGGCCATGGCTTGGTCGCTAGTTGTCTGAATGAGGTAACTACCTCCTCAGTTGGAATCAGTAGACCCCATGTGGTCTCCCTCATAGTACATGCAAATATGGCCATGTACTGGTCATCGGGTCTATCATGTCTCTCTCCAAACTACTTGGCAACCCGATCTAGAAAATAATGCTCTATCATCGTATGCTCTTTTCCCTACATAAGTATATCCTATCTAGCATAGAGGAGCTACTAAATTTCATTATACCAAGCAGGCATACTGAGCCAAGGCCTCCAAGTAAAGACTGTCATCTTGTCAATCACCCTCCTCCAATGAGGGATCTTAGCTGGTCTTGTATGAGTAAAATTCAAGGCCACGTTGTACCACTAGACTATGGGATCATATGGCTCTATGGAAATTGATGTAACTCATGGGCAAAGCACTGCAATGTGCTCCTAGGCCCAGATGTGAAAAAGTGTCACTCTGACCCTGATGGCTCTACTGTCCAAGTATGAAAACTCATGAAGATCATGGTAAAGTGAGGCTAGAATCACTGGTCCCATGCAAAGCACCCTCTCCGATGGAGCATCTGCTCCCAGGAAAGACCCCATCCCGAACTAAAGTATCGATCATGCCAATCTGGTGCCACAAGGCCTAAAATGATCACAGTGACAATTAATCAGAAGGTGGACACCAAACCCTTGTACCACTCTAGCTCGATTTGTCCCTCAACAAAGATGATCTCATCAAGCTCCATAACCTTGAGTAAGGCATCCCTCTTGGCATCCACATCATAGATAACTTGATATTTTGGATCGATAATCAAAGAATGTGTCAAACATCCTCCAATGTGACAATGGCCTTGCCAGTGGGAAGATGAAATGATGATGTCTCACTATGCCATCACTTTGCCAGTGTTGTCATCATACCAAGGTGTTTCCGGATAGGAGGTGCATAGGTGATGTACCATAGCCCTATCACCCCAAAGTGCTCCTAGAGTAGGTCATGCAATCTGACCAATCTGCTAAGTACGGGGGACCTGTGCTCTCATGAATGTAAAATCTCTACATCCCCCTGCAGTAGTAAAGTCACAGCATCATGTTTCATAAAAAAATGGGATCCTGTTTGTATTTTTCGCGATCGAAATAAAAAATGCGTCACTATTTGAAAGTTCCAAACTGTGATGTTGGAACCCTCCAAAGTCCAAACTGCGTTGTCACGTCGTAGTTTGACTACGTGCCATTTTGACCCCTAAACCTAAGTTCCTAATTGCACCGTTGCAACACAATTTGCAAATGAAGCGAACTTTGAGGCCTAAACCTTAATTTCTAAATTGGACCACCATGGTGTAAGACTCAATAGCAGTGCACTTTTAGGCTGTGTGGTGCTGATTTAGCACTTTCAATGTTGCCAAATAGCGTCGCTTGACTCGGTTTGACTTTGGACCCTAATTAATGTGCATAAAATAACGAAATGTCAAGTCAAGTAAGAGTCACATATCGGTGGTCCTATTCCTAGAAGACGCTAGTGCACTCACACTCGCTCTGAAATGTGACATGGAAGCACTTGTTGTGCTATCTCGAACAGTGGTTAGAGCTCAAAAAGGCTAAATCTCTAAGTGTTGAATGTGCAAATGAATTGAAAATGACCCCTCAAAGGCTATTTAAGCTTGAAAATTAGAGTTTTTTTACCTTGTTTAGTCATCCAACTAGGGTTTTGGACCCCCCAATCCTGTTTTCACTCAACCGAGGGTCATTTTGCATAATTGTTTCATGTCTTGGTACGTGTTTGGCATCGTGCACCCTTTCTGGACCCGTCGGGCAACTTGTCCTCTTTTTTTCGCAAGATCACCCAAGAATCCTAAATTTCATTTGATCTGTTGAGGGGGCGGTATACTAGCATAGTTCTTCTATTGGGGCAGCAGTGGGGCATCCAAAAAAAAAAAAAAAAAATTTGAATTTTGATCTTGGCAGGTTATTCTTTGAACCAACGTGGCAGACACATTGCTTCAAAGAGGGGCAAAATGTAGACATAGAAAATATACAGATTGTTCCTATACACTTGATCCTAATTTTACTAACACTAGTTTGTCTCGAATTGTCTCCCTGCTAGTCATTTAATTAAATAATCTTTATTTAATTAAATTCATCATATTTCATCTCTTAATTAAATAAATCAAATTTATCTGATTGAGTCATCATCTTCTATTAATTAAATAAATCATTTTGTTTAGTTAATCCTATGGTCCCTCTTTTAATTAAATAATTCATTTTATTTAATTAATCTCTAAAGTCATCTCATTTAAATTAAATGAATTTATCTTTATTTGATTTAAAACTAAAGCTATTGTCTTTAATTAAATAAATTAAACTTTATTTAATTAATTCTAAATTCATATTCCTCTCAACTTTGATTTAAATCAATCCAAAAATCTAAATCAAATTGTCACATCAGCTAGTCTCCTTTTAAATTAATCAAATCCTGATTAATCTTAATCTTAATCCCTCAAATCCTCTAGATTTTGCAACTTGCACAAATAAATTACTTTATTTGATTTATTAAATCTCCTATTTTCTCTCAACATGGCATCAAGGGAATATTCTTCAAATTCAAAAATCCCTCCAAAAGGGTGTGTACATCCAACAAGGCATTAAAATCCTCTTACATGTCCTTTGCCTTGAGCCAAGTGGCATTAACTCCATTTATTTCTCCCTCCAGCTTGTCATTTCCTGAATTTCAAATTTCCACCTAATAGCATTTATGTGCACATTCATCAAAATATGCTCAACCTTTGTCCACTCACATGTTGACAAGTGGCCTTTTGCTATTGGTTGGTCTTTTGTCCCACATTCATCCCTTTTGCCTCTTTCTCCATCATTCTCTTCTATAAATAGAAGGCTCTCATTTGGATTTTGGGGGGCACAACTTCATGCAACATTACTATCTTCAAATTTTGAGCAAATTTTCATCCATTTTTATATTTTCATAGCTAGATTATGGAGAAATTTCATCAAGGAGCACCAAATCTTCACCATTGATCATCAAGCCTGCAAGGAATTGGGAAAGGGCCATTTTCCACATCAAAATGGCACCAATTCCCCCATGGGATTGAGAGTTTGATAATTTAAATAGGATTTCATAGTTTTTTTATTGTGTTCTTCATATTATTTTTTGTTTTCATGTTTCAAATAAATTTCATGGGGAATGTTGTTTCTAACTTGCACATTGGACTAATTGTGTGTTTGTTCTTTGTGTTTGTGTAGGCCTAGGATCACCATTCACAATAATCAAATTAGATATATTTAGAATTATACTTTTTGGGAAGCTTACAATAAGGGCTACATACTTACAAAACATAAATTTTAAACGAATTTATTTGATCCCCCAAAAGGTAAACTAAAAGTGGTTTTTTATTAGAATTTTGATAGGTGTAGAGGAGACTCCATTATAGGTATGGTTTAAAGCTAAAGGGGTTCTATCCAAGGGAGTTTGATCCAAGGGGGTTTGATCAAACCCTCTTTAATAAAAATATTTTAATTGGAACCTTTAAAGGCTTAAATAATTAATGCTCAAACCCTCTTTAATGATCAAACCCACTTTAATAAAAGTATTTTAAATTAAACCATTAAGACTTTCTGCAATCTTAAAAATATTCTAGAGTGAAATTTATATATATAAGTAGTGTCTAATGATGTCTAAAATTTGTGAATATAATTAGTTTTGGGAGTCATGAGGGTATGAATATGGTATTTTCCAGTTGGTATCTTGGTTTTCCTCGTACTTTAAGCCCTCCAAGTGATCAATTGTGTTTCCTTTTTATCTTTGGTACTAGGTTGGTCTAGTGAATAGGTACTCTTTATACTGTGCATTTCTTTATACTTTGTACTTATGCATGCATCTTTAAAAAACCTCAAAAGAGATAGACATTCAGAGTCTAGCTCTAATTATTATAAGCGAATGAACCAATCCAGGTTTCTAGAAAATCTTATTATATGGTTTAAACTATGATTGTCATATGGCTACATTTACACAACCTTTTAATGGTGTAAGAGTGGATTTGTGTTAGAATGTTCATGCTTTTTCTGTACTACATCATGTTGTTCTTGTAACCATTGTCTAGTGAATCTCTTGGGAATCCCTACAGATGTTTGGATTATTATTTTCATAGTTTATAAAAAATTTCCTGATTTGCATGTTTTTCCTCGACTCATAACTGGCCTTAACTTGGTTTTAAATTTTGTAGAGGCTCAAATCTTCAAACCCACAACCTATGGAGACCCTTATCCAACTTCCTCAACCCACAAGCATGTGAATGTTGTTTAATTAGTCTAAAATTATATCCTAGACTAGTAAAATGCATTTCCATGAAATTTTCTAAAACCTCTTCATCAAATCCAAAAATTTATCTTATCTACAAGTTGCTCCGAGTTATGATGTAAGATTACTGATAGGCTTGAACATACCTAAATGTGCTTTTTAAATAGTTTTCAGAATTTAGCTATTTGTTGACACTATAGTATCGTTAAGTCGCCTCTAAATTTCTATCTATGCATTGGAAATTAAGATGGTGAAAGAGGTCATTAAAATTTCTCTACCCCACACTATCTTAAGATTTATCCAATGTTTAAATTCTCAGACCTGTCTTGAGTATAATGTTGAAATTACTTTGGGATTTTTGATGTAGTAGTCAGTTTTTTTTTGGGGGGAGATAATAATAATTAGAAAAAGAAACCTTGACCTTAAAATGGTTGAGAGCTTGATAGTTTAGATGTCAAAAAATTGCTCCTTACTTGAGTATTGTATATAAATGTATCAGAAAAGAGGTATGTTATGTTCTCAAACCTAGAGCCCTTAGTATTTCAATTTAATTTTATAGTAGATGAATTTGTTTGATATAAGAATATAAACATATCCATAAAGGATATTGAGGTTATGTTTATATTCTTATATGGATATGAATTATTTAGAAAATAATAAAACTTTTAAACAAAAGCAATCTAGCCTAATTATTTGTTGGTAGCATATATAGGTATATATACATTCATATACATATACATACGTACATTGAAGCATATAGAAATGTGTAAACCTATTTGTTGTATATGTGATTGTATTGCCAAATGATCATATGTAAATTATTTTTTTTTGCTATAAGTACATAAGTTTGCATATGTTTATTTGATTTGCATGTCATTGATAATTGCATGATTACATTTTAATTCATTAAAACTTCATGCTATAGTGGTTGAATAAAGGAGAATAGATGAGTGGTTGCATTTTCAATCTCTTTATGATTATTTGGGTTTCACATTATATTTTCCTGAAAAATATAGAACATGTAGGGTCTTATTTACATACAACAGAAATGGACATGATCATTAATTATGGAATTGAAACTCCTTAGTAATAAGTGGTTAGTGCTGAAAATAAGTTTTATAATATTTCCTTTATTAATTCATTCTTTGATTCAAGTGTTGTTTACCCCCTTTTAGTTCGAGTCACCCAAACATATTCATCTTGAGGGCTATCTAAGGGATATTATGATAATACATTTTATTTTATTTTTGCATTCATTTTATAGCTAGTGGGCATGATGAATAGAGTATATAGTATTGGATCATAAGGATGTTCTTTTTTTTGACTATTTTATGATACACATAGAAGGTGTTAATAATAGGACAAATACCTCTATAACTCTTTTCTATCACTTCACTAATTAGTGAGAATTCTCATAGATTAACCATTATTTTCTATTCAATGTATGTATTAAAGTATCATGAAATCATTGGTGAGTTAAACCTAAATGGTATATATGAGTTTTAAATGAGGTAGAGACTTCATTTGAAACCTATTGGTTATACCCCTTTTGTCAACCAACCTAGTGTGTGATGGTTGAAGTCCAGTTGTTGAACTACGATGCCTCTACAAAATACATACGTAGGAAAGGCTATCAGAGATGAGCCCCCAAGGAATTAGGTTTGGCCCCTAGGATTGTTCTCTTTTTATTACTTTGAGTTAATGTTGATATATTATATTTGCATAGCTTGTGACTTGATTGTGCCTTATGATTATGAATGTATTTTTAGGACTAATTAAGTCTATCTCGATGATGCGAATTTCATGCCTCCACTTGAAACCCTACTAGGATTGTCTAAGCAATTTAGTTACTTAACTAAATATTATAATCTATATTTGGTCAAATTTTGTTATGATTTTTATGAATTGCGTGCTTTGGAAACAAAATTGTGTGAGTTTTGATTAAGTAGGAAAAATAGGTTTTGAAGGGACCCAAAACCCTTTACAGTATTTTAAAAAAAATGCTACAAAAAATATGGGTCATAGATTACCAACAACAATCCAACAAAAAAGAAACAAAAGAAAAAATAGTGTTGAAAAAAAGAAACAACAGTGAACCAACAACAACACTAAACAACGACAAAACAACAAAACAACACAAGACCACCTACAGACCAATAGAGTAAAAACAACAAATCTACCACTAATTAATGTTGCTTAAGAGGTTGGCCACCTCAAGCTCTAGGCTCCTGTGTAGGTCAATCATTTCCAATAGCTCCTTCTTCTCAGCTTCAAAATATATTTTCCAATCATTCAACCCTTTAGAGGTAGGTCCTTTAGTGTCATCTTTCGGACCATTATTTCATTTTCCTTTAGTCGTATACTCCTTCTCCATAAGCTCAAAGAAGTACATTTGGTCCTCTATGAAATCACTAATCATTTTAAACAAGACCTCCAAGGAGTCTGCACTATTTTTCATAGAGATATGGCATGCCTGCAATAAATTTTTGATGTTTGCATTGGTGCCTACAACCTTTTCTTCCAACCCATCCAACCGTTCATCACACCGAGATTTGAAATATTGGAACAAACCTTCAATGTCCACAATCATGTCAATAAGAATGTCCTCAACAATTTTTTTTGGCACATTCTTTAGGTTCTCCTTCAAACCCCTAATTTTAATATTCACTTTATTGAACTCCTAAAGAGTCCACTTAGCTAGTTTAAAAGTCCTCATGGCCCGATCCCTATCCATATCCAACAACTGAAACATTGAGGGAGATTCATCATTTAAATAAGATAAATCCTCAGAGAGGGGGTCTACCTTCAGGGGCTTCACCTTAGCTTTCATCCTCTTAGGGCCATCTTCACCTTGACCATTAATCTCATCCTATATTGCATCATCAAGTAAGTTATAGGTCAAAGAGTTATCAATATTCCTCACGTTATCACCAATAGCCTTCTCCTCATCTGACACATTGGCATCCTTTGCAAGAACATTAGAAACTTGGTTCTTTAACTTTGAAATCCATATGGATGATCTCCTTGGCTAGTCCTTAGACTTCAAGTCAGGCACATTATCCTGAAAACCCTCCTTACCACCAACATTAGTCTCACCCCAGTCAACAACCAATTCCACCTTCTTAAGAGATGAATCTTCTGACCCCACCTTTGTATCCTCGATATTAGAGAGAATGATGCACTTAGGTGCACAACTACTTTTAGGACAACTCTTCTTCCTCTTTTTCGAAGACGTGGCCTCATGAGATTGAGAACCCACCTCCTCCTCTTTATCCCATTCATCATCTTCATCATTGATGGTATCCAAACTAGAGGAATCTGACCCATCACTCAATCTTTTCCTTACCCAAAATGGCAAGGGCAGGGATGAGAGAATTGACATGCTCCATGATTAGAAGAATGAGACCCTCATGGAGGACTAGGATCTTTCTATTTTTTAAATGAGCATACACCAAAAATTCCATAGATGAAAGCAAGAAAAAAGGAAAAGAGACATACAACCCATGTCTGAAGTGGTTTAAGAGAGTGAAGTGGTGTCCCAGAATTGCAGTAAACCTTCCTTCCTGCATCACATATTGAATTATAACCTTAGCCACCTCCACTCAGATTTTATTAAGTGACTTGCACTCATATCCTCAGCTCTCCATTTTCACCAACTTCTTCTACTCATCATCCTTAAAGAAATGAGCCATCACATCCTCATTACTTTTCTTGTCCTTAAAAATCTTGCAACCAACCATCGACATCCCCATCACAACTGCAATCAACTCCTCATTCACCTCCACTTCTAGACCCTTTATCTGAAGCTTCCTATTATGCTAACAAGAAATAAATTTTGTCGATGCATTTCAGTTGTGCCCATGAAGATGTTTGGGGAATAGCATAAAGTTTCCATGGCACAAAATCTTCCATATTTTTTTCTTCTTCTTCAAGCCCGCACAAGTGTGTGGCTCTATTCTACTTTTGTCGCCACCCATTTTAGTAGACACCAGATGAAAAAAGCCTTGTAAAAATTCATAGGAAGAAAGCCAGTTATCTAGTAGCGACCCATAATATGTGTGTGTCGAACCAAAGTACTAAGGCTTAAATTCCTCCACCACCATAATTCATCCCACTCCATCATTCTGCATTAAACTACTAACTCTCTTAGAAATGATTGATCCCTCCTCCTACGTCTGGGACTCATTAGATTTGACAACCTCGTTGAAATTTTTTTTTTTTAAAGAATTTCCCTCAGAAAATGTGTGATACGCGAGTCTCATCACTCACACTTAACATCATTATACTATTTTTAATTAGATGCTTCACATTCCAGCTCGGCACATGGGTGCCACGTAGGTAATTAACAATGTTTAAGGAGTCACCTTCAACCCATAGTTTGGAATATCCTCTATTCATAGCAAATTTTATGCTTGCATATGCAGCTTCCACCTTGGTCTAGTGATTGGTCTAAATTCCCAGAAGGAGTTCCATTGCACCTAAGAATATTCATCCTCATTCCTCAATACCCCCCCCACATCCTATAGGCTTGGGGTTCCCCTTCGTTGCCCCATCAAAATTAACTTTAACCCATCCCAGAGGAGGTGATTTCCACTTAGTATTTAATCTTTTATTCAAACTCGTATTCAAGTTTATTGTAGGAATAGAAGGAATCTTCTAGTTTTAAATGACCAAAATATCATAGCTAGTCCGGTAGAGAGCAGGGTCACAATAGCGAGATTCAAGAAAAACATATTGAAATTTTTTCCACAATCACCCTACGAACTTTGAAGAAAATTCTGCTAACTTCAATCTTGGAATCTCGAAAGATTATACTATTTTGTTATTTCCAAATACCATAGGAAATAGGTAGGGCCATAAGGTCCCAAAGTCCACAGAGAATAGGAGAAGTGGATAGGCACCTCCATTGTTCAACAAAATTTTCCAGGGACTCCGAGAAAACCTACACTAAATTCCAAAAACCAATAAATTTACTCCAAAGCAGGGAGGAGAACTTACAACTGTAACTAAGGGACATTTTCTACTATTAGCAAATCAAATGCAAAACATGAAAAACCCAAAGTGATAATGAAGTGCAAAGGAATAAAATGAAAACAAATGAAATAATCTCAACAAAATGTCTTCATCCTCCATGGCTTATCTCCATTATACCTTCTCAACTTGCTGAAATATGATGTTGCCCTCATATTTATGATGAGCAATCTAATGACAATGACAAGCCCTTAGAAAATGTTGAAGGATTTGAGTAACTACATGCAATACTATGCTATAATGCAACTAGTAAGCATCTAAATATGTCTAAAATGTGCCAAATGAAATCTAAATATGCCTATGACAAAATGAAAAAAATGCAAGAGTATAAAATTGCAAGAACATGAGGTTGCAAAATATTGAGGTTGCAAGATATGCCAAAATGAGACCAAAATTGCCATTTTATAGAAAATGCAATTTTGTGTGAATGGCCAAGATTAAAAGTTAACAAGTGCCCTAGAATCAATAGACAAGATTCAATATGACAACCCACAATTAGGGTTAGGGAAACATTAGATCAAGTTCAAAATGAATGGACATGATTGACTTTTAAAAAATCAAATCAAGGGCTGACAATGCATGTGACAAAAAGATATTGGGCTCATAAAAGGAAGTTGTTGGAGAATCAAATAATAATTTAAAATTATTTGCTTCAAGAAGTGATGTTGACCTTTTGAATTAAAAATTAATTTAATTCAAAAGTGGTGGGGTCATGTGACAATAAATAATTTAATTTAAATTATTTACTAAAAAGAGGGAAATTAGAAAGTGGGACTATTTTAAATAAATAAATTTTATTTAAAATGAGCACATCAAAAGAGGTGGCTAGAAAATCAAATAATCTTGATTTTTGGAGGAAAAGGACTATTTTGAATTAAAAATTAATTTTAATTCAAAAGGTGGGGTCACATGACAGTAAATAATTAATTTGAATTATTTACTAAAAAGAGGGAAATTAGAAAGTGAGACTATTTTAAATAAATAATTTTATTTAAAATGAGGAAAATGCGAAGGTGACAATAATTAAAGAGTTTATTTAATTATAAGAGGACCTTTTAAGAATTAGTGACATATTAAATAAATAAATAAAATTTATGTATTTAATAATCAGGAAGACATAATGGACGAAAATAATTAAATAAATTAAGAAATTTATTTAATTATAGGAAAAAATTAGACAATTAGTGATTCATTAAATAAATAAATAAAATTTATTTATTTAATAATCATGAAGAATAAAAATATATGAATTAATTAAATAATTATGAATTATAAAATTAATAGTCGAAAGTGAGTTAGAAACATAATTAAAATGTCATAATTATGCTAGGACGAAAAGTGGTAAAAATAGAGCTTGCAGGCCTAGGTCATTTTTATGTGTATATTTTCCCCTCTTTCTCATAATGCAACCTACCACATTGTGGCAAAGAAAATAAATCAAAATTATGCCTCAGTGCAAAATAAGATGAGGAAGAATGACGAGGAGGTAGCGGTATGCCCCCTCGAGAGGACAGTTGGAATCAGAGGAAACGAGTGTGCTCTCGAAATGGATGAGAAGACTAGAAGATGAAAGACAAAATAAATGTTAGTGTAAAAGTTATGGATGATGATATGGAGGCAATGCCTATATGAGATGAGCGAGAGAAGATGAGAAGACAGAAGGAGATGCATGTTAGTTCCTAGACCAAATCCTTCAACATATTACCATAGGACTTTAATATTTATTTCTCTTAATCATCATTGGGCGGTAAAAAAAAATGACACAAATGGAAAACAAACACCATGGTATGACATAGACCAAGGTGTGCAAGGTAATCCACTTGCAAAATAGACATTCGCAAACAAGGAATGTCCTAACTCATACTAGAGGCCCATTTGCCCTAGTCTTTTTGTCAAGACAATCCATAGATAGCAGTCAAAGAAAAAAATAATAGGTCATGAGACATCATCGCACCTTTAAATCCTTTATGGGACATCCTTGAGGTAGCTAGTAACATGAACAAAAGACAAGTCAATAAAAAGATAAGACAAAATAGCCAAAAATTAACAGCCATATACTTGTATTTCCAATGTTTGTTTGTCGAAGATTAATTGTTTGATAGTTTGACAATTTTGACGGTTTGATGGTGCCTAAGGTCAAGAAGGACACATCCTAAAAAGGAAAATGACATTTTGATGAGGTCCAAATCCAAGAAGGACAAATCTTGAAGAGGACCAAAAAGTGATGAGATTTATATTTTGACTAATGCTTTGGCGAGTTGACTGATTTTGACTGTATGATTGATTGGCTTATGTTGTCTGATTTTGACCAATTTTGGCATTGACGTTTCAAATGACTGTCTTGCGTTGAGTGCAACTATGTCTGATTTAATTGACTGGCGCGACCATGTTTGACATGATTTTTATTTGGACAAACCTAGAAGGACTGACCTAATGTCTCGGGGACTCAAAGATGAATCTTGTCTACGTAGCAAATGCATAGAGACAACGTAGTTCAAACTGGGATAAAGATTGATTGATGTGACTGACTGAACTGATGGGACAAGCATTGACTTTGTTTTGAGATTTTTTTGACACTTTTCGAATGTTTTTGTGTTTTCTTCAGGACATTTTTCAATTTTTATGACTTTTTCAGGACTTTTCAGATTTTTAGGACGTTTTTCATGACTTTTTCTGATTTTTATGACTTTTTTCAAGACTTTTTCCAATTTTTAGGAATTTTTGAGGTTTTACAAAAATTGTGACAAATGCATGTGAATGATGCCAATGCACATGAATCCAAAGACAACCATAATTTTTTTTTCAAGATGAATACCGATTGATAGGTGACGATGACAACGACAACGTTGTTTGACGTGGGAAGGATACATCTCGAAACAATGTGAGGATGACAATGATATTACAAGAGGATAAAAGTCTGCAGCAAGGCCAAGGACAAAGTCAAGGAATTTTTTGGATGATGTGCTAGGTTTTCCATATTGTTGCATGTGGAATGACTTCGTGAGGATCAGATTGGATGATGAGGGATCTTTAGACCATTGACAAGGGAAACCAAGATGGGTGATAGGTATAAAAGGACAATGGATGGGTTTGGTACAAGATAGGAGACATGGATGGCTTGGACTAGTAGAATTATCATATGGTCTCCAAGGATGTGTTTCATAGCAAAAACGAGGCTATGAAGGTAATGACATGATATTCAATGACTAAGGTATGACCAGAAGATAGACATGTCAAAAAGTTTTCCAAAGCATGATTTGTCTTTTTGCCCCAGTCTTTGTCAAGATTAAAATAGGTGGGACAATGGATGGACACGATAAGGTTTAGATGGGTAGATAGAAATTTCATGCGAAGGGAATGGGAAATGAGATGACTTTCCCCCAAGTGCAATGGTCCACATAGATGATTTATTCTACACATGATGCCTGTTTGCCAGGTTTTTATCATGGTACTTATCCAGAGTGCCATAAGAATGGTTTACACTATTGGATGAAATTTTCCTCTTTACTATTTTCTGGATTTTTTTTATTTTTTTGGTGTCACCAAGATGCCTGTTTGCCAGGTTTTTATCAAGGTGATGATTTTTTTGATTTTTGATTTTTTTGTATTTTTGCATTTTGATGGATAGCCTTGATGCTTTAAATGAACACTAATTGTGTTGAAGCCTTTGACAATGCCAATGTAGAGACTGGTGCAATGACATGCCAATAATGACCTTTCTAAATTAGTTGCCTTGTTAGGATGATAGCACTTGCATACACCTGATTGATGTCATTGTGATCCTTGTTGATACTAGAGTTGGCCTTATCTGAATACGCACATCATGATAGAGTTCCATGAGAGTCCTTACGATAGAGAGTTGCTACCAAGATGTGATGGATTTGTGACATGGGATGTTTGAACTTTAAGGAGGATGTAGGATTTTGATGGATGACAGTGGACATGGATGGGTTGGTTGGATGTTTGGATGTATTGGTTTTTATTTTCCAAACTTTGGGTGTTAGATTAGGATAGTGTTTGGAACCAACACTTTTATATGTCTTTCTTGATGGCCATTTTGACGAAGGTGGACATATATTGTATGTGGGAGTCCTCTTGTGCTATGGCTCCACATTTTGATTGACTTTTGGATTTGTCATATTTTCTTTGCCTAATTCATTCTTTTCTTGACTTGATCCATTTTGTTTTGGGATCCATTTTAACTTCATTTGTCCACTTGTATTGTTGATTGATTCCATGGCCTTCGACATGTGATTTTGAATTTTAGATTTGTAAGAATTTTGTTGGTTCCAAATGGAAGGTTTATTCATGATGGAATGATGGTTTGGGGTGTGGAGGGAAGGGGTGTTGGCAACAATCTTACAGAAATGACTACTCATGACACCCATTTTGACATTTTTATTACATAAAGTTTCCCCCAATATTGAGGAGGGACCACTAACATCATTAGATTTTTTGACTGATGAATAGCCAAGACCTTGATGTCCATAATGTGCTTGAACTTGTACGGGTTCCAAAATTCCTTGCTCGTGTAGGCCTAATCCTTTTCCCTGATAATGCATGTTCTGAAAATTTCTTTTTGCGATGGGGTACTTGTTATTTTGGAAGCAAGATGCCAACCCATCCTTATTGTGGAAATGAAAGCTTGAAATCTTCTCATCGGTAAGAAATCCGGCTTTGAAAAAGATAGATGATCCTAACTGATAGGATGTTGTATCTTCACTGACATGTTGGATAGATTTTTTATTGACATCTTCAGTTTGATTTTTTGACATATTAGATTCTAATGATTCTATTGGTGCTTCGAAGTTGATGTCGAAACCATCTTCATGGTCATTGTCATAGAGCCCACTGAATTCAGTCATAGCTTGATCATTTGCAAATATGTCCATGCTAGGAGACTCTTGTTCTAGAGGTAGATCATTTATGTGTCCCATGGAGGCAAGTGTCTCATTGTGGGTAGTTTCAATGTTGGAAGCTTGGAGAGGGTCATCTTCAAGTGTTTCATCATGAAGGGCATAAAGGTCAAGGATTGGATAATTTTGGACTTCTTCAAAAGTAGTGTCTTGATCAAAGATGGGCTCAGTTGGAATGACATGATCAAAAATAGGGTCTTGACCAAGGATAGGTTCGTCTTGAATGACATGGTTTTGGATGGACTCTTGACCAAGGATAGGTTCATCTTGAATGACATGGTTTCAGATGGACTCTTGACCAAGGATAGGTTCATCTTGAATGACATGGTTTTTGATGGACTCTTGACCAAGGATTGGTGTCTTTGGTATACCATGATTGTCTAGGTGGACTTCTTGAATGGATGTAAAGATGGGGTCCAATAGACTTCTTTGATCTGGACAAGACAGTGATGTTATGATGTCATGCTTTGGACTTGCCTCTTGACATGAATCCTCAAGTGTAGGTAAGAAGATGGTACTTTGGAGACCGTGGCTAGATATGTTTTCATGAAAACATGGAGTGTCTTGAAATGGACTAGGATATGACATGGAGGTTTGGAATTGGTTGAGGGATGATGCACTAGGATAGGACATGAATGCATGACAAGGATATGATGTGGATGGAGGACTAGGATATGACATGAATGGAGGACTAGGATATGATGTGAATGAAGGACTAGGATATGATGTGGATAGTTGGTTTGGATTGATGGATGGCTGATTTCCCCTGCCAAAGTTAGGGTGGGTATGACTAATGGAATTTTTTGCGACTTAGTGTCATGGATGGTGTTAGGGGACTCTTGATAGTAGATGGATAAAGGACTAGGACTCGTGGATTGTTTGTAAGATGGATAGATGGATGGAGGGCTAGGGGTTGTAAATTTAGACTTGGATTGGAGGTATAGTTTTTTGAAGTCCCTAGCTAGTTGGGCTTGACCATTACTGAGAAATTAGCATTCAATTCAACTAGCAAGCATATCAAAGTGGATTGAAGACATGATGGTGGATGGAATGAGGCTAAGGCTATGCAAAGTGATAATGAGGACAAAAAGGAATGTCAAATACAAAGTGGTAATTAGTGCCTTATATCAAATGACCTTTAGGAAAGGTTTTCTAACCACTCAAAGTTTGGCCAATGTCTCGATTTGGATTGTCAAAGGACTGGTTTGAAGGACGAGATGACAAAATGACAAGGTGGGATTTCCATACTAGACTTATGAGTTGGAAGCAGCTCACCAAAGGACAATGACTAAGGATTGATTTGTTTGATTTGGTACAATGATAATTTACTTTTTGAGACAATTATTTGACAAATCAAGAAAAATTTTCCTATCCCAAAGTGTGCAAAATTGAGGACTTGATTTGACAAATGCGGTTCATGATGGCAAATGCATTGCAGGAAGTGATTTGACAAAACATTTAGGCCAATTGCAAAGATTTGTTTCAGTTGGAAAAGTTGTTTCATATTTTTGCAAGTTTGATATTTATTTGTTGGAATTATTTGAAAATAGTTGGCAAACACATGGTGTTGTAAAAAATAAAAATCGACCACATAGAAATCATTTTACAAAAATCCTATGGCTGCAAGGAAAATATTCTTATGGATCCCACTAATCGCATATCCTTAGTGGATGAATTCATAAGCTTGGCCCCATGGGCTCCCCCTTACAGTGCACTCACTTCTCAGAGCAACCAAGCTTCCAACCTCCATGAAACTCTCATGGGAGATTGATCATCTCTACTAAGAACTATGCAGGTGCAGGTGCCTTGGCAATGACCGTTGCTGCACCAAAGAATAGAAGGTTTGTGGTTTTCTAAAACAAAGGATTTATTTTGGGCAGCCATTTAGAAGGCCACGCGAGAGGCATTATCATCCCAGTCTACAGAGATTACGCTCTATAGGTTTTGACGCACCACAAGGGTACTAGGGAGTCAATTCCTGGTCCGCAAGAAGTTTTGTAATGCTAAGCTTTCCTTAACATTAAAATTTATATATTGATTGGGCATCGCTTGGCTTTAGCGCATTCTCAGTTTGATTTGCTTTGGGGTGAGTACTTTTTCCCACCAAAGCAAGCCCAAAATCTAAGGTTAACAAAAGAGAGCCAAAATTTTCATAGTTCAATCAATCTTTTGTTTTAAAAACAAAGAGAGAGCACATGAATATCTCAACTCACACTCGCATGGTGTTCATTATAAGCCCAAAATGAAATGTATTGACAAACATAAAAAATATGGAGTTTGTTTTAACCGTTTGTAGTATTTGTCAAAACATGGGGTTCATTTTAACCGTTTGTAGTGTGAGCTAACTAAAAGTTCATTTTAACCCAATGCTATGAAGAGATGCAAATTTATTTTAATCCAATGAGTTCTCATGCAAGATTGTGTTTTTTTTAATCCAATGAATATGCATGCATGTTCATTTTAACTCATGAATGTAAAAAACTGCAAATTTGTAGTTGTTTGTTTAAGATTTGTGAAATAAAACAAAGCAAACAAATATTAGACTCCTCGCCACAAGCTGCAAAACAGAAAATCAGTAACCCAAAATCTTTAAACTACCATACAAAAAAAAAAGTGTTGCCCTAACCCTAATTGACCTAGTGTAGGCCCAATTCCTAGAGTCAATAATAGTTTCTCTTACACCCAGGATCGCACAAGTGCACAAGGAGAGAGGATACTTCTATTATTGAATCATGGTGACACAAAAATAGATGGGTCTGGTTTTTTGATCACCTAGTTTGCACAAGGTGAGAGCATAATCACCTACCACCTTCAAACACAATCAAGCAAAGTTATTTAACCCCCTAATTAAATCTAAGTGGGACAAGAAAAATTTCTTTTTAAAACACCAATGGAAGTGTTTGCTAATCTAAAACAAGCACAAATGGTTTTAGAAATAAAAGCCTTGGACAATCGAACCTACAAAACCACTTGTTAGTAGTTTGAAAAGATGTCTTGGACCCACGAAAATTTAGAGCATTTTTTTTTTTCACTTGATCCAATTTGTCATTTGAAGCGTTTATTTTTCCTACACATTCACAAAACCGACAACCAAGCCAAAACCCTAACAAGATAGTTGATCATTAATATTAGAGGGTTAGCTAGTCAAAATAAATCTGATTTTTGGAGCTGTGTTTTTTTACATCAAAAGTAAAAACACAGAAAATAGACCCTTACTGAAATTTAGAGAGCTTTCCATAAATGTAAACAAATCCAAATAATTCTGTGTTTTGCATCTAGAATTATTTTTTTAATGAAAAATCATAAAACAATTATTAAAAATTCACAATAGGTCCAAAAAATCTGATTTTTTTTATTGAAGGTTCCTAACATCATTCCAAACTTGAAAAAAAAATTTGTGAACAAATCTGAAACCGTTTGTGAGATATAAGTCAATCTTTGTAAAACCCTAATTTTTAAAGATCTATTTTTTGTCAAATTATTTTGCAAGAAAATTAAAAACATAAAGAATAGACCCCTATTGAAATTTGGAAAGCTTTCCAAAAAAGTAAAGCAATCCAAAAAATTAGCTAATTTGCTCTCAAAATTGATTTTTCATGAAAATAACAAACAAAATTATAAAAAATTTAAAATAGCTCCAAAAAATCTGATTTTTGGACTAGAAGCATTTGATATTGTCTCCCACCTCCAAAAACAATTTTTTCAGAAAATATGAGCCGTTTGAGAGATATGGTTGAATCTTTGAAAACTAGGGTTTTGTCCCCAAAATAGTGCAAACCCCGCAACAAAACCTGCAACAAAAAGGATCTAACTCCAAAATTCCTCAAAATTTGTAAAAATATGTCAGGTTCACCAATGTAACTAAGAGAAATTTTCTAGTGTTAGCAAATCAAATGCAAAACGTGAAAAACCCAAAGTGATAATGAAGTGCAAAGGAATAACATGAAAATAGATGAAATAATCTCAACAAAGTGTCTTCATCCTCCATGGCTTATCTCCATTATACCTTCTAAACTTGCTGAAATATGATGTTTCCCTCATATTTATGATGAGCAATCTAATGACAATGACAAGCTCTAAGCAAATGTTGAAGGATTTGAGTAACTGCATGCAATACTATGCTATAATGCAACTAGTAAGCATCTAAATATGTCTAAACTATACCAAATGAAATCTAAATATGTCTATGACAAAATGAAAAGAATTAAAGAGTATAAAATTGCAAGAACACGAGGTTGCAAGATATGCCAAAATGAGACCAAAATTGCCATTTTATAGAAAATGCAATTTTGTGTGAATGGCTAAGATTAAAAGTTAACAAGTGCCCTAGAATCAATAGACAAGATTCAATATGACAACCAAAAATTAGGGTTAGGGCAACATTAGGTCAAATTCAAAATGAATGGACATGATTGACTTTTAGAAAATCAAATCAAGGGCTGACAATGCATGTGACAAGAAGATATTGGGCTCATAAAAGGAAGTTGTTGGAGAATCAAATAATAATTTAAAATTATTTGATTCAAGAAGTGATGTTGACCTTTTGAATTAAAAATTAATTTAATTCAAAAGTGGTGGGGTCATATGACAGTAAATAATTTAATTTAAATTATTTACTAAAAAGAGGGAAATTAAAAAGTGGGACTATTTTAAATAATTAAATTTTATTTAAAATGAGCACATCAAAAGAGGTGGCTGGAAAATCAAATAATCTTGATTTTTGGAGGGAAAAGACTATTTTGAATTAAAAATTAATTTTAATTCAAAAGGTGGGGTCACATGATAGTAAATAATTAATTTGAATTATTTACTAAAAAGAGGGAAATTAGAAAGCGAGACTATTTTAAATAAATAATTTTATTTAAAATGAGGGAAATGTGAAGGTGACAATAATTAAAGAGTTTATTTAATTATAAGAGGACCTTTTAAGAATTAGTGACATTAAATAAATAAATAAAATTTATTTATTTATTTAATAATCAGGAAGACATAATGGACGAAAATAATTAAATAAATTAAGAAATTTATTTAATTATAGGAAGACATTAGACAATTAGTGATGCATTAAATAAATAAATAAATATTTATTTAATAATCATGAAGAATAAAAAGATATGAATTAATTAGATAATTATGAATTATTTAATTAATAGTCGAAAGTGAGTTAGAAACATAATTAAAATGTCATAATTATGCTAGGATGAAAAGTGGTAAAAATAGAGCTTATAGGCCTAGGTCATTTTTATGTGTGGACAACACCCAACGAAAATATGGAATGCACTTTCAACATCCTCCTCACAAAGAACACATCTATTAGGAAGAGCAAAAACCCTTTTACAAAGATTATCTTGCGTTAAAATTTTACCTTACATGAGAAGCTAAAAGAAAACATTCACTTTGGGAACAAGCTTCTTGTTCCATAAGTTTCCCCAAAAAGGAATAGAGGCAGACCTTTCCATCATCCTACTAAGGGCAGAAAACTCACCCTTAGCACAGTAGGTCCATACAACTCTATCTAGCCTAGGAAAAGTGGGGATACGAACCACTCTTAAAAAGTCCTGAAGAACCTTCAACAACGGGTTCCAGTCCTGGAAAATTTTCCATTCCCCATTATGGATATAATCAGCCACCCGACAACCAAAAAACCTTTTACACATCAGAGCGATGGACCGGATGGCCAAGTGAAGACTGGTCAAAGGCTTCAAACCACACGAAGTATCTTCCCAAAAGAGAATTTTATTACCATCACCCATCAACCATTTAACACCATCAACAATCAGCTCTTTGCATGGAGCAATACTCCTCCAAAAGCAAGAACCAGTCGAAATATCATTAGAAGTTAACAAGTTTCTCGAGACCATGCAAATACTTATTATGAGCCACTGAACCCCAGCCCACTTCACCGTTAAGAAGCCCCCAAATATTCTTCGAAAGAAGGGCCTTATTAAAGGATTTAAGGTTTTTGATGCCAAGACCACCCCACTTCTTTGGTCTATAGACCAAATCCCAAGCCACAAGAGGAATTATAGCTTTGGATTCAACATCTGACCATAGAAATCTTCTCATAATTTATTCCATCTTCTCTTTGAATTTGACAATAATTATGAAGAGGCTCATAACATACATAGGTAGATTATGAAGAGTAGAAATAATTAGTTTCAGCTTCCCATCTTGGCTAAGAAACATCCCCTTCCCACCCACCAACTTTCTACTGAACTTGTCTAGCAGGCCCAGCCAAAAGGACTCTGGGATCTTTGAGATACACAAAGGGAGGCCCACGTAGGTGGATGGGAGGTCACCCCTATTACACGAAAGGATCCTAGCAAGCTTCAACTATAAAAATTCAGGTGTATTAAGGAAAAAAAATTGACTCTTCGACAGATTGATATGTTGACCAAAAGCCTTCTCATAATCCACAAAATTGTGTGAGTTAGTCATGTGTTGTAATCAAAATTTGAAATATGTACTTTTTCCTTAACTATATTTTGGGAGTAAAATTTTGGGCATTACATGAGCTTATTTGAAGAAACAATTTGTATGCAATACATGCCAAAAGGGTCTCCATAATTCCCAAGGATATCCAACTTGCTAGGTGAATTCATCATTAAAGTGCTCAAGCATTATCTTTTTATTGGGATTAAATCTGAGCGGGTGCATGAAGATGGGTAGCCAATTTGTCCACAAGTTGGCTACCATGACCACAACAAACAAGGCCATAATGGAAGCACGTTATAATGCACTCGCGTTATGGCATGTTAAAAGCAAAAAAAAAAAGATGTTGAAATTCATTTTCATTTGTGACTATTTTTTTCTTGTTGCCTACGACCAAAAACCCCAGAATTTTGTGCTCACATTCTAGGAGGAGCTTGTTTGCAAAAATCTTCATCAATGGTTGCTAGTTCATTTCCAGGATTTCACCACATCGATGAGGAGGTCAAAGAGGTAAGGATTGTTTGTTAGTTTTAGGTTGTATTTGATATTTATTTTTTGAATTTGTAGGAGATGTTAACCAACCTAGAAACCCTCCCCAAAATCCACAGAATGAACAAAATCCTCAACCACAATAACAACCTCCTCCACTAATCCCTCAATACCCTCCTGGCACTCAACAAAATTTAATGGGTGAAATTGAGAACAACAAAAACCAAATTGAGGATTTAATCGGGAGGTTGAACAATCCAAACAGTTCAACTACAAAAAAAAAGACCCTAGAAAATTCACTATAAGATATGTTAAAAAATGTAGATTCAATTAGCAAACAATTATCTAGTTGGCAAGATAGGAGGTAGGCGGATAGGGCTTTTTACCAAGATAGATTATCATATAAAGAAGTAAGAGATTTAAAAGTTACAAAATTATATTTGTGTGCATTATTTTCTGACCCACGATCAAATGGAAATCTCTTCCTCAATGTGAAGAGGTTTCCTATTCATTGGTGCCACCACCAAGAGATTACGACATATTTTTGGGATAGGTGGTACATGTTTTTTGATGACCCACCATACAACAATTGTGAAGTCCCGTAGTATTTCCTCAGGAAACTATACGCTAAATTCATCTTGAACAAAATACCAGACTATTTTGATATAAGGGAATTCTATGGGAGAGGTGGGGGGTCAACACAAGATAGACCTAATGCATAGCCGAATCCTACGCATCAAGTGAGACAACCTATCACTAGGCTTCCTTATGAGCACATCATCATCCCTTCCATCACGAAGGAGAGTTTCGAACATAGAGACTCTGCAGGCCATTGACTCTTTGATGCAGAGTGTCATCCATCACTAGGCACTCTTGTACAATGCCATCCAGGGGAGTCTTCGACAAGTGGGCTTCGATCCCATGTGTGTCAATCTTGCAGGGTGACTTGTTCATATGATCCCACCAACACTCAAGAGGCTATTGCGGAGGATCCGTCTACAACTATGGAGATGGAGAGGGTAGCTAACATTTTGCATGATGCATATGGCATTGATACTCAAGTAAAAGTTAGCATGTTCATTGAATTTAATTTATTAAATTTCAATTTTGAAATGCAAGATTAACTAATTTAGTTTTATGATTTTAATAAACTTGTAGGGTCACAGTGTTGATACTGGATACACCAGCCCTATACCTACTTATTTTTGCAGTACACCTATCGGTGGGGTATGTAACTAGTAAACAATTATAAATTTATTACATGTTAATAACATTGTTTTACGAATGGTATTTTAATATGTGATTTTGGATTTTGAATAGGCTAATATTGGAGGTTTTGAGGGAACACCTCCTAGTGCTAGTGGATTTAGTCAAACCTTCATGCAGGTAACATAATAAAGAGTTTAACTAATGAATTGTACTTAATAGATATGTGTAGTTTATATTCATATCATTGATTACGTTGCATTGCACATAATTCAAACTCAAAGCATTACTTCACATTCCATAAATAATAACTAGATTTTGATAGATGACAAAATTTCAACTGCAATATAGTTGTTTAGAAAGTCAACATAAGTAGTGATGCAATTACTTCACATAGCATGAGTAATAAGTCTAGGAGAAGCTTCCAATTGCATTTACTTGTCATGGCATTCCATGAGACCACATTTTACTGAGGCATCTTTTCAAACAACTCACTGCCTTGTCTATGCTCCAAACTAGGCACCCATTATGGCCTGCTCTCACATATCTGAAACTCACTTGCAACTCTTTTGGAGCAACTATCCCAAATCTGGCTATTAATGCTGAATTAGGCCACAATTAGGCCTCTTTTTCAAAGAGATACCTCTCCAAACACACAAAAAATTATTGAAACCTCCAAATATTCAAAATACATCCAAGAAAACCTCAGATTATTCAACTTTCAAGTAGATCACCTCACTCATTTAGACCCCTTTTCATAAAACCCTCACTTTCCTTGTAATCAATTAGGGATTATTGAAACTCTTATGCCTTGACCTATCAAAAGCTTATAATCACTTCAATCATTATTATTTATGCCTGTACATGCTCATTCCATCCTCAAATAGTGCTACCCCAAATATCTACATACACTTCCTTCACAAAATCACTCTTTTTCACTAGTTTTCACCCTTTTTCACCTAGGGTTTCTCACTTATTCACTTCTCTAACCACTTACAACCTCTTAGATCTTATAAACACCCTCCAATTCACCTTCTCTCATATTTTTTAGGGGATTTTATCCACTTCTAAACCCCTATCCTATTTTCAATCACTCTAGCCTTGTTTAAAAAGCACCAAAATTGGTTTTTCACTAGGGCAGCGAGGAGAACTCGCACAAAAACTTCACCAAACCATTTCCTTACCTTATAAACATGTACTCCTACTTCAGACTGATCCATTCCACCAAGAAACAGTTGCTACAGAAAGGTGGAATGAACTTTTTAGTTCATTTGGACAATCAAACCCTTAGCCCCTATTTTCTAACCGCCTAGAGAAATCAGGCCACCAAAAGCTTGAAACTCAATATCAAACACTCAAATTAGTTTTAAATTGATTCCAACACATAAATCTTTCAATTTAAACACATTATAGATGCACTACCACCTGCAAAAAACTGTACACTCATAGATGATGGAGGAAAACACAAAAAATAACAGTATAACAGTGATATTTTATTAGTTTTCTCCTCCAAAATGCTTCAACAATAGCTAACAATGATGAATCACATCTTTTAAAAAATTTCCCAATAATTTCAACTTCCTAAGTGCCTAATATTGCCTCTAAAACTACCTTGAATCTTCATATTCCTCCAATTGACACCTTTTTGCATTTTTACAACATTGATTGACAACTTTTGTTAAGATTCTGCAACTTTACAATTTATGCCTAAAATGACTACCAAAGACCATTAAAAACTATAAAATGGCTATTTAATCCTTATTACATCATTAAAATACCTATACAACCTCAATCCTAAATTTTTCTCATGGAGGCATGCTCTTGTAAAGGTGCACCTGCACCACATTTTCAAACAGCTCACCGCCTTTTCTATGCTACCATATTTTCCATACATGTCTACCAAAAAATTTTATAAAACAGTTCATTTCCTCACTACTATGGCTAAAAGCTTAAAAAAGGTGATTTCCAACAAACTATGGATGCTTGGAAAAAATTTATCAAAGAATAATAGTAAGCAATAACATAGACAAGGCAGTTAGTAGGTTGAAAAAATGCCTCGAAGAAATGTGGTCTCATGGTACCAAAGCGTTTTATCAAACTACTCACTTCCTTACTACTATGGCTAAAAGCCTAAAATAGGTGCTTTCCAAAAAACTATGGATGCTTGGAAAAAATTATATCAAAGCATAATAGTAAGCAATAATACCATAGAGAAGGTAATGAACTATCTGAAAAAAATGCCTGAAAGAAATGTAGTCTTATGGTGATGGAATGCCATGATGTGCATTTGTTTGTAATGGAATTCCATCACCATGAGACCCATTTCTTTGAGGCATTTTTTCAAATAGGTCACTGCCTTCTCTATGCCACCATAGTTATCGTACATATCTACGAAAGCATTTTATCAAACTGTTCACCAGTTTGGTGCTATGGGTAAAAACCTAAAAACATGTGCTTTCGAACAAGATATGGGAAGGGATAATAGTAAGCATGATATTTAGAAATATATAGTTTAATAAGTACTCAAAATTTTGTTTATTATGTCATACATTATAAGCCATGACGTGGATCGCTATTATAGTTTTCGTGATTGAATAATTTATTGTTTTATTTTTAGTTGTTGCAAGAGAAAACACCTATTTGATGAGGGAAATGGAGATCGATGTTTCATCTGCTATAGAATCCTCAATGGTTCTAATAGGGGAGGTATGAGGCAAATTACTAAATTTAAATTTACATTCATTGTTACAAATGTTAGTTCTAGTGAAAAAGAAAACCATTATTGGTTCATGGTTTAATTTCTATTTGGATGGTTTATACAGGGCTTCAACATGCCTCAGCCTAGGTGTGCGAATATTTCCCTCATGGAGAGCGATCATCAGATGGTGGTAAGTGATTATTTTGTTAAATATATCATCTTTTATAATGTAATTTATATATATTAATGTCTTTACTTCTTATTGTAATAGATAAAACTTCACGAAGAACTAAACACTAGGAGGAGCACTAGGAGCACTCCTCGAGTGCAGCATAAAGAAGTGATCGATGCATCTCCATCCAATAGACAATCAAAAGGAAAGAGTTTATTTCTAGGGCATGGAAAGCAATGACTTTTGATTCCAGAGCCCTTTGTTGTATGCCTACATGGCAGTTTTGTACATATTTTGTATTGGATATATTTAACATTGTATGCCTATATGGCATTCTCGTAAGCCTGTATGGCTATTTTGTACCTATATTTCATACTTATATTGACATATATTGGTGTATTCCTACATGGCTATTTGGTTAATACAAATATTTTTTATTGATGGTTTCCATATTTGCATTCTAAATTCATGGTTCAATAGATATGAGTTCCATGTATTCAAGTGTATACTTTACAACTTACATGTATACTTTGTGACTTACATGTATACTTTGTGACTTACGTGTGTTCCAATGTATACTTAATGACTTACGTATTTTCATGTGTATACCTTGTATTTGTGCATATACTTTGTATTAATTTGTGTATACTATATATTCATGTGTATACTTCAAGGCTTACGTGTTTTTGAGTACTTGTGCTTCCCTTATTCAAATGTGCATGCTTGACTTCTTCACGTGTATACTTATTAATTGGTTATCCCTAGCATTGATCATTGTTGTCCTTCATGGTTTGTCTTGAATATTAATTGATTGATTTGCTAAACTATTTTATGTAAAATCAAAAAACACATTTTCAATTGGTATTACATGAAATGATTCATAAAAATATTTCAAAAAGTATCCTTGATATTACAAAAAGATATGTGTTTATACACTTCAATTGTGCAGTCACCCTTTGGTTCTTTCAAAGAAAAATATGCCTATGCCACTGTTACACTGAATAGATAAACCGGATTTTTTATTGTGGAGCTATATTAAGCTACCACTCTCAAGACCAATGTAACAATGATACAAAATAATGTTTGAGACTGCAATAAGACATCAAAATGGCTAGTGTACTAAACAAATTCTTATGATTTATGAAGAATGCTAATAACTCTACTGAGTTGGCTTCTTTTTTCAAAATCATACAAATTGAACCCTGGCATCAATAGACTGTGTATATCAAGCTACCACAATTCAAGTTTCAATGATGAATATTTATCATGTATGTTTTAAATGGAATTCAATTTTATGGTGGTTTTATTGTTTATATGATGTTATGTGATATTCTAATCCTAATTCATGCTTCTAGGTTGCATATATATATATATATATATATTACATCTTTTTTGTACTAACAAACCGAACCACCAAACCCAAACCTGGACCTCATACAACCTCAAAACCTCTTCCAACACTCTTCATTCTACCTACACAAACTTAATTGACCACAAAATTATGTTGCCTCCTAACTTTACCCACTTTTACTCCCTCAAACCTCTCTTTTCATTGAAAACCCCTCTTTTCCCAACTAGGGCATCATGCCATAACATACTTTTGACCTCCCCTATTCTTTTAGACATTTTGAACACATCAAACTCCACAACCTCACTCTATTTCCAACCTATTCTAACTTATTCTCAAGAAATTTATTCTTTTCACCTCTTTTAGCCTTGCTTTTAAGGCCTAAATTATGAATTTTCAATAGGGGCAGCATTAGTAATCTCTTCCAATGCCTTTAACAATGATATTTTGTTATTCCTAATCCCTATCCTTCTTACATCAGGCCCATTCCACTGAGCCATAGCCTGAACAATAGGTGGAATGGCCTATTTCAACATATTTCACTCAAACCCTTATATGAGCAAGTTCATACCTATTTCAAAAATCTACTTCTAAGCTGCTTGGAACTTAATAGAATTCCACAAGAATGGATTTTAATCAAAGCTAAAACCATTCTACAACATATTCAGATAATCTTAGAGCAAACTCCTACTGTACAGACCCATACATAGGCTGGAAATGAAGGAAATACACAAAAACTAACATAGAAATAGACATATTTGATTGATATTCTCCTTCAAACTCTTCAACAACCACTAACTTTGAGTTTCCAATGATCATATGATTTTTTTGTTGAAAAATCATACTTCTCAACCATCCTGTGTATGTTTCTCTTTTTGATTCTTTTCCATGCCATCATAAGGGATCAAGCTGGTTGAACGCAGCTCAAAGAATTTTTTTGTGTTTGGGTACAAAAGAGGACCATGCCTAGCATAAATGTACCTATCAGGATGTGTTGGAGCATTGTTTTTTGTCACATGAATTCCAAAACGAAAGTGGCACTACTTTGCAACTTTACATTGCTTGCATTTAACACTTTTTCCATCAAGTGAAAATTGGACACCACAAGAAAACAACTCTGAAATAACAAAAATTGAGAGAGGTTATTGTAGAGGGGACCAACGCAATCCCATAGGATCATATGAGAATTTTCTAGGCATCATGGTATTCGAGTAACAATATGTTGAATTTTGCAGCCATTTTGCACTTTGGACCCTTAAGGGATTGATCTAGTTGAACGTAGCTCAGAGTGATTCTGTGTGTTTGGGTGTGAAAGAGGACCATGCCTAGAGTAAAAATACCTATTCGGATGTGTTGGAATAATCCATTTGGTCACACGAGCTGCAAAACAAAAGTTGCACCACTTTGCAACTTTCAACTACTTGCATTTGATAACTTTTTCCCCAAGTGAAAAAATTCCACCACAGAAAAATGCCTTCGAGATATAAAAACCGAGATAGGTTATTATAGATGGGGCCCAACATGATCCCATAGGACTAGATGATAATTTTCTAAGCATCATAGTATCCAAGTAACATCATGTTGAAGTTTGCAGCCATTTTGCACTTTGGACCCTTAAGGGATCGATCGGTTGAATGCAGCTCGGAGCGATTCCACATGTTTGGGTGTGAAAGAGGACCATTCTTAAAGTAAAAATATATATTTAGATGTGTTGGAATAGTCTATTTGGTCACACGAGCTGCAAAATGAAAGTTGCACCACTTTGCAACTTTCAACTACTTGCATTTGACAACTTTTTCCCCAAGTGAAAATTCGCCACCACAGGAAAATGCCTTCGAGATAGCAAAAACTGAGAGAGTTTATTATAGAGGGGCCCAACATGATCTCATAGGATCAGACGAGAATTTTTTAAGCATCACGGTATCTAAGTAACAACATTATGAAGTTTGTAGCCATTTTGCACTTTGGACCCTTAAGGGATCAATCTGGTTGAACGTAGCTCAGAGTGATTCCATGTATTTGGGTGTGAAAAAGGACCATGCATAGTGTAAAAATACCTATTTAGATACATTCGAACAGTCTGTTTGGTCACACGAGTTGCAAAACGAAAGTTGCACCACTTTACAACTTTCAACTACTTGCATTTGATAACTTTTTCCCCAAGTGAAAATTTTTCACCATGGGAAAATTCCTCTGAGATAGAAAAAAAAAGAGAGTTTATTGTAGAGGGGCTCAAAGCGATCCCATAATATCAGACGAGAAGTTTCTAAGTGTCACGGTATCTGAGTAACAACATGTTGAAGTTTGTAGCCATTTTGCACTTTGGACCCTTAAGGGATCGATCAGGTTGAACATAGCTCTGAGTGATTCCGCATGTTTGAGTGTGAAACAGGACCATTCCTAGCATAAACATACTTATTTGGACACATTGGAATAGTTTGTTTGGTCACATGAGTTACAGAACAAAATTTGCACCACTTTGCAACTTTGCATTGCATGCATTTGACACTTTTTCCATTAGGTGAAAACTGGACACCATAGGAAAACCACTCCAAGATAACAAAAAATGAGAGAGGTTATTGTAGAGGGGCTCAACATGATCTTGTAGGTTCAGATGGAGATTTGGTAAGCACTATAGTTTCCAAGTAATACCTTGTCAAAGATTGCTGCACTTTTCACTTTGGACCCTTAAGGGATCGAGTCGGTTGAACGTAGCTCAGAGTGATTGTGCTCTCTTTTCGATGGAATTAGGTGGGCAGTAGAATTAACTCTATTTTAGTTTTCACTTGGTTGGATTTCAAGTGATTTTGTACATTTTAGAATCCAATTACTAAGGGTCAGTCTGTATACCCTATTTTAAGGGTTTTGAGTACATTAAAATGTCTTTTCAAGCCTTCCACCCATTGCATGCTTTTGTAACTCAATGGAAAGGCTTAGTTAGGGTTATAAAACATGTGTGAAAATTTTTGTGTGCAAAGGAGACAAATAGAGGGTTTTTAGGTGATGCCCTAGATGTCAAATGCTGCATGTTTTAGTGACAAATGTTGGTTTAGTGCTAGGGTTTGAAGAAATCTTTGGGGGAAGCGATGTCTCTTGAAATTTTAATCTTTTCCAGACCTTTTTGAAGGTGTTTTAGGCTTTGGTTGGTTGTGAGAAGGTTTAGATTATGGGTTTTCAATAAACCCTTGACTAACTTGTGAATGAAGAGGGTTTTTGGGTTTGTTATGTTAGAGGGCTTATCACACCCTAAAAGTGGAGGAATTGGTGGTTTGGTAGACTGGTTAATTCTACCCATTGGTGGTTTGGCAGACTAGTTAATGCTACCCATTGGTGGTTTGCATGTGATAGGAAGAATAAAGGGGGGTTGCTTGTTTTGTGAAAGTTGATCCAAAAGAGTCTTATGAGGGTTTGAAGTATGTTGAAGAAGGCTTAAATGAGTGCCTAAAATGGTGTTTTTTTGTAGAGTTTGTCAAGGAATTCCAAGAGTTAAGGTGGAAAAATAGATCTACAGAACTACAAGAGTGACTAGGTGCAAAGTTGAAAATAAGCCAAGATTGATTTTTGAGGGAAGGAAGGAGGTTGGAATCCTTTTCTATTGTGAAAGTGAGTTGATTGCCTCCCTGTATTTCTATCAGAATCACATCCTATTAGAATCACTTCAAGTTTACATTATTTTGCATTTTTTTCACATTGACAACTTTTCAATTTTTGTAATTTTACATCATTTTGACAAATATGCAACATGAACTCCAAAATGACCCCAAAACCAACTAACATGACTTATTACATTATAAATTGGTCTAATATAACCTTATTCAATTGACAAAACTCAAAACACAAAACTAACTTAAGACTTCCATGAACCAAATTTGCTTAATAACCTTAGTGCCCTTACACCAAATTTCATTATTTCAGTAAATCTCATTACAAGTAAATATCATTACAATGCATTAAGTAGTATGTTCTCACAGATCTTTTACAATGTCACTCATACATTTGAGATTCTCTTATAATGTCTACAACATAGGTGCTCATTATGAGGTTAACTTCAAATGAGTAACTTGAGATTCCCTCGCAAAGCTTCACACACTATTTTATAATGGCTTCAAATTAGAATTGATATTTCTCAAGATCATCAAAATAAGGATGTTGTATTTATTTTTTGGATTAGATTCTCTTCGATGGCTCATAAATCAACATTTTCTGCAAGGAGAGACCAATCAATTTCTAGTAGTTTACTTACAAATACGCAAAGTAAAAGAAGAAAAAGAAAGAGCATCCAAAATGGAAATGAAATGAAAATATATGGAAGGCACTTACAGATAGGCATGGCAGTCTCTCAACTTAATCACTCCTAGTCATACATCTTCACTAGGAGTTCCAAGATACCTATTGCACACAACACCTCTCATGAATAGAATATCTTGAAATTCAAGATGCTCTTATAATTTCTACATCATAGGTGCTCATGATAAGGTTAAATTCGAATGAATAACTTGAAATTCCCTCACCAAGCTTCACACACACTTTTGTAATGGCTTAAAATCATAATTGATATTTGTCAAGATCATCAAAATAAGGATGTTGCATTGATTTTCTGGTTGAGATTCTCTTGGATGGCTCATAAATTTGCATTTTTTGCAAGGGGACACTGATCAATGTTTAGCAAGTTACTTACGAATAGGAAGAGTAAAAGAATATGATAGCAATGGAATCAAAAAAATTAATGTGCATACAAGTATAAAATTAATAAGAACCAATGTGCATATACTTACAAATTAATCCAACAAACCATCTGGGTCTTCTCTACTCTTTATTGTGTCAAGTATTGTCCCATGGTCAGACTCACGGACCTTTTACAAGGTCTTTTTCAAAGGTCTACCCCCATATTTGGTCAAACAAACATTGGATGGCATGATAAGGTTCGAGTAATGAAGAATCTTATGATGCATGTCAAAGTCCTGAAATAGCCAATGTTTAACACTCTTATGTGGGTACCTTCTAAGCCACGTTCTAGTAACCACAACTAAGCCTGTAGGGTATTCAATGTTTTCTCCATCTATAATTGGGGCCTCCAATTTATTTTTTCCCTCAACACAATGACACAAGTAATAGTTTGTTCCCTCTTCATTGTCTTCATCTATAATAACTGCATAAACATGCCCTACATTGATGTGTGCAACAAATCTCTTAAAATTAGTCAACATTACGAATACACTACAAAGTAAAATAATGATATGGAGTTTCAACAACTAAGAAAGTAGATATATTACCTAGTTGAACTAGATTTGATACATGGTCAAAGTCAATTGATGATTCCATCTGTGTCAGTTCCAATGCCATCAAAGGGAGATATGTGTGAAGTGGGCTAAGATAACTTGTCAACCATTTGTCAACCCAATCCCCTAACTCATAATCATTCCAGGCTTTCATTGTACATGAAAAACAAAAGAATGTTATCTTTCGTGTATTGATACTCCATGGATCTGCATTTGAGCTAAGGAAAGAGTGTAGCTCACTCAATCTTGTTAGTGTACAAAAATCCTCATATGGTGCAATGTTAGTATCATCCATCAACAAAAAACATCTACAAACTGAAGATGTACCTTAAACCCTAATCCCTCAACCCCTATACCCTCTTAATCCATCAACCCTTAACCATCAACCCTCAACCCTTAAACCCTAATCCATCAACCCCTATACCCTCTTACTCCCTCAACCCTCAAACCTCAAACCTTAAACCCTAATCCCTCAACCCCTATAACCTCTTAATCCCTCATCCCTTAACCCTCAACCCATAAACCCTAATCCCTTAACCCCCATACCCTCTTAATCCCTCAACCCTCAACCCTCAACCCTCAACCCTCCTCAACCTCAACCCTTAAACCCTAATCCTCAACCCTATACCCTCTTAATCCTTCAACCCTTAAACCCCATTCCCTCAACCCCTATACCCTCTACCCTATACATTGGACCCTCAACCCTAATCCCCTAACCCTATACCCTCAATCCTCTACCCTCAACCTTAAGGCCTGAACCAACAAACCCTCCACCCTCTACCCTCTACCCTCTACCCTCTACCCTATAAAACCTTAAACAGTCAACCCTAAACCCTAAACCCTCAACCCTTAAACCCTATAACCTTAAACCCTCTACCCTCTACCCGCAATCCTCTACCTTCTACCCTCAACCCTAATCCCCCAACCCTTAAACCCACTTAGTAAACTCTCTACCCTAATCCCTCAACCCTCTTGACCCTTAATCCATCAACCCTTAAACCTTATTTCATCAACCCCTATACCATCTACCCTATACATTGGACCCTCAACCCTAATTCCCTAACCCTATACCCTTAATCCTCTACCCTCAACCTTAAAAATTCAACCCTTAAACCCTATACCCTCTACTCGAGCACCCTATAAACCCTTAAACACTCAACCCTAAACCCTCAACCCTTAAACCCTAAACCCTCAAACCCTCTACCCTCTACCCTCTACCCTAATCCCCCAACCCTTAAACCCACTTAGTAAAATCTCTACCCTAATCCCTCAACCCTTAAACACTAATCCCTCAACCCCTATACCGTCTACCCTATACATTGGACCATCCACCCTAATCCCCCAACCCTATACCCTCAATCCTCTACCCTCAACCCTAAAACCTCAACCCTTAAACCCTCAACTCTCTACCATCTACCCTATAAACCCTTAAACACTCAAACCTAAACCCTAAACCCCAAACCATCAACCCTTAAACCCTCTACCAATCATCTACCCTCTACCCTCTACCCTCTACCCTCAACACTAATCCCTCAACCCTTAAACCCACCTAGTAAACTCTCTACCCTAATCCCTCAACCCCTATACCCTCTACCATATACATTGGACCTACAACCCTAATCCCCCCAACCCTATACCCTCAATCGTCCACTCTCAACCCTCAACCCTTAAACCCTCTACCCTCTACCCTATACATTAAACATCCAACCCTTAATTCTCAACCCTCAATCCTTAATCCATCAATCCTCAACCCTCAAACCCTAAACCCTCAACCCCAATACCCTCTACCCTATACATTGGACTCAACCCCAATCCTTCAACCATATGCACCCACAACCCTAATCCCTCAACCCTACATCCTCAACCCAATACCCTAATCCCTCAACCCTACAGGTCATCAACCCTATACCCTCTATTCTTAACCCTCATATATCTATGTCCCTCCCTCCTCTTCTCTCCTTCTCTCTATCCATCCATCCCTCACTCTCTACCCTAATCCATCAACCCTAAACCCTTAAACCCTTAAACACTCAACCCTAAACCCTAAACCCTTAAATCCTAAATGCTTAAACCCTCAACCCTCAACCCTCAACCCAATACACTCAACCCTAAACTGTAATCCCTCAACCCTAATCCCTCAACCCTTACACCCTTAAATCCAAGAAAAATATTTACCCTAATCCCTAAACCCCCAACCCTTAATCCATCAAACCTTAAACCCTCAACCCTCAACCCTCAACCCTATACATTGGACCGTCAACCCTAATCCCTTGACCCTATACCCCAACATTGGACCCTCAACCCTATACCCTATACCCTCAATCCTCTACCCTCAACCTTAAACCCTCAACCCTCAACCCTCAACCCTCAACTTTCAACCCTAATCCCTCGACCCTATACCCTATACCCTCAATCCTCTACCCTCAACCTTAAACCCTCAACCCTCAACCCTCAACCCTCAACCCTCAACTTTCAACCCTCAACCCTTAAATTCTCTACCGTCTACCCTATACATTAAACCCTCAACCCTCAATTCTCAAACCTCAATCCTTAATCCCTAAACCCTTAATCCTTAAACCCTAAACCTTAAACCCCTTTACCCTCTACCCTTTACATTAGACCTATTGGGTCTCAAAAACGCTGATTTCAATGAACCATGAGAGGCTGCCAGACTCTCACTACGTTGTTGGTCAACTAACAAGGCCAACCGGTATGGCTAGGCCCTCTACTCTTGATGCTCTGCTAGACCTAGGCAGGTACACCTATATGCATGACAGATTTTGACTTATACTTCCTACTTAATCTATCTATCCACAAATGGCAACTTAATAATGGAAAGATGTGATCCTACTTTGGTATAAATTGTATATGCAATATCAAGGTGTGAATTAATATTTTAAAAGAGATGTCAAATGAGATGACTAAAACTAATGCAATCTAAATAGGGGAGACCAGTGTCTTGTTGGGTAAAATGGAGTCAAATGATAGCTTTAAATGAATGGTTTCTATCTGGTAGGGATTCTAATTATTTGGCATATGATATTTAGTCTATAACTTGTATAAACATGTAGGAATGTAATTATCAAACTTTTCTTAATGATCCAAATGATAATTTTCAGATTACTGTGAATGACTTGAAGGATTTAATCTTTGCTTGAAAGAACCAACCAATCACACCACACAAATACAACAAATGTGTAATGATAAACTAAGAATATACTTGATATGTCAATTTAAATAACAAAGAAACATCAATCTTGGAGACAGCTTGATAATATTTCAATTAATTTCAACAAATAATTGATACCAGAATAGCGCCACAACATTAAATTCCATTAATTTGATCATTCAAAATTTATACATGCATCATAGTCTCTTTGAATATCATTCGAAAAATACTTGCAGAAATTTTCCTATTTCTAAAAATATGTATCCTCTACTACCACTTTTAACCATCCAACAACGGATATTTATACATCAGTTTGTGAAAGGTCGCGCCTTTTTCAAAAGTCTAAATCATAAAAGTTCTAAAAAATTCTCTATCTAACTAATTCTTGTTAAGCCATAAATGGACTGCAGACATATGTTCCGTATATTCTTGGAGCTCGTGAGTATCAGCATCCCCAATTGAATCACAGATCACAATCTCCATCATTATCATTCTCTCATTCTTTTCACACGCCTCATCCAATGTTACCTCCTCTATAGTGGCTGCTTTCAAGATCTCCTGGAGTATTGCTTCGCATTAACTTTTCCATTTAGTTGCTTCTTTCATTTTTCCTTCATCATCATATAACTTGGTCAACCTATTCTTGGCAGCCTCTATCGATCCTTGCATATCTCCTTGCAACTCTTCATAGAAATCCCTACGTCTATCTATGATATAGTTGGCATTCTCAATCTCTTCATTGTTAGGAGTGTCCTTCTGCTCCAATTCCTTGATTTTCTCCTAAATTCTATTGTCCACCCTTCTATGTTCCTTTATGGCATCCACAAATTGTGAATACTTTCCCTAAAGCCTATTTAACCAAGTGATAAGGAAAACTTGTCTTCTCTTGATTATTGCAACGAGTGCATCTGATTTACCTTGAGAATATGCAGTCGATCCTTCCCAATGATCCCTTTTCTGTGAACTCTCATCTTGGGTGAGCATCCTTGTTGGCTCTGCTATAGTACTTACCAAGTATTTTAAGCGTTCATTTTCTCTCAACATTCTTTCATTTCCAGTTTTATACATCTCTCTTTCCCTTATCAATGCTTGGATTTGAGCTTTGTTCAACTTGGCTATGTTTATTCCGATATTAGCAGTTGCCACAAGGTCAACTTCCCTAGCCTTCAGAGTCATGACATGTCCAAATTCCTTTTTAGTATCAATAATAATTGATCTTTTGTGAGGAGGATATAAGGCCCAAATCATCAATGTCTCATCATCAGTGTTGTATTTTGATCCGTTATATACCTCTGTCACCTTTTCTACACTTAGCTTGTGGATGGCATTGCTATCTTTCAACAAACAATAAAAAACTAAACCATAATTCATATCCAAACCTGGAAAAATCATGACACTATCCCTTTCTAGCAGCTCCCTTCCTTTTTCAGGGGTCATGCTAATCATCTCCCTATCCACTTCATCTTTTAGACTTTTCAACAATTGATCCTCATTTCTTGGTGTAATATTTTCAACCTGCCCTCTTATCTCTTTTCCTTTTTGCTTATATAGAAATGTTTTAAACTCTGAGGTTTTTATAAATTCATCATTTGAAATGAAAGACCTATAGTCTTCATGTCTCGTATCTACATCCATGGTTTCATCAACATCACTATCCCTGGAAACATATGTATAGTCTTGAGTCCTCATTCTCGAAACTTTCTCAGATGAACTTTGTGTCACACTTGTTTCCAATATCCCTTTAATGGAGGATAACAATTCAGGATCCATCAACTCTTGATTATGTTTTTCAATCACAATCTCTGCTTCCTCTGCCTCCAAGTTTCTTATTATATCATCAGATTTTTATGGCACATGATGGTATCCTTCGAAATTTATCTTTTGTTTGGAAGAGTGAATATACCCCTCAGGATCAAAGTTCTTTCTAACTAGTGCTCTTGTCATGTTATAATGCAACAATTTATCCAAAATCAAATCATAACCTTCTTTGGCCAATATAGTGAAATCACTAAAACACAAAGTGTTGGGCATAAAAGCTTGTTTCCCATATGAACTCAAGTTCATAACACTAGAATAATCCATTTGCCTAACAATTTCTAGGTAAGCAATCCTATCTGGGACAATTCTAGGCAAAATGAAAGGTGCATCCTCAAAGCCATAAACCTTGATCATTGTGGCATTCTCTAAATAGTACCAATCCCCCCAATTATGGTTGATTGGCCCATTGTACTCTCTAGGCCTAAGAAACCTTTTCACTTCTTTGGATAAGGAAAAATCACAAGGATGGTTGAAAAATCTATACAAGGGTTTCACAAAAAACTCTTCAAAATGCAAAAAGTTTGAATTGGCAAACCTATTGTCCCAAATAGCAGCCCATAATTGAATAGGCAATGGCCTACCTTCTTTGTCAATTTGCAAAATTCTCAGCTCCTGGGGCCATAAACCCAACTCTTGTCCGAAGTACAGTACTATATGCAGCAGCAGTGAATAATTCCTGAGAT
Source organism: Sequoiadendron giganteum (assembly GCA_007115665.2). NCBI lineage: Eukaryota > Viridiplantae > Streptophyta > Pinopsida > Cupressales > Cupressaceae > Sequoiadendron > Sequoiadendron giganteum. The sequence continues at coordinate 241,545,828 of CM021104.1, read as the reverse complement.
GGAGAACTGAGGCACCAGCTTTTATTGCCATCAAACCCTTATCCAGCTCCTTAGAGATGTGTGCAGCATAGTCAAATGATCTTGAATTATGATACTGAATGTCTGCAGCAATCACCATGGGTATAACCGCCATATGCTCAGGTACCTCCATTCCCAACACCTGTCCCACCGAGTAATAAGTGTATTTGAGGTAAAGCTTGAAAATATTGACATGATAGGGTGGCCCTTCATTGTCTTCCATTGGGATAGGCTTGTCGTGACACCTAATTTTGTGCAAAGGCAACCTCCATCCTTTATAGATTGTGTCCATCCTCCTGAACTCACTGTCAAGCTCTTTGCTCACTATTTTCTCATTGCATATTCCTTCCATCCTGAAGACCTCAGCAATTGCGTTCTCAGATATATGTATCAATGGGTTTCCTGACAAATCACATATAGCTCTGCCTTTCGGGTCATAATGTCTAGCCAGCATCTTTATTAGTTTGACATCAACAAAAACGTTAGGGCACACCAATTTCCCTAAATTAAGCCTCCATGGATTGCATACCGGCTCAAAGAGAGTTCTCCTATGATAGTGGAACATGAATAACTCATAGCCCCTAATTGGAGTCCAAACATCTCCTATAAATTTGCACCTGTCGTCTAACTTGTTAATATCAGCCTTGAGCTGTGCAGAATGCCTAGCTCTAGGTCCAGAACCAGGAAATTGATCTATGAGATCCTAATTAAGTTTCCTTTCAGTACCTTCCATTGGTGATTTAGTCTTCTGCTTCTTTCCTTTTTGTTGGTTACCTTCCCTAGGTCTTTTTCCCTTTGATTTTCCTAAAACCACGCCTTCCATAGTTCAAAATTTTATGAGTTCTGAAGAAAACTTACTGTAACTTCCTGCAAACTTAAGCTAGGTAGATGCCTTAATTGCTCTATTGGTTCCCTTGCTTTCTTTTGCTTTGAATACTGTGAGGCAATGATTTCAAATGATCATACCCTGATATGCAAAATCTCATATGCTTCGTGGCGCCATTAATTATCTTTATTGAGATATGAATGCTGTAGGTTTTTTCGAAATTCTCGCTGTCACATCAGGTTTTATATCGGCGAGATATTTCAAACCTTTGGTTGATCCGCCTGCTCAACATTCATCCCTCCACCAAGACGTCCTGCAGTTTCCTCGACTTTAAAAGTCTCCCCGATAATTTCTCCCTTTTCGCTCTTTATATCACCACTACTTTTACCGAAACAATTATTGCTCAGACTCAATAAATCGGGCCAACAATTCTTATCTCAATCCGAAAATACTTGGTCTCATTGAGATATTTTCTTTATTTTACCTATGTCGCCGAGACTAAGCAATTTGTTTCGCTGACCCAACAATCTTTGCTATGATGTCTCTTAGATCTCCCCACAATGATTTGTCTCTCCAATACGCTTTCTCTTCGGTGAGACAATGAACATCGTCTCCTCGATAGTTCTTATCTTGGTAAGCTTCGGTCTTCGTTAGCATGACTTGAGGGATCGGTAAGACCTTCAGAACGTTCCCTGCATCATTTGTCTCTCTGATACTCTTTCTCTTCGGTGAGACAATGTACATCGTCTCCCCGATAGTTTTTATCTTGGTAAGCTTCACTCTTCGTCGGCGTGACCCGAGGGATCGGTAAGACCTTCAGAACTTTCCCGACATAATTTGTCTCACCGAGTGGTCCCTCCTTCGCTCTATCAGCAATACTAGTATTGCTTCGGGCAATATTTCAAAATCTCTCTCTGAGGACCAAAGTCTCCCCGATAGATTTTGCTTTTCGTCACTCAGCCCAAGGCAACTTAGCTCAATGTGATCTTTCACCTTTATACGAATTTCTTTTGTTTTTCCGATAAATATTATAGACTCGAATTTTCCTTGTGTACAATTTTATCGATATGGCCTGTCTGATGTCTTGCAAATACTTTGAAGATATGTACATTATCATTGATGAGACTTGTATCCACTTATGCCGATATTTCCATATATCCATGTTTTAATGCCAAATGAATTTAATGGGGTTTTATGACAAAATTAAGCCAGATTTTGTAAAGGATGCTATGTGGGGATCTTACTATTTGTATTTTTGTGGGATAGTAATAATCATGAAAGGTGAATGAAATGGCCAAAATTTCACAGTTCCAATAGTGGCTCCATCTGGGGATGAATGATTGTGAGATCATTACAAGGATCCATATTTATGGGTGAGTAGACCAAATGTTATGGATAAGAGCCAGTGGGGAGGAAAGATGATCCTAAACTACTGTACATGGAAAAATCAAACAAGGATTTACATGATTGTCCATGTACTAGCAATTTCCTGTATCCTTTATTTCCTATACTACTATGCATGGAAAGTTTTTATGAGAAAATTTTCCAAAAGTTGTCCATGCACTGGCAACCTCTGATTCTTCATGATTTTCATGAGAAAAAGTTCTTTAGAAATTTCCCATGTACAGGCAACTCCTGTTCTTCCCCATTCATATTTTGTAAATAGTATGAATCCTCTCCTTGCTTGCCAATAATAACAAAAGGCCCTAGCCACAGTGCTTCAAATTTTTTATGTTTTCCCTTCTCTTGGCATTTGGCATTCCACATCAACACCATATCATCTTTCACAAATTTTCTATTTTTTGTTTTTTTGTCAAACAAATATTTCATTTGTGCTTGCAGTTTCATGTTCTAGTTTTGAGCTACCCTCCTTATTTCATCAAGTTTTGCATGTTTTTCCATTCTCTCCTCCATTGATTCAGGAATATCTATATCCTCTTGAAGGATAAATTTGTACACTGGCAGTAAATTCTGTAGAGGCATTCTAGCTTGTATTCCATAGACTAATTCATATGGGGATTTCCCAATTGCCCTTTTGATGGTAATTCTATCTACCCATACAGCCAATCTTAACTTTGAATCCCAAGCTTTTTTGTTGTTACCTAGCATCCTTTTTATAATTTTTAGAGGACTTTTGTTGCTAGATTCTACCTGACCATTAGCTTGTGGATGATATGGGGCAGAGTAAGAAACAATGATACCATATGTCTTGCAAAACTCTTTGAACTCATCAGAGCTGAAGCACATGCCATTATCTGTAATTACTCTTAATGGTGTACCAAACCTAGTAATAATGTTATCCATCAGAAAATTGATCACAACTTTGCTTGTTGCCTGCTTGGTTGGGATTGCCTCTACCCATTTGGTGAAATAATCAGTAGCTACTAGTATCCACCTATGTCCTCCACTTGACCTCTCTTGTATTTCTCCAATGAAATCAATCCCCCATTGGTGAAAAGGGGCTTCAATCTGCATAGGTTTGAGTGGTAGAGCTCCCTCATACTTCATTTTCCCTGAGAATTTTTGGCATGAATCACACTTCCTGACATATGAAAATGAATCATTGAAGAATTTTGGCCAGTAGTAACCTGCCTTGAGGATTTTATGTGCAGTTGTTTTTGCTGAATAATTTCCTCCATAGACCCCTTCATGCATTTCTTTCAGAACATGATCAGCCTATGATTCATCCAAACATAACAGCAGCATTCCATCTCTGTTTTTCCAGAATAGATCTCCTTCTATAAATACATATTTCGAAGCTTGAAGTTTTAAAGTTCTTTTCTAGTTATCACTGAGTCCTTCTAGGCATCTGGTGTTTCTAAGGTAATACATGATGTCTATATACCAGGGTGTATGTTCAATACTTGCAATTGCATTTTCTTCCCCTTGTATATTGCAGACCTGGTTTGCCTCAATGTTTGTTTCTACCATCAATTTGGCCAATCCCTGGCCTCTCACCAATTTAGTAATCTGTATTTCCATATCAAATTCCTGAATTATGTTGATCCACTTGCACCTTTTCCCTGTCACTTCTGATTGTGTCAAGATGTCTTTGACTACCGCGTGAGGGACATATGGAATTACTTTGGCTCCAACAAGATACACCCTGAAAGCTTTCATAGCCTTTACTAATGCAAAGGCTTGTTTTTCCATTATGTCATACTTCAATTCTAACCCCTGTAGAGATTTGCTAAAGAAAGATATAGGTTGCTCATGACCATCATCATTTTTTTGTAACATAACAACAACTATTGTAGGTAGGGAGGCAAATGAAAATATCTGAAAAGGTTTCTTGAAATCAGGAGACTTGAGGACAAGGGCTTCTTTAATGGCCTTTTTAATGGATACAAAGGATTCCAATGCTTTTGAGGTCCATTCAATCTTTCGTCCCTTTTTTAACATTTTTGATATAGGTTGACAATCTCAGCAAAGTTAGATACAAACCTCCTAACAAAGTTAATCTGCCCAAAGAAGGACTGGATGGCTTTCACATTTTTAGGGATAGGAACTTTATCTATAGCCTCAACTCTCTTAGGATCTATCCTAACTCCCTCTTTTGATACAATGTCACCTAGGATCTTCCCCTCTGTAACAGCAAAATGACACTTAAGCTTTAGTGAATATTTTTTCAAGGTGTCCTATATGATCTTCAGCCCTTTTTGAGTAAGTTGTGAGGTCATCCTGATACACCACCATTATAGCATTGATCAAATCAGCAAATGCTAAGTCCATAGCCCTTTGGAATGTTGCTCCTGCATTAGTGAGACCGAAAGGCATTCTCACATATACGTATGTTCCCCATGGGGTTGTGAAAGTTGTCTTATACTTCTCGCATTCCTTGACCTTAACCTAGTTATAGCCAGAAAAATCATCCATCATTGACAGAAATTCACATGTAGTTACCTTATGCAAAATGGCTTCCATGTTGGGCAGTGGGTAGTTATCTTTAAGAGATGCTACATTTAAATTCATGAGATCCACACACAGTCTTATATCTCCATTTTTCTTTCTAACAGGAACAAGGTTTGATACCCATGTTGAGTGCCTCACAGGTTTGATAATACCTCCATCTCTGAGCTTGGTCAATTCTTCCTGCATTTTTGGTTCCAGAGGGGTTAATGGGCCTTTGTTTCTATCTAAAAGGTTTTGCATCTGCTTTTAATGGAATCTCATGCTGAAATAAATCCTCCCTATATGCCTTGAGGTCTTCATAAGATCAAGTGAACACATGTTTATTACTCCTTAACAAAGAAATCAGCATTCTTCGGACAGTAGGGCTTATCTTTTTTCCAATGTATACCTTCCTTGGTGATAATTCAGTTCCCAAGTTTATTTCTTCAATATCTTCCCCTCTGACTAGGGTTTGTTTCATAAGAGACCGATCACTTCCATCATATAATCTTTCCAAAGCTACCAACCCTTTGGGAAGTTTATTAGTTTTGAGTTGCAGGACTTTCTTTCCAAACACTGTCTCTTCTCCATTTATTTCTTCTACAAAGGCGTTGAAATCAATTTCTTGAGCCTCGTACTGGTCTATACACTAAAGAAATTTCAAAAGGTCAGTGTCATCATTGAAAACCTGCCAACTATATATGTTGTCAGGTACTGCAGGTCTTGTTTTGAATTCTACCTGGGAAACTCCTACTAATGTAATATCATTTTGTTTTAATGCTACATTTTCCAAAAAATCTGCCATTATATTATTTGATCTGTCTACCCAATCAATGGAAAAAACATCAAATAGTTCAATCATATCCCATACTGCATTTCTGTATTGTTTCAGTCTTTTATTTTTTTCCACATATTTTGATTTGATCTGAGATACAACTAGTTCTGAATCTCCTAAAACTGTCAAGATTTTGATCTTGTGTTTAACAGCTAAATTTAGACCAGTCAACAAAGCTTCATATTCTGCTACATTGTTTGTACATTCAAATGCTAACAGAAATGAATATTTATAAGTTGAACCATCAGGAGATATAAAAACTATACCCACTCCATTACCCTCCTGGCTGCACGCTCCATCGAAATACATTTTCCATATTCCTTGTTGATTTTCCGAGATATTTAGAACAATTGGGTCTTTGCTTTCTAACTTGGGATGAGATAGTTCCACTCTAAAGCTTCCTAGATCAACATCACAGAAACAATTAAGTGGTTCTTGAGGAGCATATTCAACAATTTGATTCACTCTAGGCTCTCTATACAATTTTACCTCTTCCCCATTTACTAGTATGGTGGCATATGACAAGTCAAATTGTACATTGCCTCCTACTGCAGTAGTCCATTGTCTTGGTAGAAGCATCCCAAACTGGGGTGGCATGTCAATCATAGTTATGTCAATAATGTAGGAGGCTTATGGGTAAGTTGCTAGCCTGACTTCCACATTTTTCATGATTCCCACAACCGGGACAGGCCTGCTATCCATAGCATAACATTTACCTCCCTCCACATCTATCCATAAACCAAGCTGCTTCATCACCCCTACTGGCATGATATTCATAGAAGCACCTGAGTCTATCATGCAATTTCTTACTAGTTTGCCGCTTATGAGGAGAGTGGTAAAAAATGGGTCAATTTGTGGTGTGTTCATCAGGCAGGCCTCTGGGATTTTTACCTCCTTCTTTTTATTATTTATATCTAAGACCTCCTTGTTCCCCGAGCTTTGATTTCCATTAGAAATTAGTTGTATGGTACTTTCCCTATATTCTTTGATTTTCATCATTTCAATTAAGGGCACAAACATTTTCAATTGAGATAGAGCTTGTACAAAATCAAAAGATGTACTTTCGGCTTTGATAGCCCTTTTTGGTTTAGTGCATTCCCCTTTGTTTTCCTCTTTCTCAAGCTTTGAGGTTTGATCTGGCTTTTTCTTTTCGATGGGAGGTTTCTTGCTTTCCTCCTTAGGGGATCCCATTTGTTCTCTACTATTTGATTTTTTATTATCAGTTCCTTTTGATGTCTCATTTGATGCCTTTTTATTTTTTATGAATATCCCCCTTGGGACACCTTCATCTTTATTTACTGTTTTATTTCTCAAACGATATTTGTTTTTGGAATCCTCCACTGCTTCAATTGTCAGTCTTTTAATCTCCTCTTCACTAGGTCTTCTTATATTACATTTGTTAGTCTGGTTTGATACAACAGGGGGGTTTTGATCACTTTCATTTTCCTCATGGTCAGAGAAAACATGCTGCTTTGCCATATGGACATTGTATTTTTGGTGGTCCACATTGTATTCGTATCCTTCCTCTTCTGAAGATGCATATTCCTGCTCCAAAGGGTCAAGTGTGTGGGATTAGATAGACATTCTGGTCTTCACCACCATCATTTTCTTGTATATCTTCCTCTGGTATTAACTAAGTTGTTACACAATGTTCAAGGGAATGTGGCGCATAATAGACTGAACACCAGGGACTTCTGTCTACCATGTATGCCCCTTTTCTTTTCAATGGATTGGGTGTTTCTTTATTTCTTGGTCTCTCATTTACTGGTTTCCCATCTTTCCAGTTGGTATTGTAAGGCATGTCCTGTAGCCTAGGTCTTTCATTTCTATATGTGTTCTCTTGTCTGTTTGGGGGAACATATTGGGGAACCCTAGGGTTCTCCATTTTAGAAAAGATCCCTGCAACTTTTCTGTTATTCTCAATAGTCAAGGCTATCTTTTGGGCCTCAGCCAGATTTCTAGGGCCCCTATTTCTCAATTTGTATCCTTTCTTGGGGTCAAAGGCCTTCAAATAAATACTTAAGGTAGCAGGGTCAGCCAGCTTGGATGCCTGAGGTATTTTATTGTGTAATTTAACAAACCTTTGGTTGAAATCAAAGGCTGACTCATTCTAATGTTTTTGAATTGTCACTAGCTCATGTAATGCAAAGTCTGATGCACACTGATTTCCATATTGTTAGAGGAATTGGTCATGAAACACTTGAATGGAATAGATGGATGTTGTGGGTAGACTGTTAAACCATTCTCTAGCATCTTCAATTAATGACATCATGAATAATCTCATTTGTACATCCTCATACTGCATGTCTAAGTCCTGAATGACTACTTTAAAATTTCTCGGATGTTCTTCAGTAGTAACTACATTACTTCTTGTAAATTTAGGGACTAAGTTCCTCCAATTATTGTCCAGGGGGTAGGGATAGATTTGAAACCTAGCTAGATCAAATTGTCTAATCATAGTTGTGCATTGTGGGGGGGGGATTTCAAAAATGTTGGGGTTGGTAGAGTGGGTTGTTGTTTGCCATATATTGTGGGCCTTGTGGGCCTTGTGGGGGTATATACTATTGATGATGGGGTGGTTGAGTATTTTGGTGTTGTCGTGGAGCATTAGTATTTCTATATTGGTTTCTAGGTTGATTTCGGTGGGCTTGAGGGGAACTTGGTGGCTTCATACTATTGCTTTTATGAGGGGGTGTGTATTTGGGTGATTCAATTACTGATGTTTTGTTTTGAGCCTTATGTAACTTCATCTTTCTTAATTCCCCCATTGCTTGAAGTTGTTGTTCATACTGTATCCTTAGTCTTTCTGCATTTTGCTTCATTTGTTCCCACTGTGTATCTTCTTCATCTTGTGCCATAAATTCATGGTTTTCTTTGAATGTCTCATACTCATGTCCTCCCTCATAGAGTATTACCCCTTGTTCATTTTCATATTCTCTTATTTTTCTAGCTTTGAATTCGGTAATGTGCTCATCAGCTTTCCCAATGTCTTTTGGATGGGAGGGATTTTTCCTTCCTTCAGGAGTATAGGGTTCTTTAGATGGGATTTCTTGGTTTGCAAGTGTTTCATATGAATTGTGTGTTTCCAGTAACAACATTGATGCTTTGTTTTTTGTTGTTGTGTTCAATTCGTCAAATACTTTCTTGCTCTAATTATTTTTATGATTTGAATTTCCTTTATTATCAGGACCGCCCCCCTCTTTGTACAAAGATCTCCTTCCTTGCATGTTGTGAGAGACTATGATGGTCTGAACTCTATGTTGGTTTCTTCCTGACTTGTATCTTATTGTATCAGTTTCAATGTTCTTATTCATTCAGAGTCGCCACCCACTTTTTCTAAAAGTGAGAAAAGATTTTGTGGTTATCTTACCTAGCGGAGTCAAAAAAATAAAAATAAAAATTCTAATTATGGTTCTCTCTAGTGACCTTATATGGAAAGGTTGTCTACTACCAGACAAATCTCTAGTTTCTTCCCCAATAGAGTCGCCAATTTGTTGGGTCTCAAAAACGCTGATTTCAATGAACCATGAGAGGCTGCCAGACTCTCACTACGTTGCTGGTCAACTAACAAGGCCAACCGGTATGGCTAGGCCCTCTACTCTTGATGCTCTGCTAGACCTAGGCAGGTACACCTATATGCATGACAGATTTTGACTTATACTTCCTACTTAATCTATCTATCCACAAATGGCAACTTAATAATGGAAAGATGTGATCCTACTTTGGTATAAATTGTATATGCAATATCAAGGTGTGAATTAATATTTTAAAAGAGATGTCAAATGAGATGACTAAAACTAATGCAATCTAAATAGGGGAGACCAGTGTCTTGTTGGGTAAAATGGAGTCAAATGATAGCTTTAAATGAATGGTTTCTATCTGGTAGGGATTCTAATTATTTGGCATATGATATTTAGTCTATAACTTGTATAAACATGTAGGAATGTAATTATCAAACTTTTCTTAATGATCCAAATGATAATTTTCAGATTACTGTGAATGACTTGAAGGATTTAATCTTTGCTTGAAAGAACCAACCAATCACACCACACAAATACAACAAATGTGTAATGATAAACTAAGAATATACTTGATATGTCAATTTAAATAACAAAGAAACATCAATCTTGGAGACAGCTTGATAATATTTCAATTAATTTCAACAAATAATTGATACCAGAATAGCGCCACAACATTAAATTCCATTAATTTGATCCTTCAAAATTTATACACGCATCATAGTCTCTTTGAATATCATTCGAAAAATACTTGCAGCAATTTTCCTATTTCTAAAAATATGTATCTTCTACTACCACTTTTAACCATCCAACAACGGATATTTATACATCAGTTTGTGAAAGGTCGCGCCTTTTTCAAAAGTCTAAATCATAAAAGTTCTAAAAAATTCTCTATCTAACTAATTCTTGTTAAGCCATAAATGGACTGCAGACATATGTTCCATATAGTCTTGGCACTCATGAGTATCAACATCCCCAATTGCATCACGGATCACAATCTCCATCATTATCATTCTCTCATTTGTTCACACGCCTCATCCGATGTTACGTCCTCCATAGTGGCTGCTTTCAACATCTGTTGGAGTAATACTTCGCATTCACTTTTCCATTTAGTTGCTTCTTTCATTTTTCCTTCATCATCATATAACTTGGTCAACCTATTCTCGGCAGCCTCTATCAATCCCTGCATATCTCCTTGCGAATCTTCATAGAAATCCTTGTGTCTGTCTATGATATAGTTGGCATTCTCAATCTCTTCATTGTTAGGAGTGTCCTTCTGCTCCAATTCCTCAATTTTCTCCTGAATTCTATTGTCCACCCTTTTGTGTTCCTTTATGGCATCCACAAATTGTGAATGCTTTCCCTAAAGCCTATTTAACCAAGTGATAAGGACAACTTGTCTTCTCTTGATTATTGCAACGAGTGCATCTGATTTACCTTGAGAATATGCAGTCGATCCTTCCTAATGATCCCTTTTCTGTGAACTCTCATCTTGGGTGAGCATCCTTGTTGGCTCTGCTACAATACTTACCAAGTATTTTAAGCGTTCATTTTCTCTCAACATTCTTTCATTTCCAGTTTTATACATCTCTCTTTCCCTTATCAATGCTTGGATTTGAGCTTTGTTCAACGCGGCTATGTTTATTCTAATATCAGCAGTTGCCAAAGGGTCAACTTCCCCAGCCTTCAGAGTCATGACATGTCCAAATGCCTTTTCAGTATCAATAATAATTGATCTTTTGTGAGGAGGATATAAGGCCCAAATCATCAATGTCTCATCACTAGTGTTGTATTTTGATCCTGTATATACCTCTGTCACCTTTTCTACACTTAGCTTGTGGGTGGCACTGCTATCTTTCAGGAAACTATCAAAAACTAAAGAAAAATTCCTATCCAAACCTGGAAAAATCATGACACCAACCCTTTCTAGCAGCTCCCTTCCTTTTTCAAGGGTCATGCTAATCATCTCCCTATCCACTTCATCTTTTAGAATTTTCAACAGTTGATCCTCATTTCCTAGTGTAATATTTTCAGCCTTCCCTCTTATCTCTTTTCCTTTTTGCTTATATAGAAATGTTTTAAACTCTGAGGTTTTTATAAATTCATCATTTGAAATGAAAGACCTATAGTCTTCATGTCTCGTATCTACATCCATGGTTTCATCAACATCACTATCCCTGGAAACATATTTATAGTCTTGAGTCCTCATTCTCGAAACTTTCTTAGATGAACTTTGTGTCACACCTATTTCCGATATCCCTTTAATGGAGGATAACAATTCAGCATCCATCAACTCTTGATTATGTTTTTCAATCACAATCTCTGCTTCCTCTGCCTCTAGGTTTCTGATTAAATCATCGGATTTGTAGGGCACACGATGGTATCCTCTGAAATTTATCTTTTGTTTGGCAGAGTGAATATACCCCTTAGGATCAAAGTTCTTTCTAACTGGTGCTCTTGTCATGTTATAATGCAACAATTTATCCAAAATCAAATCATAACCTTCTTTGGCCAATAAAGTGAAATCACTAAAACACAAAGTGTTGGGCATAAAAGCTTGTTTCCCATATGAACTCAAGTTCATAACACTGGAATAATCCATTTGCCTAACAATTTCTAGGTAAGCAATCCTATCCGGGACAGTTCTAGGCAAAATGAAAGGTGCATCCTCAAAGCCATAAACCCTGATCATTGTGGCATTCTCTAAACAGTACCAATCCCCCCAATTATGGTTGATTGGCCCATTGTACTCTCTAGGCCTAAGAAACCTTTTCACGTCTTTGGATAAGGAAAAATCACAAGGATGGTTAAAAAATCTATACAAGGGTTTCACGAAAAACTCTTCGAAATGCAAAAAGTTTGAATTGGAAAACCTACTGTCCCAAATAGCAGTCCATAATTGAACATGCAATGGCCTACCTTCTTTGTCAATTTGTGAAATTCTCAACTCCTAGGGCCATAAACCCAACTCTTGTTCGAAGTACAGTACTAAATGCAGTAGCAGTGAATAATTCCTGAGATGGAGAACTGAGGCGCCAACTTTTATTGCCATCAAACCCGTATCCAACTCCTTAGAGATTTGTGCAGCATATTGAAATGATCTTGAATTATGATACTGAATTTCTACAGCAATCACCATGGGTATAACCGCCATATGCTTAGGTACCTCCATTCCCAACACCTGTCCCACCGAGTAATAAGTGTATTTGAGGTAAGGTTCAAAAAGATCGACATGATAGGGTGGCCCTTCATTGTCTTCCATTGGGATAGGCTTGTCGTGACACCTAATTCTATGCAAAGGAAACCTCCATCCTTTATAGATTATGTCCATCCTTCTGAACTCACTTTCAAGCTCTTCGCTCACTATTTTCTCATTGCATATTCCTTCCATCCTGAAGACCTCAGCAATTGCATTCTCAGATATATGTATCAATGGGTTTCTTGACAAATCACGTATAGCTCTGCCTTTTGGGTCATAATGTCCAGCCAGCATCTTTATCAGTTCCACATCAACAAAAACATTAGGGCACACCAATTTCCCTAAATTAAGCCTCCATGGATTGCATACCGGCTCAAAGCGAGTTCTCCTGTGATAGTGGAACATGAATAACTCATAGCCCCTAATTGGAGTCCAAACATCTCCTATAAATTTACACATGTCGTCTAACTTGTTAATATCAGCCTTGAGCTGTGCAGAACGCCAACTCTAGTTCCAGAACCAGGCAATTGATCTATGAGATCCTAATTAAGTTTCCTTTCGGTACCTTCCGTTGGTGATTCAGTCTTCTGCTTCTTTCCTTTTTGTTGGTTACCTTCCCCGGGTCTTTTTCCCTTTGATTTTCCTGAAACAGTGCCTTCCATAGTTCAGAATTTTAGGAGTTCTAAAGAAAACTTACTGTAACTTCTTGCAAACATAAGCTAGGTAGATGCCTTAATTGCTCTATTGGTTCCCTTGCTTTCTTTCGCTTTGAATACTGCGAGGCATTGATTTCAAATGATCATACCCTGATATGCAAAATCTCATATGCTTCGTGGCGCCATTAATTAATATTTACTGAGATATGAATGTTGCAGGTTTTTTTGAAATTCTCGCTGTCACATCAGGTTTTATATCGGTGAGATATTTCAAACCTTTGGCCGATTCGCCTGCTCAACATTCATCCATCCATGAAGGCGTCCTGTAGTTTCCCCAACTTTAAAAATCTCCCCGATAATTTCTCCGTTTTCATTCTTTATATCACCACTACTTTTACCGAAACAATTATCGCTCAGACTCAATAAATCGGGCCAACAATTCTTATCTCAATCCGAAAATACTTGGTCTCACCGAGATATTTTCTTTATTTTACCTATGTCACCAAGACTAAGCAATTTGTTCCACCGACCCAATAATCTTCACCGTGATGTCTCTTAGATCTACCTGTGATGATTTGTCTCTCTGATACGCTTTCTCTTCAATGAGACAATGTGCATTGTCTCCCCGATAGTTCTTATCTTGATAAGCATCGGTCTTCGTTGGCGTGACCCGAGGGATCGGTAAGACCTTCGAAACGTTCCCCCCGTCATTTGTCTCTCCGATACGCTTTCTCTTCGATGAGACAATGCGCATCGTCTCCCCAATAGTTCTTATCTTGATAAGCTTCGATCTTCATCGGCGTGACTCGAGGGATCGGTATGACCTTCAGAACTTTCCCCGCATCATTTGTCTCGCCGAGTGGTCCCTCCTTCACTCTATTGGCAAGACCAGTAGTGCTTCGGGCAGTATTTCAAAATCTCTCTCTGAGGACCAAAGTCTCCCTGATAGATTTTTCTTTTCATCAGTCGGCCCAAGGCAACTTAGCTCGATGTGATCTTTCACCTTTATACCAATTTGTTTTGTTTTGCCGATAAATATTATAGACCCAAATTTTCCTTGTGTATAATTTTATCGATATGACCTATCTGATGTCTTGCCGATACTTTGAAGATATGTACATTATCATCGATGAGACCTGTATCCACTTATGTCGATATTTCCATATATCCATGTTTTAATGCCAAATGAATTTTATGGGGTTTTATGACAAAATTAAGCCAGATTTTGTAAAGGATGCTATGTGGGGATTGTACTGTTTGTATTTTCGTGGGATGGTAATAATCATGAAAGGTGAATGAAATGGCCAAAATTTCATAGTTCCAACAAGACCTTCAACCTAATCCTTCAACCATATACCCTCAAACCTATACCCTAAACCCTCTACCCTCTACCCTAAACCCTTCAACCCTAAACCCTTAAACCTTCTACCCTATACCCTCAACCCAATACCCTCTACCATCAACCCTAATCCCTCAACCCTCAACTCTTAAACCCTAATACCCTAGAAACCTTCAACCCTATAGGTCCTCCACCATAATATCTCAACCCTATACCCTCAACCCCTATCACATTCACGATTTCTAAAATTCAAATTTCTAAAATAGAAATTTGAATTTTAGAAATCGTGAATGTGATTGTATCTATATTACAATCTAGAAAAGGCAGAATATTAGAAACTAAATCAAAAATGTTTTATACTAAAAAATTTAGTATAACAAAACATTCATTTCAAAATCGAACAAGGCTGCGTTGCTGCGAAGTTCCTGCCAAACTGAGGCACTTTTGACAAACTGAGGCACTGGTCCTATCGAATTGGTGTTAGGAATGAATTATTGACCATTTTCTAAATTGCTATATATGGTGCTGCTATCTTTGCCATGAATTTTCGTGAATGAACTGATAACAGCTGGACAAAATTCAAATCAGTCAAATATTATCTCGATAGATTGCTTTTGAAACCCTCGGTTATTATAATTTTGATAGTTTATTTTTCAAACTTGATCTCTTGATGAAAAGTGGATTTTAAGGTACATTAAATTTCTGAGAGCAAAACATTAAACTTAAACCCACATTATCAGATCCTTTCTTGACCATTGAATGAAGGATTACTACAGGAGATAATGCTTTCTTGCTAATCTAGGGTACCTATATCTTGGGTATCGAATGTACATTTTATAATGGTACGGGTTCTGCACTAGTGAAGCAAACTGTTACCTTTGAGGATGCTTGAGGTCAGGAATGTCTGTTGGCATCTCCTGTGGTTACCTTCACCACTGACGGAAAATAAAAGGAAAAGCCTCTGATGAAAGCATTTGTCACAAAACTCTTCAACGAAGAGAGAAGTGACAATCATCCAATCTCACTTCAATAAAAATTGGAAAAAAATTAAAAAACATTAAGATCATATCGAGATCAAGAGGAAAAGTGGAGCATAATAGCTTAAAAATCCAAAAATGATCAATGGGAAAATAAGTATATGATCTTTGTTTTGAGAAAGAAACTACCTACAATATGGAAGATAAATGGGAAAATTAACATAATAGCTTAAAATCCAAAAATGATCAATCATATTGTCCTCTTCTTGAAGTAGCATGCAAGAAAGAATAAACATAGAAATTCTAATTCTGCAGCCGAAAAACAGTTTCCATCTGGTAAGATCATCATAAAATGACAATATCTAAAGTTGTAGCCACTATCCAGAACATGTGTTCTATAGACATCCATGCGATGTTAAAGATGAAAGAAAGTTTATAAAGGGCAGTTTTAAATGTCATAAAAATAAGCTCGAACTTCCATCTTTTCTATCTAAACCAGGAAGCTTAAGACATATATATATATCTGAAAATAATGGATGACCTGTATGAGAAAGTGATGGCAGCTAATATACTGATCACCTTAGAAGTTATTGCATAGATATTTGAAAGAATAAATTCAAAGTACAAAACCCCATAATGTTTTGATTTTAGATTTATCCATCCTTATATATATAATTAGTTTCAATCATACAGCAAAATTTCAATTATTTTACAAAATACCACAGGAACAGTCATCAGTTCCACGCAGGCATGTTTATGCTCATAAACTTGGACCATGCAGGTTATTTCTATGATTGATATATTCATTGCATACATTTGCAACATAAATTTGAAGTACAGAAACTCATAATATTTTAATTTTAGACTCAAATCTCAATATATATAGGGATTAAGATCAATATATTGCAAAGTTTCAATCATTTTAGAAAATATCACAGGAACAGTCATCAGTTCCATACATACAAGCATGTTTATGCTAGTAAACTTCCATGTAGATTATTGGAAGATGCATGTTAACATTGTCATTTATTTATGGGTTATTTGAAGATAAAATACAAATTCTGAAGGCTACATTGGAAAAGAAAAAAGCAAAATTCCATAGAGCCATTGACAAAAGTAAGTGCAGCAACAAAAAACAGAGTCTAATTGGTGTTCATTTAAAAAATTAAAGCTAATTTGAGATTGAATAAGAGACTGAGCACAGGGAAATCTACACCATTCTTTAAGAAAAAAGCAAACAAATGTGGTTTGCAAAAGTATGTCTGACTGCATAACGACTCATAGGTCATAGGTTTAAAATCAAGGTCATAGGTTTTTGAGCTCTGCTCATTATACCAGACGCATGACACATTAGCATGCCGATGGGTATCATGCAGGTGGATTTTAGCAGGTTATGTGTTCTTCCAACTCAATGACAAAAATTTAAGGATATAAATATGCAGGTACCTTTCATCTATCATGGAGGCTGCAATACCTACCGAGGACTGTCTTACACTAGTACATGATTTGTTTTCTGCTGTAGTAAGTGTTCGGTATTGAATTGCTCTCTCTCTACACTGATAGAACAGTTAGTAGAATCATAAAAAAATGGCAAATTTTCTCTGTTATCTTTGACAGGTTTTCTCTGGGGAGTTTTCGAAAATTGGAGCATGCCCCAATATCACTGCTCAGAATGGCACTACCATGAAAACTGCTCCTACCTCAATAGAACTTGGTCCAAGCTCCGTTCATAACTCGGCAAGTTCTTCAACTGATATGGTTATTACCAGTATGCAGAAATGAGAATGATTATGGTCTTAAACTCTAATGCAGGTCCCAAGCAAGCTTGTACTTGTATTACTCTGGCAGATTCTCTTCCACCTTTGAAATCTATGATTCATTGATGATCTCCAAGAAAAATGATATATCAATTAAGGGACTGATCTACAGGTTCAAAATTCAATGGCTATCTCTAAGTGATCTTCAAAGTTCAATTTGTAGAACTTGGAAGTCTGTGAATCTGGAGTCCATAACCTTCCACTTTTGTAGATGATGGCTTACAATTGTGAAACTTTTTTCTCATAAATGAAACAAAGAACTCATTGACCTCAAAAAAGGAGAACCAGTGATTGAGGCTTAAAGGTCGAGGCATTTCCAACAAATTTCAATCAGAGAGTGACTTACCAATCCTGTATTTTGTGATATTAGATTTTAAGGTTTGGATGAAAGCTTCAAACATAATTTTTTCAAAAAGTGAAAATAGTACCTCAAAAATTTTCATTTTGAGCAACCACAACAGGATAACTTTCCAGCTAATTATTTTTCAGAGACACACAGCAAAAAGGTGTCAATATCTCTCACTAAAGCCCACAAAATCAGGTGAGATTGGACTAAGTAAATGTTTTCTTCTAAATTACCACAACTAAATAGAACTAATTTCTACGGGACATGTAAAGTCAAGTTCTCCAACCATGAGAATATAAACATAACTAAACTATACATATAATATTTGTTGCTTTTAATGTCTATAATAATATAAAATTATTTATGGTTTGTCAATGTTCAATATGCATAACTAATAAGATGCTCATTGCTTAACAATGTTGACAACGGAATTGTTTTTTCATATATTTGAAATCTATGTAACATAAACATTTGCAAAAGTTTTCTTGAAGAAGATTTCCATGAAAGAAACAATCAATGTTGTCTTCCTACCTATGCAATGTGCAAATTAGATTGTGATAGTAGGAAAGTTGGATGGTTCTTTTACAATATGTGCAGTGGGCATAATTGTTTCAATAGGCTTGTTAAACAACATTGAGTGGTGACGTGTATTGCAACAAGTTTCATAGGGAGGCAAATGGACATTCATTGTCTTTAGTGTGCCATTTTTTTGCAAATGGAATTTAGTTGTTATGTATTTTGTAGAGTAGTCAAAGAATGTAATGTATTATGTGATATAATTATAGAATTAGAATAATATTTTTTTGGGTTCTTACATCTAGATATTGTTGTTAATACTTTTGGTTTCACATTGATTTAAGGTCTTTCATGGTCACTTTTTAAAGTCTAGTTGTTTTAAAAGCTTTAATTCATTTTAAAGGACTTAGGTACCAAGGAAATTGTAAACAAAGCAAAGTTATCTTTCAATTTTTATTTTCCATGCCAAAAGAGAAGAAGATTCAAAGGTTTATTCTCCTTTTGAAAGTTTAAAGATTGAATGGTGTGTAGCACAAGTTTAGGGTTTTTGTTTGCTTGTATGAAGAAAACTTTCTCTCTTGGTACGAGACTAATAATTGGATGGTCTGGTTGTTCACCACATTGTACATTTGAAAGCATGGATATGGCACTGAAGGAGTCTAGAAAGATTATACACCACATTACAAAAATAAGAAGAATCTTTGACACATTACTAGTGTTGGAAGAGTTTTGGGAGCTTGAGACAAGTCATACCCACATGTCAAAGGATTTCAAGGTGCAATAACACCATGGATTCAGGTATGTCAATAGGTCGATTGTTTCTTTTCCATAAAGCCCTTAGGTGGTTGTGAAGAAAAGCTATGTTTTCCATGGAGAACAAATAATGATCATGCAACACTGCTATATGCATCTATTTGTTAAGATTTTCATGCCAGTTCATGAATAGAACATGGTAAAATTAAAAGACATCAAGTGATGGTGATAATGCATTGTCTTATTTTGTACCTCACTATCAAACACCAAGTGATAAATGCATTCTCTTTGTTGAAAACCCTCTCACTCTCATAGGGATTGTACTGTAGGAAAATGCGTACCCTTGCATTTTCACACTTGTTTGCACCCGCCTTGCTTTGTTTATCATTATTTATGTCTTAATTGGTCCTATTTTGCATCCACAAGCCTAATAAATTGTATTTTTTTATGGCTAATCCCGACAAACATCAAAGGATAAATGATAATTTAATGATTTTGGCAATGTGTCCTTGATATTTGGATTGGGACTAAGACACCACCTAGGGTGTCTTTGTCCACCAAAGTTCTTGGGACCCTGATTTCAAATGCACCTTAAATGGGCCCCTTTTTGGAATCTGTGCCACGAGTTTCATGCCTTGGGACTAAGACACCACCTAGGGCATCTTAGTCCTCCTTAGGTTATTTTCAAGATTTAATTTCAAATCTTGGTAGGATTTAGCCTTCTTTAATTAATGAATTCATATGTCGGCTTGTTGTGGTGTAATTTCAGGATATTAAGCATGGATAAATATAAATACAAGATTATTTCTCTCATTTTATCATTCAAGATATCTAAGCATTCAAGTATTCATTCCTCATAGAAAGTTGGAGTTCACAAGAGCATTCAAGAGTAATTCATCAGGCAATTGGAGCCATCATCAAGATTCAAGAATCATGTCAAAGATATTCTTGCATCATGTGTGTTTTTGAGCTAACTTTTGGGATGTAGGGTTTTGATTCAAGCAAGCAATTCAAGTCAAGCATTCAAGTATTTCAAGATCTACATCCAAGCTAGCCATCTCACACAAGTTTGTATATTTCATAATAAGGGTTTGGTGAGTTGCAACATAGCACTTTGTTCATTCATCATTTCCCTTCATAATTTCATTTCATTCTAAGGTTTAATTACCAACAAGGGGTTTGACCAAGGCAAACCCCTATTTACTAACAATCAACAAGTTTTTCCTCTCTTGTGTGTTTATGTTTGCATATTTAGGTTGAAAAACTTGTTGATTGTTAGTAAGTTTCAAGACCTAAGATCTGAGAAGAAGGAAGTGTAGACATTGAGCCTCAGGATCACATTTGGAGATTTCAGAAATTCAAGATGGGACTAAGTCGGCAGCAAGGGCGTCTTAGTCCTCCCAAGGGTATTTTGCAAATATTCTTTCGGATTCTATTCCGGTATTTGAAGATTCCACATTTCCCCCCCAAAAATTGCAATGGGACTAAGACAATAGTAAGGTCGTCTTAGTCCTCCCTAGCACATTTTGACAACATTTTTGCATTTCCAGAATCCTCATCACATTTTCAGACTTCCCAGGTACACACATCCTAACTTATTGCTACTTAATTTTGTCATTTGCACTCATCATTTGGCTTGCATTACTAGGTTTTGTGAGCTAAATGTTAAGTTGTATTTTCCAAGCTTTTGCTTGGTGGTGAACCCTTCAAAACCTAAAAGTACCCCTCCTAGGTCATCCTTGTTGAGAATTGACTCACCTTTGGGTTGACAGTCAATCCAATTAGGGATCCTAGGGCATATTTGAATGACAATGGGAAAATAGTGGTGTTTTATGACCTAGGTTATAAAACACCCATTTTCCACCATTGTTCATTTTGGTGAACCTAAAATTTTTGAGCAATCATTTTGTGATTTGGAGTTCATTAAGGTCCTAGATCTAGGTTGCATTCATTCTTGCATTGCATATTGCATTAGTGAAAGTGCATCTAGTGTTTCTCATATTTGCATTAGTGAAAGTGCATATAGGTTGCATAAGCCTCACTACCATTCATTTTTTACTATATTTGATATAAAACATAAATTTTCCCTAATGTACATAGCTCATAAAATAAAGCCTCTAATCATCACTTTGAAATAATTCCCCTTCTTAAGATACTTCCTTGGCAACACAAGGTATATCGCCAAGACAATACTATATCGAAGAAAGATTCACCATTGTCTCCTTGAAAAAGATCAATAAAATTCTGATGAAAATATCAATGAGACCCTCATGTTTCGAAGTGACTAATTCAAATGTCTCTTTGACAACCCAAAGAGAAATATATCAAAGAGACCTGGATGCTTCAGAGTGAAAAGTTAACTTGTCTCTCTAACAAGATACTCTAAGGATACATGATCATTTTGCATTTAGGAAATAGAAAAACATTTCTTGAAAATTGAGAGATTATTATAAAATAACTGATAAATCACTGGCAGAACATGGTTGAGCAAGTACAACGACAATCTCAAAGAGACATCAATGTGTTGGATTGAGAATTGAAGAAGTCTCTTCGACACCACAAGAAAAAATGATAATAAGATATCGAAGAGACAAAGGAGTATCGAACGAACATTGGTAAAAGTCTCTTCAACTTTCCAATAATAGGAACATGGCTACGAGCATATGTTGTCAATGAGACTATGAGATATCAAAGGGAGGTAACCACAAGTCTCTTCAATATTTTAAAGACATAAAAGACGTTATTCGAAGAAACATTGAAGAACATAGTTGTGTCGAGGAGACATAAGCTTATCAAAAGGAAATGTCTATTGATCTCATTGACATTCTGATATTAGAATAATGAGGAAGGAAAGACTTGAGGTGAAGCCATCGAAGAGACTTCATGGGATCAGAGAGAAAAACTCAAATGTCTCTTCGACATTTTGAAAGACTATCAAAGACGTATCAAAGAAAAAAAAGGATATCGATGAAAATGAAATAAGGGTCTCTTTGACATAATGAAATCATTTCTCACCTAGTTGACATGACTAATAAGGACATCGGGGAGATAACTGTCATTAATATTGCAATTGATTAGAAAGGTGGCACGAGTGCCATTTATGAACCAGAGATGGTTTGAGCAAGCCAAATCTCGATATATTTGACTATTTGGAAATCAAAATCATTGAGAATTGTGGCTCAAAATCAAGTAGGTGGAGTGGGATGACATCGAGTAGCTCAGAAATAATGAGATTAGTTCAAGTAAGTGTTCTAAACTCAAGTGAACATATTCTGTAAATATTTTCTTGAAGTATTGTGTAGTAGGGTTTTGAGATGGATAGAACCCAAAAAAAATCAAAAGTAAAGAGGTAGAAAACAAAGGCTAGGCCATTAAACCAAGACTTAATAGACCAATGTTCCGGGTATGGACCAAAATCTAGAAGGAAAACTCAATTGAATCCTTCATGTGAAAAATTGGAAGATAAACACAAAAATCTCAAAGATGTTTGGACTCCACAGAGAGGCTATGATCTACTTATATATCATTACAAAAAGAAGTATAGATATGGACCTGTGTAAAATACGTGGAACATGAATTTGGAAAATCTTGTGATGCTTAAAATGTTTGTCAATGTGGAACTAATGAAGGCACTAGCTAAAAACTACAACCCTAAGATAAGGGAAATCCATTCCCATGATGGTTCACAGTTCATCATCATAACACGAGACTATATCTCCATGGTCTTTTAGCTGGACACATCCATGAAAACAAAATTGAGGATAAGAGATCTGTTGGAAGAGTATCAGACCATGGATATAAGCTATAAGAGATGGAAGTTACCTTTGCATAGACCCAAGGGCCCAAGAAACCAACTTAGTAGATTCTCTAGTGATCATGAGAAACCCCCTTTTTTGTGGACTCATTTGAAGAATACTACCAATACACCTACTATTCAGCTGGCCAAGTCTTAGGAATTGATGCTCCTACTGTGATGGCTATATCTCCCATGGTTTTAGCTACAGATGTCCAAAGCCAAGATGCTTGGCCTTACAATTAAGCAGAATACTTATATGAGTTCATTAATGCCTCACTACCATTAAGAATAATAGTGATGCCATCAACTTCAAACATTATTCCCTAGTCATGCATATGATACTATATGAAGGATAGGCAATGGGAATATGAGGAGAGAAGTTGAGAATCAAGGATTTGGATAGTGATGAAAATTAAAGACCAGTTCAGATGTGGGCATCCATATGGGATAGTAGATGTGGGATTTCTCACTACTTGTATTTTAAAGAATATTTTGTCAAACCCTTGTATAAGTTGCTTGTACATAAATGTGATTACAGTTTATCCCTAGAGTTACAAGGATTCCTTAGGCCAAAGGAGAAATTCCCTGAAGGAAAGATAAATCATAATTGGGGGAACTGGTATGCATTTGAGGACTATACTATGATAAGAGTATATGGATTTGAGGCAGCTCCATTTTTTCAGCCTAAGACTATACTTGATAGGGTTGCATACCTGGAGATTGTGAGGCAATTATCCTTTTCAGACTTCATACACCTCAAAATATATGGAAGGAAATATCTCATTCCTCCTACCCTATGTTTCAGAGACTTTACCATTATTGTTGATCAAGCGTATGACTCAAATTTTAACAAAAAAATAGATTATTATGGCATGCCATTGGGAAACAAGAGGGATAAATTTGACCGTGAGCACTTTATTCTTGATGCCAAAAAATCACAAAAACTGAAAAGATATGTGTAGACATCCAAATTTGACCACTTCCATATGGTCAAAATCCTATCATTTATCCGTCTAATCCATCTATATTAATTAAATGACACATTTAATCAATCTTATCTCCTTTCCCTAAGGTTCCCAAAAGTATTTAATTAAATACTTTATCCTTTACCATTTCCTCTCTAAGTTAAATAAATCAATCAATTTATTTAATTTAGTCAATTATCCTCTTCAATTTTAAATTAATTCTTTTTCTCTCCTTGTCCCATCCTCCATAACCTTTCCACTAATTTGGATTAATCTAATTAATCTTTCATTAGGATGTGCATATTCTTAATGTCACATCCTCCATATTTAGCCACTTTCCTCTAATCCTCATTAATTTACTTAATCACCTATTTGCACAATCTTAATCCTAATCACTTACCCTTTCTAGCACATCCTTAAGTCAACCTTCTTAATACTTACCTTTTTGGAGTTGACCTCTTCTCCATGTGAATTAAAAATTCACACTTATTTTTCCCATGCATTTGTCTTCCCCATGACCTCTCAAAGGTCACATCGTACCCATGGGACAAAGACCCCTTTTAGGGGAATCTTGTCTTACCCATTGGTTTCTTCCAAAAAGTGAATTTAAAATTCACTTTTATTCCTCCAAGGCCATCTCAAATGCCCATGGTGACAAGAGTGGACTTTCTAAAAGTCCTCACTTGTCACTTTCAACCCCACTTGGGGACAAGGGATTACTTTTTGTGGAGATCCTTTTCAATCCCAAGGTACTTGCAAGTACTTTGGGACCACATGGCCTTTTCCACATCGCTTGTACCCTTGCTATCTCACCTTGTCCTTTGGACACTTCATTCACCACATGACAAGATGTGAGGGCTTGTGAGTCCTCAACCCACCATAGCCCTCCATCTTAGCCATGGTGGCTCAATATTGACTGTTGAATCCTTTAGAGAATTCAAATTATTCTATAAATAACCCTTCTTTTCACTCATTGAAAAAGATTAAGCATTCATACCAAACTTATGCTCTCAAACCATTCAACCATCTTAACCATTTATTGCAGCCTCTTAACATTTGCACTTGCATCCTAGAATCCATTATTGCATTCATCTACCTCCATTAATTCTTCAACCACCATCATTGCAAGCATATCATCCAAGGAGCACACATCAAAAATATCATCAAGGGCCAACCAAGGATCAACACGGATACAGGGGTGATCCCACAATAGTGGTTTACAATTTTTGGCCAAACTGGACACTTAAATTATTATTTTTAACTAAATCTTCACATTCGAGCACCTATAGCGGCTAAACCATGAGGAATTTGAAGATGATGTAAACTAGAGTCTCATCGAATTTTGTCTGTAGATTCTAAAAATATATTTTTCAAAATTTTTGGAATAAGATTGCACTTCTTTTTCCATCTTCCATGAAAACTGGTTTTTTTCATAAAACAACATTTTTAAAAAGTGACGCTCACTGTATACAACATAAATTTTTTTGTATGAAGGATTAAATTCTATTTTTTTTTAATTTAGATTTGTAACTACAATATCTAGCACTTTCATTTTGTCTCATAGTTTTTTATTGAATATTTTTTCCTTAATAGAGTTTCGAAGTCAAACCAATTGTAATTAAGACATAGGCGGACTGTATACAACATAAATTTTTTTGTATGTATCGAAATTCAATTTTAATTTTTTTAATGGATCAAGGACATCAATACCCAACATGAACATATTTTTTTAAAAATTATTTTGATACTTTTCTATTTTTCCACATGTGCAAAACAGAGAGCTTGATTCTTGGTGAAAAACCTATATTTAATAAAACTAAAAAAACACATACATAATAAAACCAAAACATATTAAAATTATATTCATGGGATAGCTCATTTCGAGGACTACCATAATCATTTGAAATAAAATTAAAATAAATTCATTTGATCCCCCAAAAGGTAAATCAAAAGTGATTTTTTATTAGCATTTTGATAAGTGTAAAGGAGACTCATTTATAGGTATGGTTTTAAACTAGCAAGGTTCTATCCAAGGGGGTTTGATCCAAGGTGGTTTGATCAAACCCTCTTCAATTGGAATCCTTAAAATGGAACTTTTAAAGGCTTAAATCATTATATTTTCTAAAAATATGTGATTTCAGAAAAAAATCAGTTCCTCTCAGAAATTGTAAACCAGCTTTGTGGGATCACCCACAAGTATAATCATTTTGTTGTTATCTTTCTTTTGTTTTTGTTTAACATAGCCCAATCTTGAGGTGTTGTTGTGTAGTTTTTATCTTGAATTTACTTAGTTCTTGCCCTTTTAGAGTAGAAAATTTCACTGCACATATTTCTGGCACGCCCGATGGGACCCACGTGTCCATTGCTTTCACGTTAGCTATTTTTTGAAAATTTTCAAGGCAACCTTGCCCAAGAGGGGCGACCTTGCCCAAACAACCAAACTATTTTGTTGTTGTTTTTTGTTGTTTCCTACCTTGTGACACTTTGCAGGTTCACAAAAGGGACGACCTTGCCCAGGATGGGTGACCTTGCCTAAGAGAGGCGACCTTGCACAAGAGGGGCGACCTTGCCCAAATAGCTAGACTATTTTATTGTTGTTTTCTATTGGTTTTTTCCTTCTAACACTTTGCAAGTTCACAAAAGGGGCGACCTTGCCCAAACAGCCAGACTGTTTTGTTGTTGTTTTCTATCTTCTAACATTTTGCAGGTTCACAAAAGGGGTGACTTTACCTAGGAGGGGCGACCTTGCCCAAACAACTAGACCGTTTTATTATTTTTTTTCTACTTGGGGTGGGGTCACCCCCGCTCGGGGAGGCGTCGCCTACCCAGGGTGGCGTCACCCGCCTGGGATGGGGCTGCCCCCGCTCAGGGCGGGGCCACCCCTCCAGGGCGTGACCACCCACCTGCTGAGTGCGAACCCTCACCCTTTGGACACAGTCACCCCTCCTTGGGGCATGGTTGTCCTTATGGCACCAAAAACCCCTCTTTTGTTTCTTCTAACTACTCATTTTTTCTTCTTCAACCCTAGTTTTTCCTACCTGTCCTTATTGGACATTTCTCCCCACCCACCCAACAAAATTAAATTTTGTCTCCTACCCATTTTCCTAACCTATCCCAAAACCTAAACCCATGTTTTAAAAAATGCATTAAACTTAAAAAAGACATCCAAAAATGCTAGAAATTACCAAGGGGGTTTTGAACCTAACCTGGCGAGGGACGACGCGCTCGACGTAGAAACTCTGCATCTCGTCCACAAAATGGATGATGTCATCATGACAATCGTCTGACATCCTCTCGCTTCTTCTCCTTCCTCTTCTCTCCTCTCTCTCTCAACTGACAAGTGTCGAAATCAAGAATAGTAATTCTAAAATTACTATTTATAACTTTCCCCCCTCTTTTGAAATTTAGGGAATTTTTTCCCTTTATTTAACTTTTTTTCCTCCAATTAATCCTCCAACTTCTCGGGGCTTTCATTTGCACCCCGTATGTCCGTTTGACTCCATTCAAAAACCATTCTTGATAATTTTTCGAGATATTTCCAATAGTACCTTTTATTTCTTCATATTGAGAAGTCACTTGGGCCCCCTTTTTCTTCCCCTACAACCCTCTTGAGGGGGCATACCCTACCATATTCACCATACCTCTTTCTTGGTCATTTTCTCGCTTGATTGGGGCATCCACTTTCATTCCCCTCCATTTGAGCAAATCACACAACCTATCCCGTACTGGGGCATCTTTTTTCTAGTTGCTTCCTCTATAGAGTCATCTGCATTTTATTTTTCTTTGAAACATTATTATTCTAACAATATTTCGAAGAGGGGAAAAATGTAGACATCTAAATTTGACCCCTTACATAAGGTCAAATTTATCCCTTTAATTCATCCATTTCATCTTCTTCATCAACGTTAATTAAATCATTTATTTAATTAATTTTCCCTCTTTTTTCTAGCGTTCCTAAGGTATTTAATTTAATTAATTAAATACTTTATCCATTAGCCCATTTCCTCTCTAAATTAAATAAATGCATCAATTTATTTAATTTAGTCAATCATCCTCTTCAATTTTAAATTCATTCTTTCTCTCTCCTTGTCACATCCTCCATAACATTCTCACTAATCTAGGTTAATTTAATTAATCCGTCATTAAGATGTGCATATCCTTAATTAGGATTAATGTCACAACCGTCTACATTTCCCACTTGCTTCTAATACCTCATTAACTTGTTTAATCATATACTTGCACAACCTTAATCTAATCCCCTTGCTACATTTAGCATGCCCCTTTTGGTCAACCTTCACATATTCCATATTTGGCATAGGTTCTAAACCCATGTGAATTTAAAATTCACTCTTTATTCCTCCAAGAATCTCCCTCTTCCCCATGTGAATTTAAAATTCACTTTTGATTCCTCCAAGGAATCTCCTCTTCCCTATGTGATCATTGAAAGATCACATCAAGTCACATGGAGGCCAAAAACCTTCCATTATAAGGGCCTTGTTTTATCCACAAGACACTTTTCAGCCTCCTCCATAAGAAACTTGTCTTATCCACAAGGTACTTATCATATGAATTTAAAATTCATATTTATTCTCCCAACCACCTTATCTATTTCAATCATGTGAATTTAAAATTCACATTTATTCCTCCAACAACTTCTCTCTTCTCCATGGGGATTTTTTGAGGAATATTAAAATTCATCATATGCCACTTTCATCTTCATATGGGGACAAGAACTTTTGTTTTGAGGAAATTCTCTCATCCCCCAAGGTACTTGCAAAGTACTTGTCCTTCCTCCACATCATTTGTACTTTTTCCATCTCACCTTGCCCCTTGGACAACTCACCCTCCACATGTCAAGATGTTAGGGCTTGTGAGTCATCAACTCACCATAGCCCTTCATCTTGTCCATGGTGGCTCAACCTTGGTCATTGAATTCTCGAAAGAATTCAAATTCCTCTATAAATACCCCCATCTACCTTCATTAAATGATCTTAAAAGAACTCTTAAGCTAGATTCTAGAACTTGTTATGTCCATGCGTTCAAGCCATTTTGCATGTTAGTCATTTATTGCAACATCTTAACATTTCCACTTTCATTCTAGCATCCATTATAGCATTCACCTATCTTCATTAATCCTTCAATCACCATAATTGCATGCATATCATTCAAGGAGCACATATTAACAACCATCAAAGGGCCAACCAAGGATCAACACGAAGAAAAGGTATAATCTATTGTTTGTTTTTATCTTCCTTTTGTTCATGTTTAACGTAGCCCAATCTTGAGGTGTTAGGTGTTATTTTCTTCTCTTGCATTCTACTTTGTTTTGCATATTTAGACTAGCATATTTCTCCTAATCACATTTCTGGCATGCCCAGTGGGACCCACATCACAGGTCCATTGCTTTCACAGATTTTAGAACATAGAGGCGACCTTGCCTAGGAGGGCCATACTGTTTTGTTGCTATTTTCTATTGTTTTCTGCCTTCTGACACTTTGCAGGTTCACAAAAGGGGCAACCTTGCCCAGGAGGGGCGACCTTGCATAGGAGGGACAACTTTGCCCAAACAACCAGACTATTTTGTTGTTGTTTTCTGTTGTTTTTTGCTTTTTGAGACTTTGCAGGTTCACAAAAGGGACGACCTTGCCCAAACAGCCAGACTCTTTTGTTGTTGTTTCCTGCCTTCTAACACTTTGCAGGTTCACAAAAGGGGTGACCTTGCCCAAATAACTAGACTATTTTGTTGTTGTTTTTTGTTGTTTTCTACCTTCTAACACTTTGCAGGTTCACAAAAGGGGTGACCTTGCCTAGGAGGGGTCACCTTGTGCAAACATCCAGACTATTTTGTCGTTGTTTTTTGTTGTTTTCTACCTTCTAACACTTTTTAGGTTCACAAAAGGGGTGACCTTGCCCAGGAGGGGTGACCTTGCCCAAACAACCAGACTATTTTGTTATTGTTTTTTGTTGTTTTTTGCCTTCTAACACTTTGCAAGTTCACAAAAGGGGCGAACCTGCCCCAAAACACAGACTTTTGTTTTTTGTTTTATTTTTGTTTCTGTTGTTTTTTGCCTTCTGACATTTTGTAGGTTCACAGAACAGGTGGCCATTCCTAAAACATAGAGGAAACTATGCCCAAAAATAGAGTTCACTTGTCAAAGATAGAAAACAAAACTACTGACAAGTGTGTTGCGGGAGGATAAACTTTGTTTAGCTGGTTTTGTTCTTTCATTTTATTAAACTAGGAACATAGTTTAATTAGAGGGTCAATACACAATTGTTTTTTATGTTTGTGTGTGGGTTTTTGATGTATCCACTCCCCTTGCACCACTTTGGCAATCCTGGCTGATGAGAAATCATAAATCACTCTTGTCTAGTCTACCTAGAAGATCCTAGTGTATCAAAGCTCTCCCCTTGCGCTTTGTGTGAGCGTGGGGACTAGCTAAGACACCTAGTGTCTTCTTCCTTTAGTGGGACCTACTTGGGGATTTCATCAACCCAAGGAATGATTCCAACCACTTGTTATCGACAGGGTATATAAAGGGGGGAGGTGAAAGATGTACCTCAATCTAGTCACGTCGTGTCTAGCAGAGCATCAAAGCTAGGGTGATACCTAGCCAAGACGTGAAGAGTTGGTCTGAGCTCCCAGTCTCTCGCTGGTTACTCCTGACTCACGCTTGTAGATGGGCTGGTGTTCACGGTTGTTCCCCACCTACCATACTTATATCGAGTACTCCATTAGCAAACTTGCTAATCCTAGATAGAGGACCGTGTTGACCATACCCTTAACACTAAAACTAGGCTTGTGTTATTTGAAGTGTCTTCTTGTGAAAACCAGTGATTCTTAGTTAGTTTTGGCCTTTTGTTTTCTCTTTTCCATCTTTTTCCATAGTTGTTTTTGACTAAGTTAAGTTCAAACCAACACACAAAGGTGACTCCGCTTGGAAAAGGGGCAACCTTGCCCTCAAGGGGTAACTTGGCCCCCTTGTTTCAACTGTTGTTTAGCCTGTTTAAGTCAAAATTTTGCTAGTTTTTCTTGTTTGGGAAATCTTGACCCCTGTTTGAGTGACCCCGCCCACTATTTGGGTGACCCTGCCCTAATTTTGGGTGACCTTGCCCTCAAGGGGTGACCTTGCCCTAAAGGGGCATCCTTGCCCTTCTAAACAACCATTTTCAGCCTTCGTTCACTAGCTATTACCCTATTCCAGGAACCCATTTTCCAGTTCTGAGTGTTGTTCCCCTGTCTGGAGTACCTACTTACCCATATTGACCATCCATCTATCCATTCTAGGTATCCATTTTCCCAGTACAAGCATTGTTCCCCTGTTCCGGGAAACCGTTCACTCATTCGGCAACCCACTTTCCCGTTTCGAGTGTTGTTTACCCATCCCGACCATCCGTCTATCCTTTCTGAGCATTCGTTTGCTCATTCCAAGCAATCATTCCCTTGTTTTGAACATTCGTTCCCTGCTCGAAGCATCCATCCCCTCAATCCAAGTCTTCATCCTATCGTTTCAAGCCTTCGTTCTCGCATTTTGGGCATTCGTTTGCTTATTACGAGTGGTCGTTTCCTCATTTTGAGCATCCATCAACATTTTTTGAAAGTCATCATTTCATCGACCAAACCACATAGGTTCTTGTTATAACATCATTAGATTCCATATCTATCATCAAATCATCCATCCCAATCATCTAGACTTCATTTTGAGGGTTTTGATTTTTATGCAGCAACTTTAGGAGGCCATAAATTTTGACTTGGAATGTATGTCTCAGATTTTGGATGTTATTTGGAAATTCATCCTACCTTAGTTTTGGGTAGTTTTTGGGGAAAAACTAGACTCTCAAAGGTATGCCTACGAAGTTTCCTAAAATGGCAAGATTTGACAATTTTTGAAAACTGCCAAATTTAGCAAAAATCTGATTGTCAACCTTACGTTGTCTAGTTAATACCCCTGAACTTGGTTTAGAATCAATCCTATCATATCCTCCAATCCAATCCCAATATGAGCCTTAATCCAATCCTAATTTGAGCTTTAGTCCATTTGCAGGTCATCCGTTCATCATCTAAATCAAATAAACACATCTTAGAATGACTCTAGGTTACATATCCATCATCACTTTCACCATCAAAA
The DNA here is from genome assembly GCA_007115665.2 of Sequoiadendron giganteum. NCBI lineage: Eukaryota > Viridiplantae > Streptophyta > Pinopsida > Cupressales > Cupressaceae > Sequoiadendron > Sequoiadendron giganteum. The sequence continues at coordinate 241,514,247 of CM021104.1, read as the reverse complement.
TCCTCTAAAATTCATTTGAAATTATTACCCAAACTGACCTAGGTGTCTGAATCTAATCATCATCATCATCAACATATGCTTAGGATTTTCATCCATCTTGAGTCAATTAATCATCATCATTGGCTCAATCAATCTACTTTCAATCTCAAGGTGGATTTGGTGCTGCAATCATCCATTTATCCTTTAATCTGATCAATCAACACCCTAGGTCACCTAGGGTAATCTTTGAAATTTGTTTAGAACCCCTTTCATCATCCTATATGATCCATTATTCGATCTTTTCAATCATCTCATCAATCGATTTTATCCAGTCTAATCTAATCACATCCCTATCCAATCACCTTCGACCCAATCAATCTACTTCCATCCCAAAGCAAATTCGGTGTCGAGATCATCCTTTGGTAATCAAATTTGATTGCTAGAATTAATCCCATCGCATCATCCAATCATCCTAATCTGAGATTTAATCCAATCCCGATCTGAGCTTTTATCCAATCCTCATTTGAGCTTCACCTGAATCCCAACTTGAGCTTTATCCATCCTATTTCTCTATCCATCATCTATTATTTCCTTCTAATCTACATCCATCATGAATCCTTATCCCCCTCTCGCATGACTAATAATAGTAGTCAAGGGGAATCCTAACTACATTGATGACAATAACGAAAGTCTTGTTGATCATGAAGAGTGTAATATAGATCCCCTTGATGCTATCATTTCTAGAAATCTTTTTCCAAACTCCCCCCAAAATCCAACTACTTCTCTGAACTATCCCCCCATGCCTTCATCTGCATCAAATAATAGTCCTTATGATACCCTTGACAAGGGATATCTAGTATCCTGACCATCTACATATTCATCATGTCCTCCCTCTCCACCTCTATCCTATCCAACATCCACATCCTCCTATAGTAATCCACCATCCCCATACTCCTATCCTTATCATCATCAACAATCCCAATACCTCTATCATAATCCACCATCCCAATATTCCTCTTATCCTAATCCACCATCTCAATCTTCCTATCCTCATCCATTACCCATATCCTCCTATGCAAATCCACCATCCATGTTTTCCTATGGTACTCCCCTACCTCAAAATTATCATTCTAATCCAACATCCACACCTTCCTCTCACAATCCACCCTACTGATATCCCTACCTTAATCTCGCCTTCACATATTGTTATCCTAATCCTCCATCCATGTCCTCCTATGAGAATTTTCCACCCACATCTTCCTACTATTATCCATCATCCACATCTCCCCATCCTAATAAATCATCCACATTTTCCTACTATTATCTATCATCCACATCTCCCCAACCTAATCTAGCATCTGCATCCTCTTATCTTGATTCATCATATGTATCCTCTTGCATCGCTCCCGCTTTCACCACATTATATCTTAACCCTCCTTCTAATCCTAATCCACCAATTCTTAATCCTAGTCCTCCATCTCCTCCTATTTCTGCATCCACTTCCATCCACTCATCTAACCCTAATCCACCAATCCCTAATCCTCTATCCATTCCCATAACCCCACCTAATCCTACATCCCTTCCAAATGTCATCTAAGGACTCATGATAGAAGAGACATCCCCAAATCCACATCTTGATATTGTGAAACAATACCCTCCCATTCTATCATGTACGGTCACTAGTGATGAGGCCCTCCTCCATCCTACACCTGTCACTCCCAACACTGTCAAAATGGTTGAGCCCATCAAATCCATTGAATCCCCATCTTCTACTGCTAGATCCATCCAATTCATTAGAGACATCCAATCCACTCCTCCTAGTCCTACTATTACCAAACTCCAATCCCATGACCTTCAAGAATGCTCCATCCTCCTATCTCCCCCACTTGAGGAGTCCCTCCAACACTCCTCCGTCATAGTGCCTCTCACACACAACGAGCCATTCCAAGGGTTTGATCCAAAGAATACAAGCATATCCCCTCCTCAAAATCCATATCTTACCATCCCATCCACTCCATCCCATCTCATGATTCCTTTCCTCAACCGAATCTTGATCCTACCATCCTATCTACTCCATCTCAAGATCACACTAGCTCGTCCGCTCCATCCCATGATATCCTTCACACCCAAGATCCGATCACCCCATCTCATGATCCCTTATCATCTATTGCCATAAATCTAGATCTTGCCATACCATCTAATCCCTCTCTCGATCCCTTATCACCTCCTCCTCCAAATCAAGATGCTATTATCCCCTCATCACCATCACATGATCCTCCATCTCCACCTAGCCCTATCACCCCAACACCACTTTTGTATCAGCTTGGTAACCTTACACTCCTCCATGGTGGCCTCCTTGCAGCAGAAAAACAAAGCATATGCACCACCCTTCCTCCTCCACCTAATAATGGACTCACATCATGCTTCCAAAAGAATAAGAATCCTACCATAGAACAAATTCTCAAGAACATGAACTATCAAGGAAAAGGTTTAGGCCTTCAAGAGCAAGGTGGTTTAGAGCCCATCCAAGTCAAAGAACATCCAACCACACAAGGTCTTGGATATATCTCCCAAGACTCACAATGCAAAAAATTTAGTACAACCTCCATACATCCTAAGCAAGCCTCTTCTAAAGGAATGAGAGGAACTTCCCATCGTTCCACCAAATCATTCGTCACCATCCCCCCTTTATCATATTACCTCAAAACAATTGTCCATCTTCCTCCTTCATCCTCTAAGTCCATTTTGGGTCCTTATGTCCCTCCATCCACCATCGCTCATCCTCCATCTACCCCAACATCCATTTTGGGCCCTTATATCCCAAATCCACCTCCTCCATCTCATCCTATTCATACTCTCATCCATCCATCACCTATTCCTAGCACGCATCACAAAAATCCTAACTTCATAACTCCTAATTAGGATCAACAAAGGCACCCCTCCATACATGTTATCTCACATCCTCCATCCACACATCATCATTAAAAACCTACCTCTATCACTCCATCCACGTCCTCTCCACATTATCCATCTCCCCATACCCATCCCATTACTATTAAAAGAACTTTGGATGCCAAAGAAAAATGTATAAATCCAAATTACATGAATCTAAAGTTCCTCATGTCCCCTTCAAAAGACATGATGACAAAAAGAAAAATCAAATCCAAAATCCAAATCGATCCAAATGGCCACAAAGGCCCACTAAAGAAAAAATCAAAACCATGTGGATCCTAAGGAAAAAAGATGCCATACCATCAAATGGAAAATATGTAAGACATCCAAAGTTGCTAATCCACCAAAAAATCATTCACCTCCTCCATCGCCCATTTCTATTTTGGGTCCCTATGTCCCAAAATTCACTATCCCAACTCCTACATTATCTCCACACTCTCCATCCATTCATCCACCTATCTTCTCACATCCACCATCACATGTGCCAATGTTGGCCTTGAACACAATCCCCCATCACATATACACTCCATCATTCCATCCATACACTTTCCAACACCCCATCCAATCCCTTTGATCCATTCCCTTGCATAATCCATCCATTTTAATAAGGTTGTACCAACATCCAATAGCCGCTTTACACCTAGGATCTTTTTACCTCATATGAAACTTGATGCTTGAGTCCTTCATCCATAAAATTTATCATGTGTCTTCTAAATCCATTTATCCATTCATCCCTATCCTTATCCATTTACATCCATATTTCCATCTAAAAAGTCCCAAAAAGTCAGAAAAATAAAAAATATGAAAAAGAAAAAGAAATAGTAAAGAGAAATAATTCATCCAATGGTGAAAACTTGGTAAACAAGCACCTTGGATAAGTACCATGATGAAAACCTAGCAAATAGGCATCATGCATTAATCCCCCATCCAATCTACTTCCATAATTCAGGGCAACTTCCACCTACGCATTCCTTTCCTCCATCTCCTACATCCACCCATCTTCTACATCCTATCCAGAATATCCCATCTACCCTAGTCCCTCCATCTTCCTTGTGATCTTTATAAAGACAGGGGAACATATATACATTGATTTGGACACCTCTTGGCATATATTCCCCTCATCCGTATGCTCTCATATTCCTTATGCTCCCCATCTACTTTTTTCTCCATGCAGATTATTTACATCCATCTACCTTCATCATCCATCCATCATGTCCACACCCATATACTTTCCTTACCCATATCTCCTATCTATGTCCATCTCACTCCCTTATCCACCCACCTTGCTATCTGCCCTCCCTCTTGCCTCATCATGGATGACATATCTCGAGTGGGGGCATCTCCTTATTTATAACAGAGTCCTTGGAAACATAAAAAAATCCCTCCCTCCAAGTAATTATTTCTATCTCCCCATCCTTCCCATCCTTATCACCCCATCCATTTATCCATCCAGTAATCCCTTCCATCTACCAAATCCTTATCTTCCTATACTATCATCCATTAGTCCTGTTTCATCTTTTCATCCTTATCTCCCCATCCATTTATCCATCCATCCCGCAATCTCTTCCATCCTTCAAAATTTGATTCCCTCTATCCACCTATCCTGCCCATCCTACAATCTCTTCCATCCTTCTAAATCCTATTCCCTCTATCCACCTATCCTAGTATCTTCCTATCTCCCCATTGTTGATGGTGTTTTTATGCACTTCTCAACATAGGTAATGCATAGGTGCATCACCTCTCTTGAAAGACAATCTTCCACAATAAAATTGTAGAACACTATCCCAAGGTCTCTCGGATGTTAGGTTATGACGATGCTTGGAATATATCAGTTGTTTGATGTGATTTTTCTGGAATCACAAGGCGGTCTTATGTGGTTTGAAGTTGTAGGAGAATTGGGTCAATGAATGGAGTTCTTTGAATATGAGATTACTGCACTTCGCTATAGGTTCAGACAGTAGTCTGGGACTCCATTGTTTCATCAGATTTTCCTTTACAATGTGCAATGAACCTTAACACAAGTTGTTTCTTAAAAAATAAAAAAAAGGCAAGGAAGAAGGATGGTTCTTGGATCTGCAACTACCGATGAACAGTAATCATGGAGGTTCCTGTTGTGGACAGTTTCCTTAAATATAATTTCACTTAATCTGAATTCTAACAATGTCATGAAATCTATGCTATCTTCTAAGGAGTGTAGATATTCATCATTCATTCACCATGTAATGTGAACAAAGACAAAGTTTAATGAGCATATATGAAATTATAGTCCAAACTAACTTTACATAGTTATTTGCCAACAACAAATGACCAAAAGTATGGACAAGGAAAGCATACACACAACAACAATCTTCAAAACCAAAGAAGACATACTAAAACCACTACAGCTAACTAAGGAAACTAGAACAACAAAGTAATCTAAAATAAAGTCTTAACTAAGGGGAGAAGAATCATGAAACATGTAGAGAAACCCATAAATACACCAGGAAATGACTGTATTTTTTATTATAATTTTTGCAGCATGCCTTTACAACAACTCAACTCTCTTAAAATGAGAGGAACAGAGCCCTATTTATAGTTTTCAAAAAAAAAAATGAGTGGCCAAGATTCACTTTACACTAGGGTTTCACCTACCCCAAATACATTTCATTTATAAGACCTTTCTTGTCTTTTCCCTATTTTGTCATCTAGTGACAATACTGTAGCAATTTCGTCCTGTAGCTATTTTCCCTTTGTTGTAGCTATTCTTTAAGGAATTCTTCATCGATGACTGGGTTGCCTTTGTGCTTCTTCAACGTGGCATAATCCATAAAGCTCAAGATTAGTGGCTGGAGCTTGTCCAAATCCATGATGTCGGATCATAAAATTTAATAGCTCCACTCTTGGGAATTGCTGACGAGCTTTTTCTAGTCATCATCATATTTAGTAGCATTATCCCTGAAGAGTTTTAACTATGCAAAGGCTAAGGCAGCGAAACTCATGAAGTCAGTGGTGACCTCAGCTGACATCCCATCTTCCATGATCTTCAAGAAGTGGGGCTTTATGATCTCAGGATTGATCTCGACTGCAAGCAGCTCGTACCCCGTCATCAGTTTGAGGTACCGAGAGCACTCATCCTTGGTCTCCTTGGTCCATTTGATATCTGGTGCTATATGCTCCAGGATCTATTCTAGCCTCTTCTTCTGGTGATTGAAATCTTGCCTCCATGTATCCACTAGCCAGTGATCATCATCTTTGAGGGCAAGGTCCTTCTCCCAGACCTCGCTTGGCAATACGAGTATGGCCTCAATTTTTGGATAAGCTGCTCTGTATTTCCTCAGGAACTCTTCATAGATCTGCCTTGTGCCCTCAAGGGTTCTTTGTACCTCCAAGAACTTATTTGTTGTCCAGATAACCAAGTTGATACCTGTGTTCCCCATGTCCAAGACTTGCTGAAACCAATTTTCCATAGTCTTATCCAGGTTCCTCCTCTTCTCTAATTTATTGATCTATTCCTGGGACAACAGCTGAGGCGGGGTGGATGATGATGTGGGCTGCTCATCCGGGGATGATCATTGCTAAATATAGGCCATTAGATCAACCACTTGTGCTTTGAGTTCTTCCTTAGAGACCTTATCCTATTGGATAAGATGCACCACCCTAGAGACTGATTCCTAGAGGTGATCAACCTTTTTCTCCCTTGTGGCCACTCCCAACTCGATGGTGGAGATGTTATAAGTTATTCCTTGTTCTCCAAACATCGGTGTCACTTTTTGCACCGCCCTAGATCCTAAGGCATCCATAGTCATCCTTGATCTAATCTTCAGCTTCTTCTCTTTCCTAGTACTTATTTGTGCTCTAGCTAGAATGGCTTCTAGCCTTGCCTTAGGATCTTTCAAGGAGGGAGTCTTTTGTTTCAACTATTTTTCTAGCCAATCAGGCATTTTGGGCTCTTCCTTGGGTGGTTCGCTTTGATTCCTATTGTCCTCCTTCTCTAATTCAATTGCTTTGACAGCAAGAGCCTTCTTATCAGTTTTTTTATCCCCCTTCTCCTCATCAGAGTCTTGTTCAAGTGTCACATACTTAGCGGGAGACTTGGCATGCAACTGCTCATTGGAGGGATCCTATATTTCAGCACCATTTTCTTCTTCATCATGGCCCTATTCATGTTCCTTTAGCTTCTCCTCCATCTCATCTCCATGAAGGGATGCCTCCTCATCATGTTCCAAGGTTTTTCTACGCCCCTCTATCGGAGACTTGCTGCCCTCAGTCTTTGGAGCAGCAATTTCCTTCTCACGGGCAAGCCGATCCTCGGCTTCCTTATCCTCAATCTCCTTAAGTTGCTTGCTCCACTTTGCATTGAGCTCGGGGTCATTTGTCTCCTTGATTAGTTCAGCATCCAGCTCCTCATTGTCCTCACTGGAAGACTCGTAGACCACTTCATCTATCTCCTAGCGTTCGAATAGAGGGTGGTCGTGGTATTCAAATTCTTCATCCTCTGGCCTCTTCATAGCCTCTAGCTACCATCGCTCAAGTTCATCCAATATTTGCATTGTCGCCTCCATCCTTAGTGTTTTGGAAGGTGGAGGGAGAGTTGGAGTGTAGGCCATAGCCTAAGCTATCGCAGATGGCACCACTGGATCGACAAGCATCCTCGAAAGCTCGGATGGCATGTTCTACATGTACTTCACAAAGGATTCCAGGAGGCTGAGGGCATGCATTGTAGTAGTGGAAACAGAGGGAAGGGAAGGAGACATAGAGGAGGAGATCGACGAGGTCATGGCTGAGGACAAATCCATGGGAATAATCTGCATGATAGGAGAGGCGAAAGCAAGGTGGATGGAGATGTCCACCGCAGGTGGGGAGGGAGCCAAAACTGCAAGTGAAGCATGTGGGATGGTGACAGCAGCAACAATGTTTGCAGCAGATGGAGATCCTAACGGGTCAACTTTTTCTTCCCTACTCTCGAGGAGCGAATTTTCAGCTATGACTGACATCTTAAACAACTCCGGTCATTTTCATTTTCTTATTGGATGGTTCACCCTCCAAAGTATTTTGAGCGTAAACCTTCGGGTTTGGTCCTTCCTTGCTAGCTTCCTTTCTTTTCTTGGTTCTAACAGATGGTGAGGATTTGGAGGTTTCCCCAGTTGTTGTAGTGGGTACACCACCCCCAGAGCCACTAGGCTCACTATGAGTCCCTTAAATGTTAAGGCGACTCCCTGTTGTTTCAGTCATGCCACTTGTTGGTCGATCCATGTCCTCGTTCGAGCTTCCACAGGCTTGGTAATTACGTCGAGGTCATCAATCTCCTGCTCGTCCCAATCAATAAACAACAATGGCATATTGGTGATGGCATCGTATCCAGGATCAACCACTATGCTCTAGTCATCTTCAAGATGGTCAGGAATTGGGCACAAGTTTATTCTTCGCATGTAGAAGGCCGTCATGTGCATATAGTGCCGCAACTGTACTTGAAGATCATCTTTGCAATTGGCCTAGAAGTCTTCCATGTTGTGGAGGTGGGCGTACTCACGTCCTAGTGCTTTTCTAATATGACCGTAAGGGTCCATTCATGGCCGAGTTGTGTACTGCTTGAAGTGGTATTCGCCTAGTTCCTTCTCTGAATAGCCTGCACATTGGGATGTGTGGATCTTGTACATTCCTTAACCAAGGCCAATAGGATAAGGTGTCCCTAACAAGTGTTTATTGCTCAAGATATTATGAATATGTTGCAACTGCCAAGTCAGCTCCAATAGTAAGATCCAGTCATTGGGGTACAGGGGCAGCTTGTTCGGCCTCTCCGTGAATCCTTGGGCACGCATGTAAGTAAACTTGGGGAACTGTATGTAGAAAAAGGCATAATTCTTGAGGAGGGCCCTAGAATTTTGGGATACTCTTTTATGAAAATCCCCTCCAAGTAGCTGGATGATGTAGGCGATGAAGGCATCGTTTAACCTGTAGTAGTCCTTCTTAAAGTTCTGGTATTGTAGCTGGGGGTATCGGTCATAGGGCTTAAGCTCCCTTCCTAGCGCCACATTGGGTATCATGTTTAATCCATGGTAATGTTGCTGATTAGCGAGCGAGTATACTAGGTAGGATGTCATATAGAATTGTGATGTCTTCCTTACATTAGTAAATTGCTCGTGGAAGCAATTGCTGATTATTTCTTCCCAATCGAAGGCAGTGTTACCATAGAGAATTTGCTCTATAAAGTAAAACATCCATTCCTGGAAGAAAGCCACAACAGGAAGACCCATTACTTTGCTCAACAAGGTCACAAGGTCATGGTAATCCTCGAAGAAATCACTGCGATAGAGCTCATGTGGGACCTTGCCAACATGGGCTCTCTTATCCTTCAACCAGTATTGATTGATCAGTTTTTTACACCCTATCGGATCTTGTTCCCATAACGCCTTGCACTCCTCTTCGGTTGGTGTTTCCATGGTCTCAAAGGCGGGGATGTGGAAGGTTGTAGCTATCCCAAGAGGGGACATGTCTGCAAGAATATTTCCATCTCTATCCACTATGGTTTCGGTTTTAGCTTGATATGCCTCTCGACATGCCAATACCAACTCGGGGGCCACCAAAGCTGGAAGGAAGCCCGCAGCCTTAGCAAGTGTGCTGCTTCTAATTAATTTTGCATTCCTTGTCTTTGGGTCCACTCTGACCCACTGAGTAAACTCATCAATGTCAACCTACCCGATGTGTGTATCTGTGATGTCCCTCCAAAGGGTGGTGATTCTAGATTGCAATGGTACCCCTTGGAATTGGAACTTCATCTGATCCTTATCCTCCTTACCTCGGGGTGTCTTGGCAGTTCCTTTTCCCTTTTCTTTGGCAGCACCAGAAGTTTTTGCACCGGATTCCATAAATCCTGCACAAAGAAACGTGAATTAGTAATATTAAACATGGAAAATAGCCATGGAAAACTCCCTGCATGTTGAGGTTAGATCCCTAATCATAAATCATATTTAATAAGCATCTAACAATTGATGAAACATCACAAGAAAGTAAAACAGGCCATCCGAGTTCCTAGGGCGAGAATTCCCTTGGCAAAATATCGTTTGGAAGGGAAAATGATGTGAGACACTCTAGATGATGCTTCTCATCTTAGATCTGATCAATGAAGGGCTGGTGTGAAAGAAGACCCAAGTTTAGGAAGTGGGTCGAAGTCATATTTCAATTTGGAGGTCATCTGAGCCTTCGCTTGGGCGCTCGGGCTTTAGCTGCTGGAAGGTCGTTTAAAATGACACAGTGAGGATGGCATTTCGGGAATCAGGTTCCAGATCTCGGGTTGTCGTCATCAGGAAGTCAGTTGGGTCCGGCCATATACAATGGAAAAATGTAGACGGCAATCCGAGAAGGGAATTCTGGAAGGAAATCCCTGCAGATGAAATTGGGAGATGGGAAAGTCTGGCAGCGAACAACGGGTTGGGACCTGGAGGTCAGAAAGTCACATTGAATTCGCCATTCAAAACGGCGACAGTGGAACAAAATTTTGGGGGTCGGGATCTGAAAGAGGCTTAGGCTATATTGTTTTGTTTGTAATTCTTATAAGATGAAATGGGGACCTAGTTTCGGGACTCCGAAAGATGTCCCGGGACGGCTGTGTAAAACAGCGAAAGCGACACAGAATTCCGGAGGTCGGGGTCTGGGTTGCTCATGGATTTGGATTCTCCCTCGGAGTTTTGAATGGATATCATGCGGTCAGTGTCTGAGGTCCAGAAGGATGCTCGGGACAGGCCATCAGAATGATGAAGCTAGAACGAAATTCTAGTAACGGAACTTCGAGGACCAGATCCCGAGGAGAGTTTATTCTTTTGTCAATTTTGATTTTTTGCAAGGCCGAGGTTCGGAGGTCAGAAAGACGCATTGCATTCACCATTCAAAATGATGGGGAGACAACGGAGATGCGCGAGGGGAAATTCGGATCCCGGGGTCCGGAACAAATTTGGCCGCATAAATTTTTTGAAGTTTGGTTTGGAGTTTGGCAGGTGGTCGCAGGAAGGTCTGGGCCCGATAGATGCCAGTGACTGTTCCGAAGAATAGTCGCAGCAAGGTTAAGCTCTGGTTTGAATTTTGAGCCCCAAACAATTGATTTTTAATACTTTAGCACATGGGTTTTTAGGGGAGGGTACCAATTTACCAGTTTTAAACCCAATTTTACATTTTACATTGCTTTAACACTCAAAATTTCATGAAAAAGGAGATGAGGTGCACGGACGGCGAACATACCTCGAAATCCTGACGAAGGATACTATTGAATGTGTGGAAAAAATAACCAGTTGAGAGCTCTGGTGCGGAGGCGGAGACTGCTGGATGCGGGGAGCTCTGCAAATTTCACTATCACTCAATCGGGTGAAAATGACAATCGCAAAATCTATTTAAATAGCTAAAATAGCCATTAATGCAGCAATTTAATTCATTCGTATGGCGGCCAGTGAGTTGGTGGGTTCAAATGTGCAGATAGCGATAGGAGTATCAGGGTTTGGTGGTCGGCAGGACACTGAGCCGCGACCATTTAGAATGGCGAAGTTTAGCCGGAACTCCAAACGTGGAAACCCAAGATCCAAGGTCTGGGGTTCGGAAAGATGCTAGGCATCGGATGCGAGCAACAAAAAACCCAGAACGAAAATCTGGAGAAGGAAACCTACGGGTCCGGGCCTGAAAGGGGCTGTGGACATCAAAAAGGGTATTCTGATGAGGGAAACCCAAACTGACGCTAGACTTAGCATTTTTCAAAGGCGTCAAGTTCGGTCAAACTTAGTATGTGAGTTTGAAGGGTGAGCTAACCTATTAGGGCACAAAAATGGACCCGCAAAATGAGGTAAACCAAAAAGGGGCCGACAATCAAAAAAAAAAAAAGAGGGAAGAGAGGGTCCCCTTTCTGAACAGGGCATGTGTGCAATAGGCACAACAAATGGCGAATCCGCTGGGAGAACGCTCTTGGCATTCTAGAGATAAATATTCATTCTAACCCCACGATCTCTAGTATCGCAGACCTAAGCTGATGTTCAAAGATGAACTAGGAATAGTTTAAGGAAGGCGGAATTGAATCAAACTACAACTTCATCATGGAGGTGTGCACACAGTGAGTTCATTTCCTTTCCTCAGAGAGAGCATGAGTAACCACTAGTTGGGGGAGATAAGCTACATAGTTCATCTAACCCCAAAAGTAACCTAGACATTGCTTTGCTGCCAGTCAAGCGTCCATAGCCCCAACGGAGTTATCGTTGCAACCCTACGAACATAGCTCTACTGCCAGCCAAGTGTCCATATCCTCGGTAGAGGTATTCGCACACCCATACAGTTTTTATTTTCAATGTATTTATTCCTTTATTTGATATTCCTTTGTAGTATATTTTCCTTTTCTTTCTGTTCAACTGTGTAAGCAATGAAGCTCACAATGGGCTTAGGAATTGCAGCAGTCACTGAAGTAGACTTTAGATTTTTCACTCATCCCTTCTTCCTAGTAGTCTCCATACCATTCTTTGGAAAAATTAAAATGTGTTTTGTGTGTTACATGAAAAAAGCAGGGAATTCAAGCAGACAGCCATCCTAGGTTAATTCAGAGTTTGAAAATTGAAAACCAATGCTTGAGAGCTTCCAGAGGTTAGCAATAGGGAATGAAGGCTTATCAAAAGAATAACACAAGAGCGGGTAGAAAGACTAACTACTTGTCAGGCCAAGCATGGCCGCCATAGTAGAACAGGAAGGCTCTTCCAAAATCAAGACAAAACAACCGGGACAATGAGCAAAACCGAAGGACAAAGCGGGAAACCTATTCTAAGCTATGTACAGGTATTTACACAGACATCTCCCAAAAGAGCTCATGCCTAGAAGTAATGCTTAAGGTGATACCCATTGACAGACAATGGGACATCTTCACCAGTAAGGGTCTTTAGGCGGAAGGCATTATCTCCAAGGATTTCAGCGATTTGAAAGGGGCCAAGCCAAAGCTTGTCGAATTTGTTGTGTCCCCCTTTCTTTTCATGGGCCTTATCCCAGTAGAGGACTAGATCAAAAATGCGGAAGGCCTTAACTTTGGCTCGATGATCAAACCATCTCTTGACTACACCCTGATGTTTGGCTAAATTTTCTAATGCACGGTCTCATATTTCTTCAAGGTGCAGTAGCTCGGTTAAGCGAGCTTCTCTGCGATCTCCTCCTTTGTAAAAATCATTGAAAAACTAGAGGGTAGGGATTTTCAAATGTATGGGAAATACAAGCTCCAAGCCATAGACTAAATGGTATGGGGAATCCTTTAGGGCAACCTTGTGATGGGTGCGATCCACCCATAGGGCAAAACGGAGTTGGGTATGCCAATCCTTGGGGTTCCTATCTAGCAACTTCTTGATTACTATGATCAAATTCTTGTTGGTGGACTGATCAAGGCCATTGCCTTGAGGGTAGTAATTGGATGAGAATTTGAGGGCAATTCCATAGTCGAAGGGCCAACTCATGAAGTTCAATGAGGCAAACGCAGGGCCATTATCGCATGCTAGAGCATATGGGCAACCAAAACAATTCAAAATGAAACTTTCTAAAAAATTATTTACTACTTCAGTCATACACTGCCTACAAGTGACTGCTTATGTCCATCTAGTGTAGTAATCAAAAGTGATTTGAATGTACCTGTGTCCCACAAATGATGGAGGGCTTACCGAGCCAATGAAGTCGAGACCCCATTGCGCGAAAGGCCTTACCTCTAGAACAGGTTGTAGTGGGACAATAGTATGGCACACATGGTAGGTACAAACATGGCCATGGGCATCCTTGAAAATGGTGGGCCAATAATACCTAGCCCTTAGTATTTGGTGTGCAGTTGATAGATGCGAGCCATGACCGGTTTTGAGCTTGTCATGGAATTCTTTAAGAACACGATCAACTTCCTCCTTACCAAGGTATCTCAAATAGATACCTTCATAATTCTTCTTGTATAATATGGCGCCTTCTAACATATAGCTATTGCTTTTCAGCCTAAGAGCTCATCTTTGGACCGCCCTCAGCTGAGGTGGACATTTATGGTTTAGTAGGTAGTACACTATGTTGTCGTACCACTCCCTCGAGGAGACATCCTCCAATTGATACTGTTGTACCATGAGTTTAGGTCCAGCATCGATAACTACCTATGCCATTGTTCGGGTGAGTGCCTGTCCTCTTACCAGCTTCATCAGTTGGATATCCATGTCATACTCCTGCAGCAACATGATCCATTTTTCCCTTCACTCCCCCAACTTGTTCTGCATAAGTAATGTTTTCACTGTGGGGTTGGGGACTATAGCGAACACCTTTTTGTGTAAGATGTAATGCCGTAACTTCTTGACTCCCTTAACAAGGGCATAAGCCTATTTTTCAATGTTATGATAGCACAGTTCAGCATCCTTCAAGGGGGACGCTAATGAAGGCGATCAGATGCTCGCTCCCCTCATCATCCTTTTGTGTCAAGATGTTGGCACAAGAATGATCTGAAGCAAAGTAGTAAATGTAGAAGGGCTTCAGGTAATTGGGGTTGACCAGCACAGGGGCGTCAACAATGGCTTTCTTGATTTCCCCAAAAGCCTACTTCACTTTGGGAGTCCACTCGACCTTAGCATCTTGCTTTAGCATGGCATTGAGTGGCTTGACTATTTCCGTCAAGCTAGTGATGAATTTGCGAACAAAATTGATCTTTCCAAAGAAGGATTTTAATTCTTTTTTGCTGCTCGACAGCTGGATTTTCATAATGGATTGGATACGTTCGAGGTCAATGGAAATTCCCCGTTCTAACAAGACATGTCCAAGGAGCTTTCCTTCAGTAACCCTAAAGATGCACTTCTTCGGGTTAAGGGAGACCCCAAAGGCGCGGCACCTTTGAAAGACCTTGCATAAGTCAGCGACGTGATTACCCTGCTATTTAGAAAATACCGTTAAATCATCCATGTAGATGATTATGCATTTTCCTATTAGGTCCTTGAATGCAATAGCCATGGCATGTTGGAAAGTGGCACCAGCGTTGATTAGCCCAAACAAAAAAATTTTATACGTGGAAGTTCCCCACTTGGTGGTGAATGTTGTCTTGTGTCGATCTTCATTATGTACCATGACCTGGTTATATCTTGAATATCCATCTAGGAAGGACATTGTCTAGGAGCCATTCACTACCTGTAACACCTCGTCCAATGAGGGTAGGGGATAGTTGTCCTTCTCCGTGGCCTAGTCCAAATTACGAAAGACCACGCACAGTCTGATTTATCCATTTTTCTTTTTGACAGGAACCAAATTTTCTACCCATGTGGAGTGTCTAACCGGAAAGATGATCCTGATTGACATTAACTTCAGTACCTCCTTATATATTATTGGCTCCAGTAGAGCATTGATTGGGTGTTGCCGCTGCCGAAACAACTTTGCATCTGGTCTGAGAAAGATAGTGTGTGTAATAATCAATGTGTCATAAGTCTTGAGATCATCATAGCTCCAGGCGATGACTTCATGATACTTCTGCAGAGCCTAAATTATCCCTATTCTTTCTTCATGGGTGCATACTTTGTCGATGAACACATTCTTAACATTTCTAGCCGTCCCTAGATTATGAGTGTCACATTGGCCACTAATGGTATCCTTTTTAGCTTGCTGATCTTGGTTTATGATTTGACCGAGGTCAAAGATCTGCTCTAATTGAACCATTCCCCTGGGGATGGTGTTGGTCTTTAGGTTGATAATCCCTTCTATATCTAGATCTTCCTCTTGGGGTTCGACCTCATTGATTATCTACATGGCAAACACATCCGAACTGGTGATGAAATCTAGAATATGCTTGTCATAATTGAATACCTAGAAATTAGCTACATTATCCAGAACTGACGGGACAAAGGTGAGTTCCACAGTGAATCTTCTGAGGCCTGATAGGGACAATGGTTGCAGGGTGCTTGCCTCCTATGCCAGGGCATTGGCGGTATGATTCTGAGCATGCAAAATCAACTGAATGTTGAATGCATCTAGCCCTTCCAAAAGATCCCATACACGGTGTCGGTAGTTAGTGAGTCTTTGATCATAGCAGGAATACAACTTCCTGACTTGTTTTACAAATAACTCTGAATCTCCATACACTTGGAGCATCTTGACATCCTTTCTAAATGCCATTAAGAGGCCCAACACCAAAGCCTTGTACTCTGCTACATTATTAGTACAATAAAACTGCAGTTGATGAGCAACAAAGTATGACTTACCTTTGGGACTGATCAGTTCAAAACCTTCCCCAACTCCATGGTTGGACTTAGATGCATCAAAGCACAATGTCCAGAAGCCAGGAGAGTCCTTGGACATAGCACTAGTAGCCTTGACTTTCACTTTCGATGGAGATTTCATTTCGGTGACTTCTTTAGGGGATACAGGGATGGAACGTGCTTGTTCGGGTGGTGCAGATCCTATTTTATCCATTTGAGCAGTTGTTTTCTAACATGTTTGACTATTGCTTGACATAGGCAATAGTCAGTTTATGAGTGAGTTGCATTGTGTACCCTGCACCAATTAGGGAGCAAGAGCTCCCAGAAGTTCATTCGAGTTCCCAGGCTAAGCTAGTCCTGAACACATTTTTCCATGAAGTCCTGGAAACCCTTGAGCAGTCCCCAAGTGTCATTCCCTCCTAGTCCTTCATCATTAGATTCGATGAGTACTTTGGTGCTCTGAGAAACATCGGTCAAATTAGTAGGTGGGCTACATAAAATGAGGGAAACCTCGCTCATTCCTTCATCTTCAGGGTATTCCTGTTCATTCTGATATGACACTGGGGAATAATTTCCCAAACCTATTTCGGCATACAATACCTCATTCATGTTGTTATATTTAGTGATCATAAATCTCAAATTGTGGCTCCCGATCGATCCTAATCTGATTCGGCATCCCTTTCTATGGCAACCACATATGTGAGTAATCAGTCGCAACATATCCATTTGTTGCCCTCATGAAATCCCTTCCTAGGATTATACCATACGTATCTAGGATATTGGCCACCTGAATGTCAATGGTTTGTTGGATTCAGGGATCAACAACAACTTCCATGGGTATTCTGTTAATTTCCCCTACTATGTTGAATTCGATCTTGTCAAGTTGTGTTACTTTTCGCTGCGAAGGAGTTGGTGTTATTCCGAGTGCTTTGCATACGCTTAGGGGCATAACATTGGCCGAGGTTCCAAAATCAAGAAAGCAATTATGAAGGTTCTTCCCAAACACGTAGATAGTGGTCAGAAAGGGAGGAGTTTTGAATTTCCCTTGAAACAATCCTCCGAAAATTTCTACCTGAGTGACTTGGCCTTTATCTTTCTCATTGCCCTTGCTTTGGGTTGGTATCTAATTAGCTGCCCTATCGGGTTGCTTGTTTGGTTGCTGACCCGCTGGTGGGTCAAACTTACTGTTAAAGATTTTCCTAACAACCAGTTCACTTGGCTGATCATTAAAGGAGACCTTCTTTATTGGAGCTTCCCGAGTTGACCCTTGTGGTGAAGTCCCATTTATCATTCTAAAAAAGGTGTTCCTAATGGCAGGTACCTTTAGAAGTTCAAATGCCGACATGCTCAGCTTTACCCTTTTGAACTCCTCAGCAATATACTTCCCCCATTTTCTCAATTTCTTGATCACAAGACACATTTTTGGGAGGAGGTGGCAGCTTGGCTTTGGACGCCGACTTGTTGTTTATTTCTACTGAGGTATCACATGGGTGTATGGGGAAAACCCGAGTTATTATTTGCATTCAGATCGGGAGGGTTGCTGAAATTGTTTGGCGAAGTGGAGGTCATGAAAGGACCTCCAACATGACTACTAGCTTGTCTATTTCTTAAGTTGTAAGGGGTGGTGCATTAGTGAAACATTTGGACTTCATCCTCCCTAGGTTCTTCTTCATCATCTTTGGGACCATTATCTACTGAATCAAAAAGCTGAGCTAAAGGACTTTCAGAACTTACCTCTCTTGCCATATCATTGTTGTTTGAATCAACATTCTCCAGTTCGGGGGTGTTGCATTCTACCCTTGGGAAGGGAGCCTGGTTTAGCACCAACACTGAAGAATCATATGGATCAAACAGGATGATGTCTCTGCATCCCAAATTGTCGACTGCATTCTCAACTTCCACCTGGAAAATCTTGGCAGAAGTTTGGAATTCTGGACAATCTAGTTTAGAGTGGCAACTCATTTTGTGAATATGACACCAACCAGATAAGGCGGCCTCCACCAAATACACTTCACTTGTGGGGTTTTCATTGCTGTTGTCGTTGGGCTGATCAAGAGGCGTGGGAATGCCATCATTGTTGGGGCATGTATTCCACGACTTTTTTTGCCTCTGGAAGGGTCTTCTATCAAAGTTCTGGCCTGAATTTTGATTCATGTCATAGTTCTACCCCGACGAAGTGCTAACATCCCGATTGTCCTGACTTTCACATTGATCGCGGTTTTCCCTATTAAGGTTGGCTTGGATGCTCTTTTGCGATGTCTGCAGCTGGTTGTTCTGATTCCTTAGGTGTGTCATTTTAGTTGACATCTTCTTGATCATTTTTGTGAGCTCGTTGATTCTATCCTTTTCGGTGTTGATTGGTTGGGGCGCGGCATTCTGAAGGAACACGGGCTGCACCACTGGCTAGTTCTGATGAGCAAGTGGGAATTCTGCTACTTGAAGGTATGCAAGCACTTGGGCTTGTTGAGGATGTGACTGTTGCTACTGAGGTAGCAGGTAGTGGGGTACCGAGTATGCCTAGTTCATTGGCTGCCCAAGATGCGGAACTAGAGGTAATTGTGGCACTAGATTCAGTAAAGGTGTCTGATGCTAGAAGGCTTGCGTGAGTCCTTGAATCTACGTCAGATGCATAGTTTTCCTGAGAGAAGGCAGGGGACCGGATATGTTCTATCCCAAATCCTTGTTGGCAATAATGGCTTCAACATATGCATCGACCAACCTAGCTGGTGGTGGTCCCATTCTTTTCACCAGGGCTAAAGTGAGATTGTCCAGAGCCGCATAGTAAACAGGCAGGACAACAACATCATTAAAAATGTATGAGGCCTGTAGCCGAGTGTACGCTCTGTGGAAGTGATTATTGAAGGAATTGATCGGTTCATTGATTTCCCTTTGAACCGACATGAAGTGTTGATATGAATCTATGGGGCTGACCGAGATCTTGAACTTCTGCAGGAATGCACTCTTCAGAAGATCCCATGTGTTGATAGTTTCGACCGAGAAATTGACGTACCAATAGAAGGCCTCCTTTCCTAGGGAGTAGGGAAACATCTTGCAAGCCACATCTTCGTATATGATCTGCATAGTCTTTGGAGCAATTTCAAAAATCTTGACATGCTTCTCGGCTGTCCTCTGCAGATCTTGGGAGTTGAATTTCGTGCAAAAAAATTCAGGGTTCTTTGGCATATCATGGTAGAGGTTGAAGGTGAGAGGAGATGGGTTATTACCCAACCACACCATTGGAAAGGGTGGTGGAGGTGGTTGCGCCAGATTGGTCTGTAACTATAATGAGACGACAACAACTGACGCGGCAACAACAGGGCTGGTGACTGTGTTTGGTTGAATAGCAGTGTTCAACCCGGACGGAGGGGTAACCGGGGATGCTGTATGGATTGGATGAGCAGAAGGTGGTGCTGCTACTGAAGATGAAGGAGATGGAGGTGAAAGAGAAGTGAGCTACTCTGTGGAATTGAAGATGGATGGTTCCCCTTGTTTAGCTCTCTTAGCTCGAATAGGGGGTTGTAATTCCTGCAACTCTCCCTTGTTTGGTGTAGACCTCAAGACTCGAGGGAATCTCTCAGGGGAGAATGACCCAATTCAATCTAGCTTTACCCTTTGGCCCTCCTTCTAGCGCTAGTTCTATTGATGGTGTTTTTATGCACTTCTCAACATAGGTAATGCATAGGTGCATCACCTCTCTTGAAAGATAATCTTCCACAATAAAATTGCAAAACACTATCCCAAGGTCTCTCAAATTTTAGGTCATGACGATGCTTGGAATATATCAGTTGTTTGATGTGATTTTGCTGGAATCACAAGGTGGTCTTACATGGTTTGAAGTTGTAGGAGAATTGGGTCAATGAATGAAGTTCTTCGAATATGAGATTACTGCACTTCGCTGTAGGTTCAGACAGTAGTCTGGGACTCCATTGTTTTGTGAGATTTGGCTTTACAATGTGCAATGAACCTTAACACAAGTTGTTTGTAAAAAAGGAAAAAAGGGCGAGGAAGAAGGATGGTTCTTGGACTTGCAACTATCAATGAACAGTGATCATGGAGGTTCCTGCTGTGGACAGTTTCCTTAAACATAATTTCACTTAATCTAAATTCTCACAATGTCATGAAATCTATGCTATCTTCTAAGGACTGCAGATAGTCATCATTCATTCCACATGTAATGTGAACAGAGACAAAGTTTAATACGCAGCTATGAAATTATTGTCCAAACTAACTTTACATAGTTATTTGCCAACAACAAATGACCAAAAGTATGGACAAAGAAAGAATACACACAACAACAATCTTCAAAACCAAAGATGACATACTAAAACCACTACAGCTAATTAAGGAAACTAGAACAACAAAGTAATCTAAAATAAAGTTTTAACTAAGGCAAGAAGAATCATGAAACATGTAGAGAAACCAAGAAATACACCAAGAAATGACTATATTTTCTATTATAATTTTGTGCAGCATGCCTTTACAACAACTCAACTCTCTTAAAATAAGAGGAGAGCCCTATTTATAGTTTTTAGAAAGCAAAATGAGTGGCCAAGATTTGATTCCATTGTGTGGCCAAGATTCAATTTACACTAGGGTTTCACCTACTCCCAAATACATTTCATTTATAAGACCTTTCTTGTATTTTCCCTATTTTGACATTTAGTGACAACATTGTAGCAATTTCGTCCTACAGTTGTTTGCCCTTTGATGTAGCTATTCTTTAAGGAATTCTTCATCGATGACTAGGTTGCCTTCACGCTTCTTCAACACGGCATACTCCATAAAGCTCAAGATTAGTGGCTAGAAATTGTCCAGCTCCATGATGTCGGATTGCAATATCTCATAGCTCCACTCCTGGGAATTGCTGATGAGCTTTTTCTAGTCATCATCATATTTAGAAACATTATCCCTGAAGAGTTTTGAATGTGCGAAGGCTCGGGTAGTGAAACTCATGAAGTCAGTGGTGACCTCAGCTGACATCCCATCTTCCATGATCTTCAAGAAGTGGGGCTTTATGCTCTCAGGATTGATCTCGACCGCAAGTAGCTCATACCCCGTGATTAGTTTGAGGTACCAAGAGCACTCGTCCCTGGTCTCCCTGGCCCATTCGATATCTAGTGCTATACTCTCTAGGATCTGTTCTAGCCTCTTCTTCCGGTGATCAAAATCTCACCTCCATGTATCCACTAGCTAGTGATCATCATCTTTGAGGGCAAGGTCCTTCTCCCAGACCTTGCTTGGCAATGCGAGTATGGCCTCAATTTTTGGATAGGTTGCTCTATATTTCCTCAGGAACTCTTCACAGATCTACCTTGTGCCCTCAAGGGTTCTTTTTACCTCCAAGAACTTATTTTCTATCTGGACAACCAAGTTGATACTTGTGTTCCCCATGTCCAAGACCTATCGGAACTAGTTTTTCATAGTCTTATCCAGGTTCCTCCTCTTCTCTAATTTATTGACCTGTTCCTGGGACAACAACTAAGGCGGGGTAGATGACGATGTGGGCTGCTCATCTGGGGATGACCATTGTTGAATATAGGTCGTTAGATCAGCCACTTGTGCTTTGAGTTCTTCCTTAGAGACCTTATCCTATTGGATAAGATGCACCACCATGGTGACCGATTCCTGGAGGTGATCAACCTTTTGCTCCCTTGTGGCCACTCCCAAGTCGATGGTGGAGACGTTATAAGTTATTCCTTGTTCTCCAACCATCGGTGTCACTATTTGCACCGCTCTAGATCCTAAGGCATCCATAGTCATCCTTGATCTGATATTCAGCTTCTTCTCTTTCCTAGTACTTATTTGTGCTCTGGCAAGAATGACTTCTAGCCTTGCCTTAGGATCTTTCAAGGAGGGAGTCTTTTGTTTCAACTATTTTTCTAGCCAATCGAGCATTTTGGGCTCTTCCCTGGGCAGTTCGCTTTGATTCCTACTATCCTCCTTCTCTAGTTTAGTGGCTTTGACAACCTTCTTCTTAGTTTTTATATCCCCCTTCTCCTCATCGAAGTCTTGTTCAAGCGTCACATACTTAGCGGGAGACTTGGCACACAACTGCTCATTGGAGGGATCCTCTGTTTTAGCACCCTTTTCTTCATCGTGGCCCTATTCATGTTCCTCGGGCTTTTCCTCCATCTCATCTCCATGGAAGGATGCCTCCTCATCATGTTCTAGGGTTTGTCCACACCCCTTAGTCGAAGACTTGCTGCCCTCAATCTTTGGAGCAGCAATTTCCTTCTCACTAGCAAGCTAATCCTCGGCTTCCTTATCCTCAATCTCCTTAAGTTGCTTGCTCCACTGTACATTGAGCTCAAGGTAATTTTTCTCCCTGATTAGTTCAACATTTAGCTCCTCACTGTCCTCACTGGAAGACTTGTATGCCACTTCATCTATCTCTCGGCATTCGAACAGAGGGTGCTCGTGGTATTCAAAATATTCATCCTCTGGCCTCTTCACAACCTCTAGCTGTGATCACTCAAGTTCATCTGATATTTTCATTATCGCCTCCATCCTTGGTGGTTCGAAAGGTTGAGGGAGAGTTGGAGCATGGGCCATAGCTTGAGCTATCACAGCTTGCACCACTAGATTGGCAAGCATCCTTGAAAGCTTGGATGACACATTTTGCATGTATTTACTAAAGGATTCTGGGAGGCTAAGGGCAAGCATTGTAGCAGGGGAAACCAAGGGAAGGGAAGGAGACATAGAGGAGGAGGAGATTGGTGAGGTCATGGCTAAGGATGAATCCACAAGAATAATCTGCATGATAGGAGAGGTGAAAGCAAGGTGGAGAGAGATGTCCACCGCAGGAAGGGAGGAAGTGGAAACTGCAAGCGAAGCATGTAGGATGGTGGCAACAGCAGTAGCAATGTTTTCAGTAGATGGAGATCCTGACGGGTCAGCTTCTTCTTCCCTACTATCGAGGAGTGGATTTTTAGCTATGACCGGCATCTTGACGACTTCGGTCATTTTCCTTTTCTTATTGGATGGTTCACCCTCTGAATCCTTTCGAGCGTAAACCTTCGGGTTTGGTCCTTCCTTGCTAGCTTCCTTTCTTTTCTTAGTTATGATAGATGGTAGGGATTTGGAGGTTTCCCTAGTTGTTGCAGCAGGTACACCACCCCCGGAGCCACTAGGCTCACTCTCGAGTCCCTTAAATGTTAAGGTGACTCCCTATTGGTCGATCCATGCCCTCATTCGAGCTTCCATAGGCTTGGTAAGTTCGTCAAGGTCATCAACCTCCTACTCATCCCAATCATTCAATGACAATGGCATATTGGTGAAGGCATCGTATCCAGGATCAACAACTATGCTCTCGTCATCTTCAAGCTGGTTAGGAACTGGGCACAAGTTTATTCTTCTCACATAGAAGGACATCATGCGCATATAGTGCCACAACCATACTTCAAGATCATCTTTGCAATTGGCCTAGAAGTCTTCCACATTGTGGAGGTGGGTGTACTCACATCCTAGTGCTTTTCTAATATGACTATAAGGGTCCATTCGTAGCCGAGCTGTGTACTACTTGAAGTGGTATTCAACTAGTTCCTTGTCTAAATAACCTGCACATTGGGATGTGTGGATCTTGTACATTCCTTGACCAAGGCCAATAGTATAAGGTGTCCCTGCCAAGTGTTTATCGCTCAAGATATTATGAATATGTCACAACTACCGAGTCAGCTCCAATAGTAAGATCCGGTCATTGGGGTATCGAGGTAGCCTGTTCGGCCTCTTCATGAATCCTTGAGTGTGCATGTAAGTAAACTTGGGGAACTATATGTACAAAAAGGCCTAATGCTTGAGGAGGGCCCTGGTGCTATGGGATATTCTTTTATGAAAATCCCCTCCAAGTAGTTGAATGATGTAGACGATGAAGGCATCGTTTACCCTACAGTAGTCCTTCTTAAAGTTTTGGTATTGTAGCTAGGGGTATCGGTCATAGGGCTTAAGCTCCCTTCTTGGTGCTGCATGGGTATCATGTTTAATCCATGGTAATGTCACCGATTAGTGAGCGAGTATACCAAGTAGGACATCATATAGAATTGTGATGTCTACTTTACATTGGTAAATTGCTCATGGAAGCAATTGTTGATTATTTCTCCCCAATCAAAGGCAGCGTTACCATGGAGAATTTGCTCTATAAAGTAAAACATCCATTCCTAGAAGAAGGCCGTAGCAGGAAGACCCATTACTCTGCTCAACAAGGTCACGAGGTCATGGTAATCGTCGAAGAAATCACTGTGATAGAGCTCCTGTGGGACCTTGCCAGCACTGGCTCGCTTATCCTTCAACAAGTATTCATTGATCAATTTTTTACACCCTATCGGATCTTATTCTC
Organism: Sequoiadendron giganteum; assembly: GCA_007115665.2. Classification (NCBI taxonomy): domain Eukaryota; kingdom Viridiplantae; phylum Streptophyta; class Pinopsida; order Cupressales; family Cupressaceae; genus Sequoiadendron; species Sequoiadendron giganteum. The sequence goes on along the minus strand of CM021104.1, from coordinate 241,489,803 downwards.
ATAACACCTAGCATTCCTCTACGTTTGGTGTTTCCATGGTCTCAAAGGCGGGGATGTGGAAGGTTGTAGCTATCCCAAGAGGGGACATGTCTGCAAGAATATTTCCATCCCTATCCACTATGGTTCTGGTTTTAGCTTGATATGCCTCCCGGCACACCAATACCAACTCGGGGGCTACCAAAGCCGGTGGGAAGCCCGCAGCCTTAGCGTGTCCACTGCTTTTGATTAATTTTGCATCCCCTATCTTTGGGTCCACTCTGACCCGCCGACTAAACTCATCAATGTCAACCTGTCCGATGTTTGTATCTATTATGTCCCTCCAAAGGGTGGTGATCCTAGATTGCAATGGTACCCCTTGGAATTGGAACTTCATCTGATCCTTATCCTCCTTACCTTAGGGTGTCTTGGCAGTTCCTTTTCCCTTTTCTTTGGCGGCACCGGAAGTTTCTGCACCAGATTCCATAAATCCCGCACAAAGAAACATGAATTAGTAATATTAAACTTGGAAAATAGCCTTGGAAAACTCCCTGTATGTTGAGGTTAGATCCACAATCATAACTTAGATTTAATAAGTGTCTAACAGTTGATGAAACATCACAAGAAAGTAAAACAAGCCATCCAGGTTCCTAGGGCCGGAATTCCCTTGGTAGAATGTTGTTTGGAAGGGAAAATGATGTGAGACACTCCGAACGATGCTTTTGATCTTAGACCTGATCAATGAAGGGCTGGTGTCAAAGAAGATCCAATTTTAGGAAGTGGGTCGAAGTCATATTTCAATTTGGAGGTCATCTGAGCCTTCATTTGGGTGCTCAGTCTTTAGCTGTTGGAAGGTCGTTTAAAATGGTGCAGGGAGTATGGAATTTCGGGAATTGGGTTCCAGATCTCAGGTTGCCATCATCGGGAAGTCAGTCGGGTCTGACCATATAAAATGACAAAATGCAGATGACAATCCGAGAAGGGAATTCTGGAAGGAAATCCCTAGAGACGAAATCAGGAGATGGGAAAGTCTGGCGGCAAACAATGGGTCAGGACTCGGAGGTCAGAAAGTCACATTGAATTCGCCCTTCAAAATGGTGACAATGGAATGGAATTTCGGGGGTTGGGATCTGAAAGAGGCTTAGGCTAGATTGTTTTGTTTGTAATTCTTATAGGGTGAAACGGGGACCGGGGTCTGGGACTCGGGAAGATGTCCCGGGACGGCTGTGTAAAATGACGAATACGACACATGGAATTCCAGAGGTCGAGGTCTGGGTTGCTCATGGATTTGGATTCTCCCTTGGAGTTTTGAATGGATATTATGTGGTTAGGGTTCAAGGTTCGGAAGGATGCTCAGGATAGGCCATCAGAAGGGCGAAGCTAGTATGGAATTCCGGTAAAAAATCTGAGGACCAGATCTCGAGGAGAGTTTATTTCTTTTGACGATTTTGATTTTCTGCAAGTTTCAACATGGATTTCACAAGGCCGGGGTCTGGAGATCAGAAAGACGCATTGCATTCACCGTTTAAAATGGCGGGGAGACAACGGAGACCCGCGAGGGGAAATCCAGATCCCAAGGTCCGAAATAAATTTGGCTGCATAAATTTTTTGAAGTTCGGTTTGGAGTTTGGCAAGCGGCCGCAGGAAGGTCCGGGCCTGGGAGATGCCAACAGCTATTCCGAAGAATAGCCGTGGCAATGTTAAGCTTTGATTTGAATTTTGAGGCCCCAAACAATCAATTTTTAATACTTTAACACATGGGTTTTTCAGTGAGGGTACCAATTTACCAGTTTTAAACCCAATTTTACATTTTACATTGCTTTAACACTCAAAATTTCATGAAAAAGGAGATGAGGTGCACGGACGATGAACATACCTCAAAATCTTGATGAAGGATACTGTTGAATGCGTGGAAAAAAAATCCAGTTGAGAGCTTGGGCGCAGAGGTGGAGACTGCCAGATGTGGGGAGCTCTGTAAATTTCCCTATCACTCGGTCGGGTGAAAATGACATCCGAAAAATCCATTTAAATAGCTAAAATAGCCATTAATGGAGCAATTTAATTCATTCGTACGATGGCCAGTGAGTTGGTGGGTTCAAATTCGTAGACGGAAATGGGAGTACTAGGGTCCGGTGGTTGGGAGGATGCCAAGCAGTGGCCGTTTAGAATGGCAAAGTTCAATTGGAACTCTGGATGCAGAAACCCAAGATTCGAGGTCTGGGGTCCAGAAAGACGCTAGGCCCCAGATGCCAGCAACAACAAACCTAGAACAAAAATCCGGAGAAGGAAACCTAGGGGTCCGAGCCTGAAAGGGGCAGCGGACATCAGAAAGGGCATTCTGATGGGGGAAACCTGAACTGACTCTAGACTTGGAATTTCTCAAAGGGATCAAGTTCAGTCAAACTTAGTATGCAACTTTGAAGGGTGAGCTAACCTATTAGGGCACAAAAATGGACATGCAAAATGAGGTGAACCAAAAAGGGGCCGGTAATCAAAAAAAAAAAAACAAAAAGAGGGAAGAGAGGGTCCCCGTTCCGAACGGGGCGTGTGCGCAATACGCACAACACCCATCTTTATCAATCCATCTATTTATCTCTATTTTCCTCCTATCCTAATCCCTTGTCATTGGTATATAGCTATGGGCTACCCCCCATGCAATCCAATGCCATTCACATCACTATCATCACTCTTATCTATTTCCTACATCTTCCTAATATCTTATCATTTTTTTCATCTCATCCTCCCACTTCCTCTTCCGATGATTCAGATAACTATCCCATCCCTGAGCTTCATCTTATGTTTATCAACCAACCAAACCACATTGCCTATCTTGTCTCATCATATCAGCCTCATCATCATATCTCCTTATCATGGTCATCTCATCATCCCTTACCTATTGTCTGTCGTTGGTCTTTTTTCAAACTATGTTGCCCCTGCACTTTCACGTAGGCAAAGTCGATCATTTGATCTACCCTTGGGGTTCTGTCTTTTCTCTATCTTGTCATCTTCCATCATTTGTCTTTGGACTTGTGTTGAACTATGTTTCCCCTATTCTTTCATGTAGGAAAGGCTAAATCATTTCGTCTGCCCCTAGGGAATTTTTCTGTCCAATCTTTGTCATCCATCAAGTTCTCCATTTTCCTATTTCCTCTTTTATCCATGGTCTTTTCTTGAACTACGAGGGCTCATCGCTTTCACGTAGGCAAGGCTAATCTTTGATCAACCCCTAAGCCCCTAGGTCTTTAGGGTGTGTCATTCTTGTGTCCCCTAGGTCTTTAGGGTTTGTCTTCTTTTTTGCCTTGTCATTTTGTTGTCTTGTTGTGTCATCAAGTATGTCCCTATCATTGCTAGTACTTCCAAAATAAAGGTCATTAGTATCATAAGGTTCAAGTTTCAGATATCCTACATCATGTCAATCAACCAATCTATCATCCATCTTTGGTCTCAACAGATGTATCCTTCCTAACATACCACATCAATCCCATCCATCTTTTTCATCCTACGACAAAGGATGTTTGAAATTTGATTGTGATCTTTTGATGCTTTTGACCTTTTATTTATCATTTGAGCTCCATATAATCACTTGTCAAGGCCACCATGATCTATCATATTATGGTGTGTTTTGACAAGTTAACATAGGGACATATCTTGATCTTTGTGTGTTTTTGTTTTCTTGGTTGTCCCACATAGTACCCACCAAGACCCCTAAGCTCTTGTGTTATGCTGGGACATCCTTTTGTGCTTGTGGTTATCCTAATAGCTGGCTCGACCAAAGTCATCATGACTTTGGGGTGTTGGGATAGCCTTCTTGTTTGTTGCGTTTGTGTATGCATTAGACACTAATCCACCTTGGTTCTACGTACCATGGTACTTGGTGTCTTATGCTATAGAAAAAATCAATGCTCTAAAAATGGCAAATTGCATTTTCTCATCCATTGCATTGCATCTTTACCTCAATCATCTTCATTCATTTTAACCCTCTCACATCTCACTCCAGTCATGACCCATCCAATCTAGCACAAATCATCTAATCACATCTTTGTTCTTGTTCCTAGCCTTGATCCAATCACCATCCTCATCTGTCATCATCAGTGGGATGTATCCTTCCCTATCCTTGTGTTGTTATGGGATGTATCCTTCCCTCATCAACAACACTCTCATCAGGATGTGTCTTTCCCTATCCTTTTGTGTTGTTTTGGGATGTATCCTTCCCTCATCAACAAAACTATCATCATTATCATCATCAGTGGGATGTGTCCTTCCCTATCCTTGTGTTTTTCTAGAATGTATCCTTCCCTCATCAACAACACTCTCATCGGGATGTATCCTTCCCTATCCTTATGTTGTTTTGGGATGTGTCCTTCCCTTATCAACAACACTCCATCGACCATCCGTCCATCCTGGCTTGTAGCTTGATTGGGGCAACATCATATTTATCCTGGAATCCATTTGTTCTTGCCTTTATCTATTCATATCATCATCCTCTCTCATCCATCACTTTGCATCATCTCATTCATTTCGAGAGCACACACATGTTCTCTTAAACCCACATGTCCTCTCGAGGGGGCATCCTAATCCCTAACCTTTATCTTCACTCCCATCATCTTTCTTCCTAGTCACTCCTTGAATGATTGAGGCATCTTCATTAATCTAACCATCTTCTTCTAAGTGCTATATTTTAATTTTCTTTGAAATGATGCTACTTTATAACACCATCTCAAAAAGGGGCAAAATGTAGACATCCAAATTTGACCACTCCCATACGATCAAAATCCTATCATTTATCCATCTAACCCATCTATATTAATTAAATGACACATTTAATTAATATTATCTCCTTTCCCTAAGGTTCCCAAAATTATTTAATTAAATACTTTATCCTTTACCATTTCCTTTCTAAATTAAATAAATTAATCAATTTATTTAATTTAGTCAATTATCCTCTTCAATTTTAAATTAATTCTTTCTCTCTCCTTGTCCCATCATCCATAACCTTTCCACTAATTTGGATTAATCTAATTAATCCTTCATTAGGATGTGCATATCCTTCATATTTAGCCACTTGCCTCTAATCCTCATTAATTTACTTAATCACCTGTTTGCACAATCTTAATCCTAATCACTTACCCTTTCTACCATGTCCTTAAGTCAACCTTCTTGGTACTTACCTTTTTTGGGTTGACCTCTTCTCCATGTGAATTGAAAATTCACACTTATTCTTCCCCTGCATTTTTCTTCCCCATGACCTCTCAAAGGTCACATCATACCCATGGGACAAAGACCCCTTTTAGGGGAATCTTGTCTTACCCATTGGTTTCTTCCAAAAAGTGAATTAAAAATTCACTTTTATTCCTCCAAGGCCATCTCAAATCGCCATGGTGACAAGAGTGGACTTTCTAAAAGTCCTCACTTGTCACTTGCAGCCCCACTTGGGGACAAGGGATTACTTTTTGTGGAGATCCTCTTCAATCCCAAGGTACTTTCCAAGTACCTTGGGACCACATGGCCTTTTTCACATCACTTGTACCCTTGCCATCTCACCTTGTCCTTTGGACACTTCATCTGCCACATGGTGAAATGTGAGGATTTGTGAGTACTCAACTCACCATAGCCCTCCATCTTGGCCATGGTGGCTCAATCTTGACCGTTGAATCCTCTAGATAATTCAAATTCTTCTATAAATAACCCTTCTTTTCACTCATTAAAAAAGATTAGGCATTTATACCAAACTTATCCTCTCAAGCCATTCAAGTCATCTTAGCCATTTATTGCAGCCTCTTAGCATTTTCACTTGCATCCTAGAATCCATTATTGCATTAATCTACCTCCATTAATTCTTCAACAACCATCATTGCAATCATATCATCCAAGGAGCACAGATCAGCAATATCATCAAGGGCCAACCAAGGATCAACACGGATATAGGTATAATCACTTTGTTGTTATCTTTCTTTTGTTTTTGTTTAATGTAGCCAAATATTGAGGTGTTTTTGTGTAGTTTTTATCTTGCATTTACTTAGTTCTTGCACTTCTAGAGTAGAAAATTTCATTGCACACAATATGAACATGAGTTCTTCATGGATGATGTCATCAGAAATTGTGATGAAACTCAAGTGATGATGAGGAAGGATGCATACAACAAAATAATTATGGTAGAGGCTTGGAGGAGAAGCAATAATCCATTATATGTAGAGGCTTTTCATGAAATCCAAGATCCTATGGAAAGGGTTGAGCAATTGATCTTACATGAAGAAGAATTAACTAAAGATGTAGCCCTCGTAGCTTTTGAAAGAAGAAGAGATATTGGTTCTAGGAGACAAGTTGATAATGTAATAACTTTATGTGATTTATCACCACACCCTACTCCAGAGGTGAGCTTCTTAGCTAATACTTCTATTATAATCAAAGATGACATCGAGGAAGAGAATGAGGTTACACAGATCACCATTCCTAGTATTCCCTAGTAGAAATACCACCAGAGAGGAATGTGATCACATTTGAAGCTTCTAATGATTTGTCTAATGATGTAAGACATCAGGCTAGCCAAGAGCTCATTAAGGATGATGCATTTGTTTGAATCCATGTGTTTAAAGCCTTCATTTATGATTACAAAGGAAAAATGATAAGAGAAAAGCTAAAGGAAATCAACCTTGAGCAAGAAGTGGTGCCTTGAAAGAAATCCATTGTGAGGTTGATAAAGAAATATATAACATCACTCTTGAAAGAGGAAGAACATTACTACAAGAAGATGGGGTCATGCTTCTTCTAGGGTGGGACATCAGCTCAACCATTATGTTTGATAGTTTCCTGAAAAGAGAAAATAAGGCCTTGCAATTGATAGATGAGGCCAATGATAAGATATACACTGGATCAAGATATAATCTTGATAATACTACGTTAAAAATTTCAGCCCTTTACCCACCAGGAAAGAGGCCTTCCCTTATCAATAATCATGATCACAGTTTTGGTCACCTCCTAGTACAAAGAGTAGGGGATACAAACCCTTTTGAGATTGTTGATCTAAATGTGAATGTGGCCAAGTTTACAAAGGCTCATATTTAGAAGCTAGTAAGAGATAATAAGAGGTTGATTGATGAGAATGAGAGGTTGAAGCAAGATGTGATAAACTACAAAGATAGATTACCTTCCTCTTTAGGGCTTTACTCACCATTGATTGGATGTGAAAGAAAGGTACTTGAGGAAATGTCTGAGACTACCTATTGGAAGCACAAATATGAAGTGATTCAGAAAGGGAAAGAGGAACTAAAGAAAAAACTAAAAAATACTATATTTGAGATAGCATCATGATTGGTGTGTAAGAGGTTTGATGATATGATTAAACTTGTTGATAGAGTCTTGGTTATCCATGACAAAACATATGCAGCTTTATAGGAGAATAATACGTTATGTGATAGAATGAAGGAGGTGGAACTATAGATAAAGGCGAAGAAGGTGATAACAATAGTGCACTTCAATAATATCAAGAACTTATGAACACACATGACAACTTCCATAATGTACTAAAACAAGAATTAGGTGACTTTAGTCTGTCATTCAGTATGCCTCTATTGAATTTCTTTGAGGAAACAGACTTAAAAGACTAGGATGTATGGAAGGATGAGATAGCTTAGTATTTTCCAATATCTCTTGATGATATTAACAATGAAGATAAGGTGCTCGAGAAGACACATGTAAAGGTAGGACGGATCTTTAAACTTGAATATGCAATGAAAGATATCATAAACATGACAACTTCCATAACATACTAAAACAAGAATTAGGTGACTTTAGTCTGTCATTCAGTATGCCTCTACTGAATTTCTTTGAGGAAATAGACTTAAAAGAATAGGATGTATGGAAGGATGAGATAGCTCATTATTTTCCAATATCTCTTGATTATATTAACAATGAAGATATGGTGCTCGAGAAGACACATGTGAAGGTAGGATGGATCTTTAAACTTGAATATGCAATTAAAGATATCATAAACAATGCTGACACTTATGCGAAGATAGGATATATCGAGCATGTGTCAAAAATTAATTAATTTATTGCATAGGTCAAATAAGGAGTGATAGGGTATCAAAGTTTGGTAGTCATGGGTGTATTATCATGGAGCATGATCCTTGAATAGGTCTTAGATGATCACAAGTTCTTGCCGAAGACTAACAGATCACGATGTATCCATCGACAAACTATAAAAAAAAATATGTTTATGTTAATCATGTTTTTAGTTATCAAATGATGTAACCTTTTGTGAATGAGCCTGTAGCTTGCTGCTTCCCATATAAAAAGGGAAACGAAGGCCGGATCATTATCATCATCATCAATAGTAATAGATAGGTGCATTCACTAGTATAGCATATTCCACCCATCCATTTCCATATTTCAAAAACTTCTGCTATTAATGTATATTTTTTGAAGCAATATAATGGAGAAGACAATTCATAATTGGTGATCTATTTATAGTGTTCAATTGTTGTGTTAATATTCATTCTTATATGTTATTGTTTTGTCTCCAAAGTGGTCCTCTTAAGTTATTCAAATCTATACAATTTGTTAGGACATATTTGTTGTTGATGTGTGATTGTCTTGATTGGGGTATGGCTAGGGTGAATTAAATTCCTTTCAGATAATTCATTTTAATTGGTTCCTACTAGGGATTAAAATCCTTTTAAATTAGTTAGACCGATTGGTTTCACTCAAGTAAAGAATTAAAAATTCATTTCATGATATAAAAATAATTTGGGAGAATAACACTGGGACTAATAAAGAAGAGTACAATGATTGAACAACCTACACATTTATACAAGGTGCAAAAGTCCTAAGTTCCCAACAAGTTAGAGTTAAGCTGAGAAGTAGATCCACCTATATTACATATCCGTCTCCATCATCATCACCCACATCTGACTCCATTTTCCCAATAGGATTAGGCACTAGTCATACTTAGGACATTTTATAAAATCTTTCCTCATACATTTGATTCTCCAAACATCAGCAGTAGGAATTAGTTATTAGCATGGCATCTATTTCATTTCCACATGCCATTGTGAATAGATCGACTAAGTTAGAAACAATATTTAAGCCTTTAAATCTTCCTTATCATTTAGGTACACTCGTCTAGGTTTAACAGAGCCTAAAGAGTAGGGGGTTATCAATCATATTTGCCCCATCCATTAGCCAAAAATGTACTAAGAGACTGGCATCCTCTTAAGGTTCAAAACCTATGTTTTTGAGACCTAACACTTGCATCATCTTATCTCATTGAAAAACTAAAAAATTTCATTGTCAATCATCCTAATTGCATTTAAGAACATTTTTATTGCATTCAAAATTGAAAAATCACATTCAATTATTTTCCATTAGCTACTTTTTCTTACATTTTCTATTTCTAAACATCAGGTCCTTTAGTAGGCAACCTGGGAACACTGAAACAATCCATATTTTGTTGTTTTTCTACAAAAAACCTTTACTGGGACTAAAATTCCGTTCTTGGCATCTTAGTTTCTCTATGGGTTTCTAGCTTAGAACCCTCTTTGTCTTGTTTGCTACCTGTTCCAGTTTATGGAACCTCAGAATTTCATCAGTAGGACCAAGATTCCCTTATTGGCGTCTTAGTCCCTATTGACTTTGAGTTTACATTTTTTGAGGTTTGAAATTGCTTTTCTATGCTTTTGTTAGCTACTTTCAGGTTTTTGTTACAGTTTGTAGAATTGTTGTTATTCCAATTTCTTTCATTTCAAGTGTAATTGTAAGCATAGGATATCGTGTTCATTGCACTTTCTTTGGTTTATCTCTTGCATAAAATGTACTACTTGGTGTCCTACTATCAATACTGTGGTGAGATGAAGTGCGAGACTCATGGAATCCCACAATAAAACACTCATTGTGGATCTTGGGTTATCTAGCTCTCCTAGTTCTAGTGTTGGTACTAGTTCACTAAGTATAGACCGTATCTTTGATACCTCTTTTTCTATACCTAATTTACCTACAAGTGCTACGCCAAGTGTTCAAACAATGGTTGATCATATCCCTCAAGAAAAAATAATGAAAATGCATGAAGACTTAGCCCATTTACAAGATAGCGTGAGTACTAAAAACATTTCCAACACTATTATTCCTGCCATAGATAGTATTCACTGCATGATGGAAAGTGATGAAGGATTGGAATTTGTGTGTAACATAGCTCACATCTTTGGAAAACATCTTCCTTCCACCACCAATGGTGCTCAAAATTCAAACAATGTGCAAAGCTAAGGAGGAATTCAAATTCCTCCCCATTCAACCATAACCACAATTCCCACCTATACAAATCCTTAAGTGACCACAACAAAGCAACCAAATAGAAATTTCCTTCCTACCTCACACATTTCCACTAGTTCTCATTATACCTATGTGGCATCTAACCTTATATCTCCTCATGTAAGAAATCCATTCACTTGTCCTTCCAACATATACACATCACCACCATATTCAACTCCATCTCGAAACACACACAATGACCCTATCATTAACCACCTTTTACAAAGCCTCTCATCCATTCAATGTCAAGTTTCCACCATAAATAAAAATCAAAATGGCCCACCTTCATACTATGTCAAAAGTAACCCAATATCTTTGGAGATATTGAGAACTTTGGTGCCACAAGGTATAGAGATCCCTAGATTTGAGAAATATGGAGGAAAGGGAGATCTTGCTAATGATGTTAATTCCTTTACTACTTTGTATAGTGACTTTATCCTTGAGGACAAAATTTTGGCTAATCTTTTTCCCCGATCCTTGAAAGACATTACCTTGGATTGGTTTTCTATATTACCAAATAACTCAATTCGTTCATATAATGAACTTGTTGAAGCCTTTAATAACCATTTCCAAGTGCATATGGTTCTTGAAATGACATTAGCTGATTTGATTAGATGTAATAAAAATTAGGGTGAAAAATTTAGTGACTTTATTTCATGTTACCAATCGCTTTATTCCCAAATTAGTGTGAAAAATTCTTAATTCTCACCTTTAAAAGGTTCATAGAAAATTTAAAAAGAAAAATACGAAACAATCTTACCATGATGAAATTCCCTTCCTTCATGCACTTATGCACTTCCCTTTGAGATTATCAAAATTCCATAGGTAGTTGTCAATCAAAAACCACCTCTACCATCCTAAAAAAATTGAATCTTCAAACCAAAACACCTATTAGCCTTTCAGAAGATAAAATAAAAGTTTCCTTCAACTAAACTCTACCTCCCAACTTACCCAACAAGTTGATGCCCAAGTAGCTACTATAAAGAAGAGTAATCCTTATATCTTTGGGGATCTGCAAAGATAATTTACTCCCTTACCCAACACACTTCAAAATATCATGACTTAGCTAATAAACAAAAACATGCTTACCTTGCCTTCCATTTGACCTATTGACCCTAGCAAGTAATTAGCTCTAAGTTTTAGACACAATGTCTATTGTGCTTATCAACAACAAAAAGGACATGATACAGAACATTGCAAGCATCTTAAACATCTTGTGCAAGGCTTCATCGATTATAATCGTATTCAAATTAGAGGTGTGAATGACAAAGGTAATAAATTTGCAATTCCTCCTAACCAAAACTTGCTAACCTTTACCAATCCCATGCCCAACCATAATATTTAATTTGTTAAGGCTAGTGAATATAAGCCCAATGTGTTGAGCATTGACATAGATGATGATAACATGAGCAATAACAAACAAAATCATATGGATGATGATGAAAGAAATCCTATGGATACTAATGACCAAAGTCCTATTAGTACAATTATAGGAGTGATCAAAATCGAGCCTCTTAAACAACAAACCATAATGCCTACTGACATTAATTTCTCTTCAGAAGAAACAATAAAAAATCACTAATGGATTTGACCCCAATTTTTGATAGTTGTTCATCGGAATTTCGACGATCTATTGTTGGCCGACTAGCTAATCGCAAAAATCAACGTCGTCGCTCAATTTTCGTCTATATCCTGACAGACAATAAAATGTCACCCTCCCAATGCGAGCTCATCGGAACAACAATGCCCATTCCGTCGATCGCATGACGAGCAATGGCTGGACCATGGGCGGAATACCATCACCGAAGCATCAAAATGATGACATACATTCATCAGAACTGGGATGGTACTGTCATCGGTCTAGCGATGAAAAGTGTCTGGAGCATGTGCGGCATACCTTCGCTAAAGCATCGGAGCAGTGACATATAGTCATCAGTCAAGCGACAAACAGTACCTGGAGCACATGTGGCATACCGTCACTGAAGCATCAGAGCATCACCATACATTCGTCGGGATGGAGACGATAGTATCATCGGTCTAGTGATGAACATGACCCGGAGCACATGCGGCATACTATCGTTGAAGCGTCAAGTCATCGACATACATTCGTCGGGATGGAGATGACAGTATCATCGGTCTAGCGATGAACAATACCCAGAGCATGTGCCACATACCATCGCTCAAGCGTCAGAGCATTGACATACATTCATCGAAGCAGTGACATATAGTCGTCGGTCTAGTGATGAACAGTGCCCGGAGCACGTGCGGCATACCGTCGCAGAAGCATCAAAGCAGCGACATGAATTCGTTGGTGCAGTGATGAATGGTGCCTAGAGCACGGGTGGCATAGCTTTGCCAAACCGTCAAGTTAACAACATAAGAGCGTCGAATGTGTGATGCAATAGGCAAGTCATTACAGTGAAAGTTTATTGCACTCGCGATGAAATAGGAAAGTCATTACGATGAAAGTTCATCGGATACATAGCAAGGTCGTTGGGCGTTTTTGTGGTTCGTTGCAATTTCGATGGAACAATGTAGTTTAAAAAAAAAAAAAAAGTATTCATTGAAATGTAGGCATATCGGGTGACTCTGGGTGATATATAAAAGTAGTAGGAGGTGTAAGTGTGAAATAAGTGAATAAGCACAAAAGACACTTCTTTATACGACATTATATCAATAGACAAGTTAAATGAATCAATTCAAAGGAGTTAAATGAGCAAGATGCCTATTCCCTTCCACACTCACCGATTCGAGTGTGTTCGATGTCATCGATGGCCGACCGCGTATGGACCTCTGGTATGTACCTCTTGACCTCCTCGTAATTCATGATTTTCTATTTTTTATGCTTTTTAGGCATTAGGCATGTCTAGGTCAGTTTCAGCACTTTCAAGATGTGTTGTAGCACTTATAGTCTGATGTAGCACTTCTAGTAGGTCAATTAGAGCTTTGAGTTTTAGTGCTTGCATTAAAAACTCTAGCACTTCTAGTTGGTAATGTAGCGCTTTCAGTGATTTAGTGCTTAGGAGTTAAGAAATAGCACTTTAATGCCAAATTTTAGCACTTTGAGACTTTCAGCTCTTTGAGTCAGTGGATTAGCGCTTTCAGGGTCTATTCTAGCGCTTCTGGTAAAGCGGCACTTTGACAGATTGTTGTAGTGCTTCGAAGCAGAAAAGTAGTACTTCAAGACTTTTAGCACTTCGAAAGCCTATTTTGGCGCTTCGGGGTGCTGAATTATCGCCTTCAAGATTTAGCGCTTTGGGTCCCTAATTTAGCACTTTTAGCTGATAAAGTAGCACTTTGAATATTTAGCGCTTTTGGAAGCCTGTTTTAGTGCTTCTGGTCAGAATTAAAGATTTTGACTTAGTGAACCTTGATTTCGTCAATTCCGATCATGTCAATTCTTCTGATTGGCATGATTGATAATCCAAATTCTTGATGTTGGATTTGGATGATGTAAACAAAACTAACTCTCATGATAGGCGAGAATAAATCTTATTCTTGATGATCTTCATGATAGGCGAGGAAATGATTCAATATCTGATAAATCTCATGATAGGTGAGATCTAGATAATGTTTTGATGAACCTCATGATAGGTGAGGTTTGTTGATATTTTGAGAACCTCATGATAGGTGAGGTTTAATGTTTGCCTATGAATTTTGATAAAAAATTCATACCAATTTGTGATAAACTTGATAGTAGAATAACTTTTGATTTCCTGACATAGTTCAATGATTTGTGGATTTGTTTTTCCAATGTTATGATAGGAGTGTCTAGGTACTCTCTAGATGCAAGAGAGGTTTCCACAGATGATAGATTTGATACCTCGTCTGACACTAGATGAGCTTCAGGTGATAGGCCATTATGGCCCTATGAGCTTGCTTGATATGCCCCAGATTAGGATTAATCGAGGTCTGTTGACTGCATTGGCTGAGAGGTGGCATAGTGATCACAACACCTTTCACCTACCTACTGGTGAGATGACGGTCACACCTAAGGATGTGTGGTGTATTTTGCGTATTCCTTTTATGGGTGAGATTGTCGTATATGATTCCCATGGGACCAGCGGTAGAGATGCTCTTTATAGAGTGTTTCAGGATCAGACTATTGCGGGTTCGAGCATTCGGTGGAGGAGGATTGCCGAATCTTACACTACACTACCAGCAGTGCTAGCTGGATTCATTGGAGGTTTCCTTTGCTTTGATCACAGGTCAAAGGGATTCCTCATTGGCTGGGGTAGGACACTGGAGAGTATGATGGTACATGGTACTAGATATGCGTGGGGGATGTGCATGCTGGCACATCTTTATCATGATTTACACTCGGTCGTGTATCTTAGAGCGATGGGTTTATCAGTAGGGATGACCTTGTTACAGGTGTGGGCATGGGAGCACTTTGCTATTGCTCAGCCTTTTCTAGTTGTAGACAGACAGCCGGTAGGCCATATGTTTTTTGATACAGTGGTCAGTTTACACGGGCCCGGATGGGCAAGTTAGAGCATTGGAGGTAGGTGTTCGATGATACAGAGACCGTTATCTGGCACCCATACCTTAACTGTGAGGAGTGGGATGAGGATGGTGCAGTATTAGGATTCCTTTGTGATTCCATGTATCTTATTAGCCGTACTCCATTTGTTCTCGAGAGATTTTTGTTGTGCCGAGTGTACCGATAGTATGGCATTTTACAGTGTATGCCATAGGGAGTTGCTCACTATGCGAGGCGACGGATGGATATTCTTGATTGGGGTCCATGCCTATCTTATGATGTGATAGTAGAGGGATACTGAGCACTACAACCATCAGTCTGGGACATGCGGAGAGACATTGCAGTCGTGCCGGTTACTGAGGATTATGCCACATTCCTAGCCTTGGTTCCACATGCGCATATCACCCTTCCTGATGAGTCGGTACCTTTACCTACGTAGGAGGATGTGGCAGTGGGTTCTATAGATAGTGGGGGTGGAGAGGATTCTTCATTAGGCAGTAGTTCAGAGAGCAGCAGCAGTGGTGATAGTGATGGTAGCAGCGGAGGTGATAGAGGGATAGGGCCAGCCATTAGCGGTGCTCCTTCTTCCAACAGGCCTTGCAAGAGGCAAGTAGTGATAGTGCCAGCAGTGGATCAACAAAGATAGATAATAGGTCTAGACTTTGCAAGGGTAGTTGGTATAGGCTCGGGGTTTGCTTGTGCAGACCCAGACTTAGATACAGACATAGGATTAGGCTCATGCCCAGGCCTTAGGATAGGTACATGGACAGTTAGCTGCCATGCAGACGTAGGTTGATACCTTGACAGTTGAGCGAGACAGTGCTCGACAGATTGTCAAGAGGGCGCAGGAGAGAGACGAGACTTTACAGAGAGTGGTCAATGGTAGCTCAGTGGTGGACTATATGAGAGAGGTTCTGCAGGTTGCCCGAGAGGCAGAGTTCTATTGGGATAGGTATCATGATGTAGTGCCTACTGAGCATAGAGTTAGCTATGCCCTGTCGAGATTTGGGCGGACACATACATGGATAGTGAACGAGGGGGTGACACAGCCTTTACACAGAGATCCCCAAGATCCTGGTCCTTCTGGGGTGGTGGTGGTACTGGTCCTTCTAGTGGTGGTACAGGTCTTGTTGGGCCCGCACACTCTAGTAGTAGCAGATTGTAGATGCTGTTGTGAGCCTCTATGATGTACAGTTGGATGTATCTCATTGTTTCATGATGTATTTTTAGACCAGACTTCATTGTATACTTGACACTTTGATATATATATATATGAGATGCAGTTGATGTAATATGATGATGGTTTGTGAGTTTTATGTGATGGATGCATTTATTATGTGATGTTCATATATTGATGCTTATATATTTTTTTGCAATGTGATGATGATTATGATGAATGTATGTGCAATGTATTTGATATTTGTATGTATGATGTAATGTATGAACTTCTAAATGATAAATGATAATGATGATGATGTTATGACTTGCATTTATTTTATGGAAATGAAATGTATGGATTCATGGATGTACAAATAACATAATGATAATAATGATGATGTAATGATGTTTTATAATGATGTAGATGATAAAATATGTAATAAAAGTGATGATGTAAATGCATGATGTATTTGATATTTGTATATCTATTATGATGCAAAAATGTGAATGATGAAATGACAAAAATTTAATGATGAGATGATGATTTGTAACTATATGGTAAATGATGATGATTTTTTTGGATTTTATGTCAAGTATACTCAGTCATGTTTGTAGAAAAGATAATTATTGATTTGGAATCCTTTGTGCAACAAATACTCTCTAGATAATGAATTTATTTATGAATGCAATCTAATTTAATCATGCAATGATATGCAACCAGATGTCATTTTAACAGTTGGTTTGTGCTTGGTATCATCATAGAGCTTTTATTGGATGTTGAAAGTTAATACAAGCATCAATGGTTGTGTTAATCCAATGATGACCTGTGTATTACTTTCATGATTTTTGATATTGCAATCGAACACAAGCATCTAGGTATAATTGAACCGAGATGACCTGAGCATTCATTGTGTAAACAGGCAGAGATAATCATTTGAGTGTGTGAATTCTGAATGTCATCCGTGATACATTTGCATAGCACATCCCCTGACAATTCACACATTTATATGATTAACGTACAGACAACAGACAATAAAAATATCATTCTTTTTCCTTGTTCCTCTAGTTCAGTACATCATTGAGTTGCTCCAAATAAATGATAACTAAAAATACAATTTATCCATTGTTTACTTAGAGTGTTCCATTCATTATTCCAATTTTAGATCATCCATCCTGATTTTGTGATGTTTTTGGATTTTTGAGATTTTGACTTAAAGACCTAACGTACTAACCTATCTTATGGGTCTTGGGGGCTGATCAAAGACTAGCCTTGCCTATGTTACACATGCAGAGACCACGTAGTTCGACTAACACAGACCTATGTTTTTGTGGATTTTCGATAAGATTTTTGATAATGATACAGATGGTTGATGCCTTTCTGACGATGATTGATATTGTGCTTTGAAAGTGATATGTTTGTATTGCCCCTAGTGATATCCAGATGTTGCCCCCAAGTTGTGGAGTGATACTTGACTATTGATAAATGATTTTGATATGGATGCAAAGATGGCAAGATGACTGACATGATATGAAATGGTATTGACTGCCAGACTAATGATCCTGATATATATCCAAATAGATGGGAAAGTTGATCTTAGAATCACAGATGATACCTGTTTCCAGGTTTTCACCATATGCTTTGATTACACCCTTTGTGTTTTTGTATTTTTCTCATTTTTCTCCTTTTCTTTCTTTTGTATTTTTATTTATTTTTATATTATTTTTTTTTGTATTTTTGCTTTTTGCCAAGATGCCTGTTTGCCAGGTTTTCAGCAAGGAAATTTTTTTCAGAAGTTTGCCCCGTGCACTAGGAGTTTTAAGCATAGAATTTTTTGAGATGAATACTGTTGATAGGTTCATCAAATAAATCCCCTTCTGATGTTGATAGCTGATATGCTCCTAATCCATACACTGATATGACAACAAAGGGACCAAGCCAGTTAGGCTCAAATTTTACTTTCTTTTCTCTATCTTGCTGATTCCTAGGGTTTTCCTTTAGTACCAAGTCACCAACCTGAAAGACCTGCAGTTTTACCCTGTGATTGTAACTTCTTGACATCCTCTGTTGATAAGCTATTAGATGATTAACAACTTGTTGATGACACTCGTTTAGCAATTCTAGTTCCTGCAGTCTAGATACCTTGTAGTCTTCATTTGAAATGATACCTCTAAGTGATACATGAAGGGATGGAATTTCAACTTCAATGGGCAATATGGCTTCTGATCCATAGACCAAAGCAAATGGTGTATCTCCCATTGGTGTTCTGATGCTTGTTCTGTAGGCCCATAGTGCAGGGTTGAGTTGAACATGCCAATCACGTCCAACATCGTTAACCGTCTTTTTGAGAATTTTGAGTATGGTTTTGTTTGAGGCCTCTGCTTGGCCGTTCCCTTGAGGATAGTACAGTGTTGAAAAATGATGTTATATGTGGAACTTATCACAAAGCTCTTGGACATCTTGATTCTTGAAAGGTCATCCATTATCAGTGATAATTGATTGAGGGATACCATACCGACATATTATGTAGTTCAAAATGAAAGAGGAAATTTGCTTCCCAATGATGTTAGTAAGAGGTACTGCCTCTATCCATTTCGTGAAATATTTTGTAGCTATTATAATGAAATTTTGTCCATTAGATGAAGATGGATTTATTTTTCCTACCAAATCTAGGCCCCATTCACAAAAGGCCATGTTGATGTGAATGGATGTAGTTCTTGTGCTGGTGCATGAACCAGATTGCTGTGAACCTACCATTTTTGACATTTCTTGACACACTAATATGATTCTTTCTCCATGCATGGCCAATAATATCCCAAACAAAGGAGTTTCTTAGCTAGAGTTATTCCATTCAAGTGAGTACCACAAATACCCTTGTGAACTTCTCGTAGAGCCGTTTCAGATTCGTTGCATTCTAGACATTGGAGTAGGGTACCATCAAGACCTTGACAATAAAGGAGATTTTTGATTAAAGTATGTCAGGCGGATTGGTGGATAAAGTTTCATTTTTGGTTCCTGGAAAGATCGGGAGGAAGAATATCATCTTTCAGGTAAGCATAGGTTTTTTCGTATATGGAGGTTTTAGTGGTTTCTCGATGGCATATGGTAATAAATTCTGATTGATAATGGGAAGGACATGATACTTGTTCTACCATAAACTCATAACAAACATGCTTCTCAGGCAATTGTAGTAGTGAAGCAATTGTAGCCATAGCGTCTGCAGCTTTGTTCTCTGCCCTTGGAATTTGATCAAATTTGATATTGACAAAGGACTGTTTCAGATTATCTATTTGTTACTTGTAGGGCATCAATTTTTCATCTTTTGTTTGATACTCATCATTGACTTGGTAAATAACCAGTTGAGAGTCCCCATATACCTATAAATCCATGATTTTCCATTGAATTGCTATCTTGACCCCAATAATCAATGCTTCATATTCTGCCACATTATTTGTACACTAAAACATGAGTCTATATGATTTTGGAATTGTGTGTCCTTAGGGAGAGATGAACAAGATCCCTGCTCCTGATCCTCGTTGTGTATACGATCCATCAAAATATAGTATCCATTGTTGGGGCATTGCTGTCATAATGTCTGCATCTGAAAATTCCATTGTCATGGGGCGATCATCTAGTAGAGGAGCTTCAGCTAGCTATTCATCGATTGCTTGTCCCTTGATTTCCTTTCTCTCGACATATTGAACATCGAATTCACTTAGGAGCATAACTCATTTCGTCAATCTACCTATTAAGGCAGCTTTACTTAGTAGATACTTCAAAGGGTCAATCTTTGCTATTAACTTGATTGTATGAGTCAGCATGTAGTGTCTCAGTTGTTGAGTAGCAAACACCAATGCTAAGAAGGACTTTTCTATGAATGTATAGTTTATTTCATAGCCATTTAAAGTTCTACTGATGTAGTAGATGGCGTGCTCTTTCCCTTCATAGTCCTCTTGTGCTAATATGCCCCCAAAGAGATATTTGTTGTGGCAATGTACAAAATGAGAGGCCTTCCTTTTGCTGGTGGCATGAGAATGGGTGGTGACATTAGATATTGTTTTATTTGATTGAATGTTGTTTCACACCCCTCATCCCATTTGAAAACTATATTCTTATGCAATAGATGATTAAACATATGACTTTTGTCTGCTAGCTGGGAGATGAATCGTCTGATTGATTGGAGCCATCCTTGTAGTGATCTGAGTTGGCTGATATTCTTCGAAGGTGGCATTTCCATTATTGCCTTGACTTTTGCTAGATCCACCTCAATGCACTTTTCTGAAATAATGTATCCTAGTAGTTTTGTTGATGTAACCCCGAAGACACACTTCCTGGGATTTAACCTGACATTGAATTTCTCGATTCGTGTGAAGATTTTGTCTAGGATATGTAGATGTCCTTCCCTTGTAGTAGATTTTTCCAAGATTTCAACCACATAATCCTCCATGAAAGTGTGCATCATATCATGGAAGATTGTCGTCATTGCTCTTTGATAAGTGGCTCCTGCATTCTTTAGACCAAATGGCATGAAGTTCCAACAGAAGGTTCCCCATGGACATGTAAAAGTTGTCTTTTCCTGATCTTCTGGAGCTATTCTTATTTGATTGTATCCAGAGAATCCATCCATGATTGATAACATGGCATGCCCAGTCGTCAAGTCCACAATGATGTCTATATTTGGTAGTGGAAAATCATCATTCAGGCATGCTTTATTGAGGTCCCTGAAATTCATGCAGATTTTGATGCTGTTGTCTGGCTTTGAAATAGGTACTATGTTTGATATCCACTAAACATAGTCTATAGACCTTATGAATTTAGCATCCAATAATTTCTTTAATTCTGTCTTTACCATCAATGCGATGTGAGGATGTATTTTTCGTAATTTTTGCTTACTAGGCTTGATTCCTGTTGGCAAAGACAAATGATGCATAAGCAAATTTGGATCTAGGCCTAGCATATCAGAATATGACCAAGTGAAGTTGATGCTTCTTTCTTTGAAGAAATTGATAAATTCTGGTCTCTCTTGATCACTCATTGATTCTGCTAGATGTAGAACTTTTTCCTTTTCTTCTGTGTCAATGTCCACTGATTGTGTAGGTTCGACCAGAATTGATGATCGCTCATGATAATTTTCTAGGAGAGTGTCAAATCTTCCATCCTTTAGTGCCTCGGAAAGGTTTTCACTATTGGATGCATTCTTTATTTTTACTTTTTCTAGATCTAATGCTGCCATAAAATGGTTTTCACCATTAGATCTATTTTCCCTGTTTTCAATTTTGCAACTGGAAGATTTGACACCCTCCTGCTGAGTCATGTTGTTATGAGTATTATAGATAAAATTTGTATCAGGTTCATTATGACATAGGAAATGCATGATGGCATCATCATTTGCAAATTTTGGTACAGTCAAAGGTTCGATAGGTTCCCAATCAATAAGTTATGGATGGATTAATGGCATGATATCATGTGCGGGATAGTGCCAATTGAACTTTTTTAAACAAAGTCGAATAAGATGACTGATCTTATTGATGAGACAACATTTTAAAAGTTAATTACTATACTTTTTTTTGTGATGAAGGATGATAGTATCCTAATAATGAAACTTTTAGTGTAGTAATTGATTGTGTATTTGATTTTGACACTTGTGATTTGCAAGATCTTGTTTTAGTTGATATGTTTGGAAATTTGTATAAACCTTTTTGACTTTGGTTCCTAGACAATGATTTTGATAAGAAGAAATTTGATTCTGATGAAAAATGTGGATAAAATGACAGATTGATGGATTGGTAAAAATTTTGAACTCTCTATTTTGAAAGTGCTAAAATAGAGGCCAGAATCGCTATTTCCCAGAAGTGCTGGAACAGAATCCAGAAGCACTGAAACAGGTGACAGAAGAGCTGAAATAGTGCCCGAAAGCGATAGAGAAAATGACAGAAACACTACTTCATAGAAGTGCCAAAATAGAGCCCAGAAGCGCTATAAAAAGTGACAAAAATGCTATTTTTCTAGAAGCGCTAGAAAAATGACTGTAAGTGCTAAAATAGTGCCCGAAAGTGTTGTTTCACGAAAGCACTAGAATAGTGACTTGAAGCATTGAAACAAGTTTTCCAAAATGCTAAAAATAGGACATTTTAAGACTTTCTACTACAAAATTTGATCTGGTCTTGTGGCATACTATATCAGAGATTGTGGAAGATAAAAAGGATGAATTCGTTGACTACGGTTGTGGAATTGTGTGAGAGCTCTCCTTTGGAAGAAGGCTTGTGAGTAGAGTGGATTTACTGCGTAAACTAATGTGTGATCCCTAGCAAAATCATGATATATGTGGATGAGTGTTCTATGTTGTAAAAAGAGTTTCTGATTTCGATATAGAAAATGTTGTTTTCTCAATTTATTTCTATAACCGAGAGGTTTCTTAGGTTTTGTGACTTTGATTTTTCTTTTGAGAAATGTGGTGGACTTCCACTTTCGCAGCATGGATTTTCTGATTTGTTTTGACTTGACGTTTTGAGGATGATCTTTAATCTGATTTAAATGAATTTGTGAAAACACGACAAGCAATTTTCAATAAGTGTTTTAAAACTGAAAAGATTGTGTCTGTTCAAAAATCACGAATGATCTTTATTGATTTTGACGGGTTGTTTTGACAATTGTACACAATCAAAAAGAATCACACTTAAGGACAAGTAGGTCATCATTATACTCACAACCCACATATTGAATTATGTTGACTCACACAGCAGTGTCACCCCCTAGAGGGTTCCCATGTTTTTGTCATTGCCAAGCATGTACTCAAAGTGACGGAAGTGGATACTGAATCCCTTGAGAAAGCAGTCCTTGGTAATTATATGGTGAGTGTCTTGGGGGCAGATTCTTCCCTCCCCTTGCACCGTGAGTATGATAATGTATGGATACTGACTTAGTGAGAAACTACTCTATGGTTCGTAGATGGGGTTCTGTTCGATGTGGAAAATAGATAAACTCCCTCAGGAGACCTCCCAATCTTTAGAACAAAGATTTTGGAGATGGTTATCCTGCTCACTACCATCAAGTTGGACTTTCAAGATGCATTTTTATTATAGTGGGTTGGAAAACCTAGCTTGGTTGTTCCCACTTAGGTCATTCCCATAGGGTGAGTACTTTTTTCCACTACGGCAGGCTTGCTAAAGGATTTAATAAAGTGTAAATGACATGAAATAAAAGTGAATTTGGCACTTTGGTCACCTAGTTAAGGGGAGAGCATAAGACTAATCACCACAAGCACAACATATAAGTTTGTTCTATTTTAAAAGCCCAAAAATAAATTTTCTAATCTATGTGAAGGTGTTGCTCCACATAAATCATGTTTGTTCTTTTTAACTTGTACTGCAAAAATGCGGTGACTATCCTAGGATTGATAGATTTGCTTTAAGAAAAACAAGAAAGTGACTATCCTAGGATTGATATATTTTAGAAAAACTTTGAAGTGACTATCCTAGATTGATCAATTTTAGAAAACTTTTAAGTGACTATCACAGATTGATACATTTTAGTCCAACTGTGAAAAAAAATAAAAAAAATTAAATTTTGGTCGCGGATGCATCGGATCTAGACTGATTTTACAAAAGTGCTGGAATATTGCACTGAAGCGCTAAAACAGTTACCTGATGCGGTAAAACCCGAAAGCGTTGAAACAAGGTACCGAGGCACCGAAGTTTGCCATGGAAGTGCTAAAATACTTGAAGCACTAAAACAGTGACCGGAAGCGCTAAAGTTGAAAGCACTGAAATAGTGACCAGAAGTGCTAAAACTTTTAATAGAAGCGCTAGAAGAAAAACACACTGAGAACCTGCATGATAATTTCTAGAAAATTGCAAAATTGGGAAAAATTGGGGTTAATTCCCCATGGTAAGCGCCAAATTGTAAGTGTGAAATAAGTGAATAAGCACAGAAGACACTTCTTAATACGACATTATATCAATAGATAAGTTAAATGAATCAATTCAAAGGAATTATCTATCAAAAGCGTCATATTGCTCTCTATCTCCAAAGATTTATTAAATCCTGGTTGCTCTCAAATTGTTTAAGCAAATAAGACTGTTAAAATGACAATTCAAAGAATGAGATGATGATAATGCAATGCTAAATGATAAACAATGTAAACTAGCATATATGAAACAAATGATTGCAGCTACAGGAGGCAGCCATGGTCGAAAGCTTGATTGTTGGATGCTTGATGTGTGAATGTTTGATGCTTGAATTCCTGTAGAGTTAGAGTGCACAAGTTAAGATTATCTAGATCCTTTTCTTGGTTCAATGAGGCTTTATTTATAGATTTCTTGGTTGTAGAAATGCACAGGGAAAGCTTTGAGAGGCTTGGATTTAATCTAGAGAATTGAATGGTGAGAGATGCAGGAGATCGAGAGAAAAATGGAGATTGTCTCTACCCATGAAAACACTAGGCAAGAGAAGAGGAAAGATTGATGGAGGAGGATTGAGAGATCAAATTCCAAATTTGTCTCCAATTTGTCTCCAAAACTTCCCGTGAAGTTTCAAAGCATTAATTGTGACATATTTTAGACATGGATTAGACATAGGAAATCTAATTCATTTTTGAGGAAATGTAGATTGGAATATTCCTTATGCTCTAATTCAAATATTTTTGATTTATTTAAATTAGGAAAAAGGAGATAAATAATTTAATAAAATGAAATATAGGATAGTTGTTTATTAATTAAATAGAAGAATATGGCAATTAATCAATAAAGTGTTTTAATCTTTATTTAATTAATTTTGAGATCGATGTGATAGAATAAAATAGGGATGTGATAATTAAATCGAACAAAGTATTTAATTTTGTTTATTTAATTAAGATGAATTTAATTGTGAACTATATTAAATAAATATTTCTATTTATTCGATAGTAGAGGAAATTAGGATAATTAATCAAACAATTTGTATTTAATTAATAGGAATTCTCCAGACCAATTTTAGGTGTATATAGGAGGCTCCAAAGTGATAGGGATAATGACAGGACATAAGGACAAGTCAATCAAAGAGAGAAAGTTGATGTGCCAAGACCATGAGCATTTAATAGGGGTAGTAATAGACAAGATGGATTGTCATCAATGCTCAAATTGGAAGACTTCATTATGAAAATTTAGATCACAATATGATTAACCCTATTTGGACAAATGCATTGACATTAGTGTCAAGAGTTAAGAGGCCATTCAACTTTGCATTTCAATAAATTATTGTATGCATTGAGTAAGTGTTTACAAGGTAGAAAAAGGACAGTCATATGACTGTTTAAAATATCAAACATGTCAGTTGTGTTTAATTAGGCTTATAGAGGCAGGGATTTATCATTTTTTGTATACATCTACAGTCCAAGCTCTAGGCCTGCATTATTTGGTTACTATGTATGAGAAATGAGCAATGAATAATTGTAGAATATGGAGGCTATAGATGATATTATGATGGCCACATTTGATGTTGATCAACAATTGGAGCAAAATATAAAACCTATGATGAGTCATGAGATCAAGGGGATTGTCATGGACAACAAGCACAACCTACGAATTGGATTCTAATTTTGCTAAAAAAGAAAAAATCAAAATAGTGAATATTAAACTACACACTAGAATCTAAATTTGTGGAAAATGGGCAATTTGGTGAGAAAGAGTACCTACAGTGCGTCTTGGATACTTAGCTAGTGTATTAAAAAATAGGATTGCAAACCCAAAATTATTCTCACTCTGGAAATTCAATAGAAAAATACAGAATGTTATCCTGGATACTTAGCTCTTAGACAGTCAATAAAATAATATGAGCATGATTATGAATGGTTTTACCTGGTCCCATTCTTGATCTCCATGTTTGAGAGCCTTCTCTTTAAGACCCCATGAATCCAATTTGATCCATTGCTACCAAAAGAGATATTAATGTGTAAACAAGGAGCCACATTTAGACAAATTGGTTGTTGATTTCTTCTAAGAAATTTAGAGACTACAAAAAGAAGATACTTGATGGGGATCATGTGGGCTTCGTAGAGAAAGCACTCCAATATGGCTTCGAGCAGCAATGAAAAACTTTGGATTAGCTTCATAGTAAATCCTAACAGCATGACATTGAAAGTTGCTCAGGTACTGGGTCCTGCCCCCTAGATTAAATTAAGGAAAACATTATTGTAAACACAATATGTATAGAAGAATATGAATGTAAAGGAAAATGGATATTAGAAAAACATAAATGTAAATAAAAGTAGTGTGAGCAGAAAATGAATCTAAATTGGTCTTGAACAAATAAAATCATACCCAATTAGCATTAAGTTATACTAACCTTGTACTCATTGCCATTGTCAATATTGAAGGTTACTGTGATGCCTTTTGCAGAAACTCTCTAGCCACGAGGCAAGAGAAGGCGAGAAAACCAAGTGTATATTGATGACTTCCTAACAATCAAAAAGAAAGAAGTAACCAGTCAACCCTATTAGAATAGAATAATCTTATGAATTGATTTTATTTGTTTTACTGGCTAATGGATAGTGGACCTAGTTCTCTTGAATTGAGATACTACTAAGATGTGTTGACTGGTGATTTTAGACTACCGATATTTTGTTTCAATCTCTAAAAGTTACTTTTGTCTTAAATATATTCAAGGTAACTCTACAAAAAAATTCCCTGATCTCTTAGAAATTATGCAGATTATTTTGTTAATACTTCTCCATTTTGATATTTTCTTTCAAAAATTCATAGAAAGATATGTAATACCATATTTGAAACTTACATATTTTAATTTTATTAGTTCTATAATTATAGTATATGATTCCAACAATTGTGAAACGCATAGGAAATATGCTGGATGAATGAAGTAAACTATGCAATTGGTAGGTGTAAAGCCAAATTCCTTAACCCTTTGCCAACATCCTTCTTTCCTGTTTTAAAACATGTGCTTTGGAATAGGGCATGAAAATCCATGTAAGTATAATGAATAGGAGATTTTTGTGATCAGATATTATATTACAGTAAATTGAATGAATGTAAGTAGAGATATTTTAGCATACCTGCAGATGGTACAAAATTTCATGGTTAATTAGAAGCCTCCCATCAACAAAAAGATCCAAATATGCGTGTATCTATCTCAATTGAGCCTCTAAACCCTTCAAAGTTGTTAAATTTTCCACTAACTTGTTATGCACAAAAGTTAAATTTTAGAGACCACTAAAATAAAAATAAAAAACATTACATTATGATCCAAATCCACACACAACACAATGTTCATAGTGAAAAGTTAACACTTTCTTTCATCTTTGCATATTGATTTGATGCTTCAAACGATGCATTTTTTATATTTAAAAGTGCATTTCTTACTTATTGAGCTTCTCTTTGTTTTGAGAATAGTTTAATATTCTCTACTTAACAAGGCCAACCACGTGAAGGTGGAAGCTCATTTGGCCCCTTCCCCACCCCACCCTCTCACATCACTCTCAATTCCCCATACCCGATCATATAACATTAATCATTCATTCATCCATTAATAACATATAACATTCATTCATTAACATATAAAATTTATTCATTAACATATAACATTCATTTTTTCAGTTTTTACATATTATCAAAAATATGGTTGTCAACTTGTCATAATATGATTACAATCACTTTTTTTTTGTTTCTTTTTTGCAGCTAAACAAAGCTGAAGTGGAGTATCATTTTCAAAATCATCTTTCCCCCCTTCAGTTGTTCCGAGCTCTGCTCATGATCTCAATGCATGCCTAGTCATGTACTCACAACATGGATGCGACTGCAGGGGGGGTCTGTTGCAATAGCAAAGAAATGTTAAATTGATATGTTTTTTTATTATTGTACACGTATTTCATTAATTAAAAGAACATCAGAGTGGTGCTCTTTACCTAAATGGGCCACGTCATGTTCCTAATATTGTCTTATAGCCTCATTCTGAACATGCTGAACACCCTCTAAATCCTGATCTAGAGTTGAAACACGAAAGATTACATTAATTAATACACCAATTGCAATTAAATATGTATAAAAGAACATTAGAGTGGTCCTCTTTGCCTGATGGAGCCACATCATGGTCCTGATCTTGTCTAGCCTGATCATGCTCAACATGTTGATCACACTCTACATGCTCTAAATTTGAAACACGAAAGGTTACATTGATTAATACACCAAATGCAATTAAAGTTGTTTAATTGTATTAATCCATACTGTGTTTTGTATAGCACATGAATACATCTAGTACCGGGATGCACACCATGGCCTTCATCAGTAGGTTGGCTCCACCCTCACCAGGGCAATGCATTCCAATGTCAAGTGCAGTATTATCATTGCTTATCTATGTAAAACAAATAGGCACATTATTATGGTAGAAATTAATATTGAACAGATTGCACAAGTATTCAATTTGAAATAAACTTTATTGAGTTTATTTACCTGCATGTTGGATGCAGTGGAAGATTGTGTTTGCCCAGTCGAGACTCTTAGCTATTCAGTCAGGGCTCCATAGCCTTGGTGGAAGGAAATCTTCAGGTCCTCTTCTGTGGGCACTCTACTGAAATCAAAGCCTTACATTTTTGCATGCGATCATGAATTTTGCTTCTATGGTGTGATAAAACTAAAATTGTTTGCAATTTATTATTTGGATGCAATATTTCATTTATTGATACTTACAAATCGTGCGACTATTTTCATATAACCATTAGAGCCAAGTTTGTGTTGCTCATGTTTTTCTAGTCTTGCCTTTGTTGCCTTCGATGTGTCGGGCAACCTATGAAAAAATTGAAATACGTTAGATTATGTAAAAAGAAAGAGTAATTAGTATATAATTAAATTTTTGATAGTATCACATACGTTGCTTGGCCTGGTGGTGTCTTTCCTTCTTTTTAGCCTTCTCCTTTCCATCTGAAACCAAATCCTTCCACTCCCTTTCCAGAATCATGGGCGGATGCTCGTACTTTCTGTTCTTCTCTAAATGTGACCTATATTGGTTCCTCACATACTTTAGATAGGTACTAGCTTTCTTAAGGACCTTGGTTCGGTTGAATGTTTTATCACCAAACAACACAACTAAATGGTTAATAAGCTCATCTTTTAAATCTTGATTTTGGGCATTCCACCATGTATGTATGGTAGGCCCGAAGAGCTCCAATGTAATATCACTTCGATGTTTATAAAAACATCATTTCCTGCAAAATGATCATGGGATCATTAGTCTATAAAGAGTGATCAATAAGTAAATTTCAATTGGATTATATATAATAATAATTAAAACATTTTAAAGTACCTAGGACCTTCTCTATCTTTATGGGAAGGAAATCCTCGGTCACCACAAATGTGATCGGCAATGTTCCCATACTAGTAATATGGGAAGATCCAAGAAATGCTGCTAAAACATAACCAGTACTAGCGGCCTCTGTATCCACAAGTACTGACACATGTGGTGGCATGTGTTCACTACCAGATGGTGGACTACTGAATGCTTGCATGGTATGTGTTTCTGACATTCTAGTTGACAATATAGGCACGGATGATGGGGCCAGATAAAGTGTTGTATGCACAAGAAGATCAGGATTGACACTTGTACCATCCCCTACTTCTCGTGAAACACTTGCAGTACCTTAATCATGGCTAGCAACATGATGAGAATGTAAATAATCCTATAAAAACAACACATATTTTAGTTCATGACATAAAAGAGTACAAAATATAAAACCATGAATGAACTTATGTTATAATGAAAGATCTCATGATAGCTTACTTACAAGTTCTGTGCTCTCTCAGACAATAGTTTAACGCTTTCTCTTATCTCATCTGTTTGAGGCACTACGAATACCAACTTAAGGATTTCTTGATTGCATTTTTTTTGGGCCTTCCTCATCATATCCGCAGGGTTTGTGGAAAATTTGATGTCATCATCGCATAATAGTGACTCCACCTCCATATGGATGTTCTCCTGTACTGTTGGTGCCTTTCCTCGATCAACTGACTGCAACAAGAATATTAAAAACATTATCGAAATTAACCCAATAAACTCATGAAAAAAACATAATAATAAAACATTTTTCTTGTATCTAATTTGTACAATTATAATGAGGTAAACCTGTCAGATAGAAGCGCCTAAAGATGGATCACGATCTGTGCTCTGGGCTAGAGCCTTCCTTGTATTATCAATGTCCCACTGTGACAAAAATTAAATATAAAAAACATTACTGAAATGAAACCAATAGACTTACAAAAAAAAACATAGTAATAAAATGGTATATTGGAGTCATTAATTGGAGGTTGGGTAAAATGGTATATAGTACATACCACCCCCATAGTAATTGTCTTTGTATCTAAGAAATTGAAATTGTAATCGATTAGTGACTCTTCCCCTGCAGTTATTGATTTTATCGCACATACGAATACACGATTTCCCTCTCGCGCCTCGAATATACAATTGGGTTGCTTATTTGTTGACCTAGGTCATGTACTATTTATAAACCCTACAATATTCTCTAATGCTTTTGGCCTCCCGTCAATGTACCTAGCCACTCCTTTATTTTGATCCTTATTTTTTAGTTGTATATAATTTGTTGATAGTGCATACCTATGCATACTTTGTGTATATCGAACCAGCTGCATCTAATTTTTTTAATTGTAATAGGGTCCAACATACTCCATCAACTCAGTAACTTTGTCATAACAAACCTTTATGCCGTCCATGAAAAATAGGCCCAAACTATGTAATGACGATGGTGTTATGCAATATATCCTCTCATTGACACAAACATTAGTGTTTATTGGAGGAAGTTCCTTGGGTACCCATTGTTTCCATAGATGTTTGTACCTCAAGGGCACCTCGATGTTGCCTATGCTCTCATCATCATAAGAACATGACCCGCCTTCAGCAAGAAAAATTCCATGCGTTTACGGAATTTTCTTCTAATCTTTTGACCTCTAGTTGGTCTCCCTCTTTTAGACCTACTACATGTCTCACTTTCCTCTTCTCTTCCTGAATTTCCCTCACTCGAGGAAGACAAATCTGACAAATACCTATTTGGTGGTACCTGCACTCATAAGGATGTTGGATGAAGTTCTTTCACGGTGATGTGATCCAAAGGTGACATTATGATTAATCTATCATTTCATTGCTAGAATTTGACAGGTTATAAGGTGATCAAGTCTTGATAGATTGCAAGTTATTGTTACTACCGTCCAAATGTGTCCATCACAAATCAAATCTACTTAACGTTTCAACTCCAAAACTTTGTAACAAGTGTTAAATGTGACTATGGTCCACCAATTACACAACCAAGGCATCAAATGTATTCTCTAATTCTAATCAAAGGAATTTTTCTCTTCATTCAAGTAAATAAACTTGAAGGGAGACACCACCAAGTGGTTTATTGGACACCTACATGACTAAAAATAGCAGCAAATTTACATTTAATTTCCATATGTCTAAGTGGTTAACGGGGAGGGAGTGTGTACTAGGCCTGGTACAGTCATCATAAGTTTATCAATGATCTAATTCTCTATGAAAAGGTTTCAACATCTTCAAATAGTGAAAGTTAGTGCTCATAGTCATTTGAAACAACAAAATTTTGATTATGTATGATGGTAGGATTTGATAACTTAAAAGAATTGGCTACCCAACAAACTTTAAGTTAAAAGAGACTTTTTCAGTTTAAGGGGTTAGCACTTTCTTTCATCTTTGCATATTGGTTCTATGCTTGAAACGATGCATTTTTTATCCCACTTCTATCATATTGTATTCCCATCCCATTGCAATTGTTGGAGGAGTTGATACCAAATTTTCATATCAGATACCACGTTCTTGAAGCAATTTTCAGTGTTTTTACAATTTTTTGAAGTTATTTTGTGTTGTATGGATCCATACAAACTTGAAATGCTCTGAGATCATTGGTGTAGATAAATATATGTGTTCCCTTTCATTTGAATTTTTTTTGAAGTTCTCAATCACTATTTTGTGGGATTAAACAATCAAATACAGGGACTGCCCTGTTGTGCCTGTGTAAGGGTTTGAAGGCTAAATAGAAATGACATCCACCAATCCACCCACTGTCTTGGAACTGTAACTTGGTGGACTGGTGTGCATCATGGTGGATTTGATGGAGTTTCAAATCTTGTTCTTTGAATTCCATTTATGTTTTTTCCTTGTCGTGGCTTGTTACATTGTTTGGGAGGAACCTAAGGTTGGGTTTTACCTTGGCTTTCATAAAAATCCTATGTTCCATGTAAAACCTTGGGTGAGATATATTCGGCCATTACCTTTTTGGAGTGGGTATTAAAATGACTTATGTCTCATTGTTTTGTCTAGGCCGGGCCCCTTTTTATAAATTGAGTTAAATATTTTGCCTAACTTTATTACTTCCTAAGTTTAGGTTGGCCCATGCCCTATGTTACTGATATTAGCCCAAACCTAAGGGAAGGGTTAATAATCAAAAGAGCTTCTGAAACTTCAACTATATAAGCTACAAACTTGATGTAAATGTGGCCAAATTGGCCCAAAAGATAGCTGAAAGAGAAGAAGCTAAGAAAAAAAGTTCGATGGAGAAGTATAACACCATTATTGGAGAGTATAGTAGAATGCAACAAAGGAGTGTTGAGCTGCAAACTAAGGTAGATAGGTTGAAGTACAGACATGTGGGGGAGTCTTCTAGTGCTCCTAGTACCCTAGCCATACGTTCTACATCAAGATCAGTACCTCCAACTTCTCCAATTGTTTCTACTCCTGGGTCCCCCATCCAAACTCCTGCTCCTAGTCCTTCATTAGAGCCAGTTGAAGAGGAGGTTGAGTACTCTATAGATCACACCAAATAGCATATGCTTAATAAGATTAGAGAGCTACAGGAAGCTCTAAAAGCAAGTGAGAAGGGAGCAGTTGCCAAGCAAAATGAAGTTTGTATACACAGTTTTTAGGCATTTGAATTAGGGAGTTGATGGTAGATTACCATAATTTTATTCTTTATATTCTTTATTCTTAGATTCAATAAGAAACATTACTAGGGATCAGGAATTAGTTTTTCCTTTAGTTGAGAAGTGGATCCCTAGGGCCAATGACCTAGATGTTATGTATAAGGTCTCTAGATTTGATGTAGACAATAGGCCCAAATCATTAAGGCCTACTCAAGTTTTTGTAAAATCACTACAAGGTTTTCAAGCCTTACCTGATGATTTGAGTAGGAAGATTAAGGAACTGGTAAAGAATTTTGATGACTGGAGTGGCACGTCTTTACCGGATTTACAGGGATTGCCCTGTTTTGCCTATGTAAGGGTTTGAGGGGTAAATAGAAATGACATCCACCAATCCACCCACTGTCTTGGAATTGTAACTTGGTGGATTGGTGTGCATCATGGTATGATAGAGGTTCATTGCATTTAGGGGTCTTTTAAAGCAACAAACTTGGCATTGAATTGATGCCCTAGGGCTGACAGGGGCAATTTTCTTGTGAATTTGTGGTTGTTAAGTCAAGGTTTATGAGTTTGATGGATATCTTGGTAGAGTCATGGTGACACTGTTTGATGGTCCAATCTCTACTTCGAAACAAAAATATCTCTAACAAATCTAAGAGCTATAATGGGATGGCATTAAAGGAACCTTCATATGAAGGATCTTCTAATGAAGGACCTTTGAATTAAGGTCTTGATTTGAAGGTCCTTCATGCCAAGGTTCCTTTTATAAAGCATTTTGGACATGAAATATTTAAAATAAAAAATAACTTCATTTGAAAGTCTTGACATGGCATCATTTTTGAATGAAGGTTCTTCGTTCCAAGGTCATGATGACATCACCTTCAAATGAAGGTTCTTCATTCATTGGTATTTTGTAATGTTGAATGTGTGATGATAAATTAGGGTTGTAAATAAATCCATTTGAGCCTTTTATAAATGAAAGGACATTTGATGCAATCATATGCCTTGTCAAACTTTTAACTTAATAGTAAGGGCATCATGAGTATTTTGTTGGGCCCATTCAACAATCTCCGATGCAACGATTGAATTGTCTAGAATGTATCTACTATCAAGAAAGCCAATTTTTTTACATCTATGACTATATCTCAAGAAATAGGTTTAATTGTGATGGCAATGATATTGACAAGGATTTTGTAATCTAGGTGTTGAGAATCATAATTGGCCACCATCCTAGGAAAGATTCTTCATTCTCACTTTTAGGTCTTAAAATTTAACAATACGTAGATTGATGAAAGATACCAAAGAGCCTTTCCCCATGTTATCCAAGTACACATAGCAGCGATCTTCTCTTATACGGTTGGACATGATTTCAAGAACTTAGCTAGGAATTATTCATTTAACCTTAGGTTTTCTCATAATGCCATCATTGGAAAAGTATGATCAAATTCTTCTATTATGAAGAATTGGTCTATGCGCCTCTAATAATCACTAAAAAAATGTGAAAGACTAAGCTATTTTATTTTTTCTGTCTTATCTTATACCATTTTATAAGAATGGGGAGGCCAATGTACGAGAAGATCTTTGGAAACTAGGCATGAAAATTGTAGGTTAAAGAGAATGGGGGTGCCAAAATTACAGTACTCATTGTCCCTTGGTTGTCAATTTTCCCTGAGTGCCCTCAACCTCGTCCCCGGTGCAGGTATTGACCTTGTTTTAGCTCCAAACTCTTCATCGGCACTGGTATTGACCTTGTTTTCACTCCTCCAAACTCTTCCTCAATGCTGGTATTGACCTTTCACTTGTCCAATTTGACGAGCTACAACCTGGTTTAGTTAGGTTTTAGAGTATGTTAATTAAATTTAAAATTATGGCGCCATTGAGAGTAGTGAATATAAAGCAAGCAAATCCTATTATGGCACTATTTAGAGTAGTGAATATAAAGTAAGCCAAGCCTATTATAGTCATGAGGGAAATAATAAAACTCCTAGGATACTTTGTGAAACCATTTTCCTTGGTTAAAGGGAGGCCATAAAATATACCTTTGGATTTTTTCAATCTTCAAATATGAGGATTTGCAAGGTTCTTAGCAACATGAGTAATGGAAATGTGTGCAACAAGAATTTTTGAACACACATGGAATCTCCTTGCCAAAGAAAGGGGCTTCATAATTTAATATGATAATTTTTCTCAGCTCTAGAAATGATATGTTTCCTTAAAGAGGAAGGAGAAACCTAAAAGGTAAAAGAGATGCTTAGGAATCTCAACACTTCCTTATGATCAACCCCCTTCTATCCATAGGAATTGAACCAATTGGGCTTGGCTAAGAATGATTTCCTATAACATTGAGTTTTATGCCACTATATATTTGACCTTAAAGCTTTCCAGAAAATATCTAGGCATTGAATATCCTAAATAATGTCACGTTTGTCCTCCAAGAGAGTGAGAAAGGAGTCATTAGAAAAATGACCATTGAATAGTTGGGCTAGTGATGGCAACATTGATAGTGAGATGGGTGGTCATAGAGGTGGCCTACAAGCTATATTTGAAAAAAAAAGGATATAAGCCATTGATTGGAGTAGTGAATATTGGCATTGGTGTTTCCTTTTCCAACAAAGGTTCACTATGAGAAATGGTGTTGGATTTGGCATTGGCATTTACTCTTTTCTTCTAACAAAAATGGTGATAGGCTAGATGTGTCTAATACTAGAAATATTCTCCCCTTCCTCCCATGAAAAATTTTATGGGAGAAGGAATACATGATACTTTGAATTTTAATGAAGAGTCAATGCAAACTAAACTACTCCCTCTACTATCATACATGCTTTTGGGTTTATTCTTTCATTCTTCACGCTTGCAAAATTGCTCATTTGGAAATGGATTAAACAAGTGGAAAAACTTGGGCATGCATACGAGCTTATGAATTGGAACCTAAAGGGTATGCCATCAAAGGAAGATTTCCCATTTCTAACACTTTTTTGTTGAGGCGAGTTTAATAATACTATGGCTCGTTGCACCATAGAATTTGTTAGAGGTTTCCTAATATGACATCTCTATATGATCCTTGCCTAATTAGTTGTTGGCTTTTATCTTTTCCTTTTTCTATTAATGACTTATTATATGATTGCATAGATGATATTTTTAATGTCATTGGGCCTTATTAGTCTATACGAAGTTGCTTTACTTCTCAAAGTATTATCAATAACCTTAATAATGAAAATAATGAAATTGTCATTTAAAGGGTGCTTGGGGAAGGGTATTGAGTTTTACCCTAGTGATAATTTTTGGTGTCTATGTATCATATTGCTTTGGCTCAAGAGGGGTATTTTTATCCCTTGTGATTATGTTTGAGGAATTCTTCAAATGGATGGTATTTCCTTCAACCAAATTGATGTCATTAAATAGTCTTGTTATGAACCCCTTGCAGGTTGCTTGGATAATGTTAGTATTGGTAATTCTAGTCCTTCTAATTATTATTCCCAAGTTTCCATAAATATCCATTTACTTAAAAATAATGATATAGTCACTTCAATCAAGTCACTTATGGTTGGGAGGTTTCTCCATGGTATGATCGTATGAACAGGTTAGTTTTGCATGATAGTGAATAAGCCTCAAATTTTTGTGAAGTCTATTCTCTTAGATGAATGCTTGTGTTTTCTTCCTACTAAGTTCCAAATGTATAATATTTCTTAGTTTAATATTTTTTGCAAGGGTTTAGATACTACAGGGGATATATGATGCCACACTAAACTCACATCCCCTAAGGAGGTGAGAAATAATGCCATGGTATGACATTTTTTAAGAGGGTAGAATTGCTCCCTACTTTGAGTCACTATGTTGCTTTGGTCAAGTCCTTTCAAAATAATTTGCTGCTTCATAAAAGGATAAAATGGTTATTGTGGGTGGTGTTAGATTTCTTGTTTCAAAGGAAACCATCAGAGCTACTACTAGGTTGAATATTGAAGGTAGGAAGGTCATTAATAGGGCAAAATGATGGACATGGAAACCATCAACCAAATTTTGAAAAGGGGAGAACTCATCAAATTATAGAATGGTTTTGAATGATGAGTTTAGTAGAGTGCCAATTAAGTACTTCAGTGTTGAAGGTAGTTTTAAATGTGTTTTTCATTACCATTTCTCGCATGACCATCTGAAACATAATAAGATTGCTTGTTTTACTTATTTTGTCCTAAGTTATCTTAAGTGTTTAGGTAAGGAGGTCTTAATGGATAAATTTGTGATGCCTCTACATGAGGGGTTAATTTTTAGACTCCATAAGTCCACCTTGCTATGTTCTCTTAGAATTCTGTTAGCTATCTTATTTCAAAATCTATTAATCTATTCCCTACCCCTATTATTATCAAAGCTAAAGGTGGGAATCTTAGTGATTTTCATGATACCTCTCCTCCTAAGGGTAAGAGAAAACCTATCAAACATTCCTCATTCCTTTTCAAGCAAAAAATTACATTTGATGATGTGCCTAGTAAAGTGGTGGAGGGAAATCTTGAGCTTGGTAAAGTTGTGGCTGATTATGATGACTTAGGTTGCCCTAATCTTTTTTCCATTGGTTCTCTATTGAAATTTTCATCTCATATCCATGTGGACATTCCTAGTGATGTTGACATCTCCAAGACTTAGAGTAAAAAACCTAAATTTTAGTCCTCACTTGTGGGCAACAATGACTAAGGTTCTTATTGTTGCTACTGTTAATAATAAGATTGCTATAGGAAAACATTTTAAGGGGAACCTTGTAAGAAGATCTAATAGGTTGTTGGCCATAATTTCTACTACCCCTAGCACTGCACCCAATGTAGAATTAGTTGTTTCTAATTAACAACAAAGGATTTGTTGATCACAAGGACAATGATTGCATCAATAGTGGGAACAAAGAGTCCAGTCACTCTCAAGACTTCATGTAAGAGGAAGATGTTTCTCTTTCCAATGATTTTGGTGTCAACCTTTTTCAGAAATGAAT
Source organism: Sequoiadendron giganteum (assembly GCA_007115665.2). Taxonomy (NCBI): domain Eukaryota; kingdom Viridiplantae; phylum Streptophyta; class Pinopsida; order Cupressales; family Cupressaceae; genus Sequoiadendron; species Sequoiadendron giganteum. The sequence continues at coordinate 241,451,992 of CM021104.1, read as the reverse complement.
GTTATTTATGACACTAAGTCTTCTAACATAGGGGATGATTGAGAGGCTGAAAATGATGTGAATTTAGACCCTAGAAATGATATGGTGGCCATGGATGATGTCAAGGGTGAAGGAATTTATGTGTACAATAAGTTTGATCTTGTGCATTTATGTTCTCATTGTGGCCATAACACCAATTCTATTAATTATTTGGAGAAAATTCTAGAAACTTTGGAGGAAAGAGTCAATAATGTGCTTAATTTAAGTAATAAGGTGATCCATAGGTTACTTCTATTCTTCTACTCTAGAATGTTGTGTGGGAGTTCTAGAAAAGAAGGTTGAAGGGTAATCTTGATACTCTTGTTTTAAAGAAGGATAGAAAGAAATACCCTAAGGATGATATTTTTTCTTTCCTTTTTGAAGATTGGGGATATGTGACTCCACAAAAGACATGCTACAAATTGTAGTTTTTTCTTGTTGTTTGTTAGTTATTTATGTGCTATTTTTCTTTGTTCTTCTATTAATTATTTATAGTTAGTTATTTTTTGGTTTTTCTTTTCATATCCTCTAGGCTTGCTATGTAATAGGGTTGGGACCTTGGTTTCCCAATTTATATATAAAAATAACCAAGTCAATTTATCTTTTGCAATTATTGTGATAAAGTGAGGATTTGGCATAGTTTAATAAGACACCTCACTATTTATTGCTAAATATGTTGTATTTGCTTTAGATATCTTAGAAATAATTTATCCATGTGTAACACAATAATTTACAAATATGGATAGTGATGCCTAGGTTAACTTAGATTTTCAGTTGGAATCCAAAGTAGACCTTTAAGAATTAAATTTGGAATCTAATAGACTATTTCAAGGCTTCATTAACCCCATCGAAGATAAGTATATTCCTTTTAAACTACCTTATAAGCTAAAATGAAGTGACCACCATCGATAATCATGTTCATTCGTAGCAGTCAGGATTGCGGGGAACGGTCAGGATCAACTGATGTATGATTGGTGGTCATTAAAAAATCATTCCAACATCTAGCTCCCTCGACGACATGTCTAGGAACTAAACCATGTTGGCCCTATTACTGCATTCATAGGGTTTAGGATGTTGGGTTCACCACAAAACCCCTCACTTCACAGCTAGGGAAAAATGAGACTTCCTCGCTCCTAAGACTATGATGAACACCTGAGTCACTATGGGACTCGAGGTGGGAGCTACTTCTTTTCACTCCTAGAAGGAAGAGTACTGGAACACCCTTTCCATTTGGTGTTTGGCTATGGACTTTCGATGCAACCCAGTTGCATCCCTATGTTGCTCCTTTCCTTGAACAACCATACCTCCCTATATAAGTTATTAGTCCAAATACTAGACATTGGTAGGATGACACCGTACTTTGGGCTGACTGCCCCATTTTTGACTTCTCATCACCAGTAATAACCCATAGGGACCTTCGACCCTTGATTTGCAGACTCTTCCTAGCCTGGCTAACATCTTGATGAGTCCAACTCACCTTGTAGAGTTGCCTTACCCTTGCAACCTACCTTAACTCGCCATGACTTGGCATGACTCGACACTTCTTTATGCTCCATGCTACTATGCCCATGCTACCCCGGGTAACTCGGCTTCAAAATTAGAACCTTGTTGTCCCAACTCGCCTTAAGATTCAAAAAAGAAAAAAGAAAAGAAAAATATGCCTCGAAAATGATAAATCTCGGTGTATATTATATAGATTATATATAAGGTATATAAGCTAGTTAAATCATTAATTATATTACAAATGAACACTACTTTCAAATTCTTCATTCTCTGAAGCATTGGTTCTTGCATTTGTTCTTGACATAAGCAACATCCAATCGTCGATTGTGGGATTGACATCCTTAATGTTTGTTAAAATTTGATGAAATATTTGTTGTTCTTCATTTTTTCCATCTTGTTGAAAAACACAACTTAATGTAATGACCATTTTGAATTCTTCCCATAGTATTTTTTCTCACCTTTTGCTTTCATATGGAGCCATGTCATTTACTGGAGGTAATTGTGCCAAGTCTCCAACTAAAATCATGTAGATATGCCTGAATATAAAATATTTAATTAAATTGATAAGTATGAATTTGTATAGAAGGAAATATAATAGAATTGAATAAAAAATATTGTAATGTAAAGTTATCAAAGTTAGCAATTTCGATCCAGAACTCACCTCCAAAACTTTGGTTACTATATTTTGGGAATGCTCGTCGAAGCCTGGAATCTATGTTTTCAAGCAACCTCTCCCCAAAGAAACTCATTTCATCTATCAATATGTATCTGACATGTGATATTTCTTCTTAGAAAGTTGTAAGTCTTGTCCCTTCTAGTTCATTGAAATCTCTTATTGGAATTCTTCACTTTGAATGAATGGTTGAAGCACCAATGTTGAATGTTGCAACTCCAGTAGGTGTGAATAGAAGTAGAGGAGATTGTTTGGGAGAAGAATTTTTTTCTAGTGCTAGGTTATGTGTTAGGTTATATAGGTTAGGTTATATAGTGTTTGAGCCTAGCCTCAAACACTACAATTAGGGTTTAGGTTATGTGTTTTCTTTAGGGTTAGGTTTGGGATTAGGTTTATGGTTATGGTTAGAGTTTAGGGTAATCTCTAAATTTAAGTTTAAGTCGTAGTTGATTATTTTCCCACAAAAGGAAATTAGATCCATTTTTTCTCATGTTCATTATAGCCAACTATGGCTTAATCTTAAATTTAGACCTTTTCTTGAAACCTAACATCATATCCCTAATCTAACCATAACCCTAACCCTAATCATAATATTGACTCATACCTCAACCTTAACCCTAGCCCTGACAATAAACCTAATCCTAACCCTTACTTGGAAACTAAACCATCATTTGCTCATTAATGTAACCCTGACCATAACTTTAACCCTAACACTATTTCTTAAAACCATAATCTTAACCATAACCCAAATCCTTTTTATCACAACCCTAAACATAAACATAACTCTAACCCTAAACCCTAAACCATGATCCTAATTCTAATCTGACCCTAAACCCTAAACCATGATCCTAATTCTAATCTAACCCTAACACTAACCTTAACTTACACCCTAACCTTAACCCTAATTGTAACCCTAAACTATAATCCAAATCTTAAACCTAGCCCTAACCCTTTTTCTCGAAACCTTAACCTTGACCCTAGCCCTCACCTTTATCCTATCTTTATAACCCTAACCACAACCAAAACTCTAACCCTAACCCTAACCCTAATTACCTAACCCTAAATATTTTTTCTTTTATTAATTAGTTGCATTCACTCTAATAACCCTAAACCTATCCCTAAAACTAACCCTAGCCCTATCCCTGGCCCTAATCCTAACCCCAACTCTAAGCCAAACATAAAAACAACCCTTAATCATAACAATAACCCTAAAACTTAATTCTAAATATATCCCTAATACTATAATCCCTAATTGTAATCCTAAATCCTAACCCTATTTTCATATCTAATCCCAACCATAACCAAAACTCTAAATCTAACCCTAACCATAAAACATAAACCCTAATCCTAAAACTATTTTTCCTAACCCTAACCCTAACTCTAAACCTAACACTAACTTGAACACTAAATCCTAACCCTAATTAAATACCCAATCATAACCCTAAATTGTAACATGATCCTTTGAATTGGATACTACATAAAAATTTATGTGTTACAATCATTGCTTCCATGTTGCCATTTTTACATTGGGTCGATGCATATATTATTAAAATATTCAACAAAATCTTTTAATGTCTTGCCAAAATTAATATTATTAATTGTAATATCAAACTTATAAACATGTATGCAAAATAAGAACATAAATAAGAAATATATGGTAATAGTTTCTTCAAAAAACAAAGTGATGTGGACTACAAGGACTATAAGATATCCACAAAAGAGATCTACATTGAAAATATTGTAGGGAAATTCAAGAAAATACAATTGGTAGATGCAAAGCCAAATAAATGTGAAATTGTGTACTATAATGATTTTAGAATATACAAATAATGGATTTGTTGAAAAGGTTTTAGAAACTTTCAAACAAATGCAATTGGTAGATGCAAAGAAAAATTCCACAACCTTCACCAAAATCCTTATTGGTTTCCTTAATATGGGAGATTTGGAACAAGGTATAGACATCCATCAAAGCATAATATGAAGATGATTTTTTTCAAATTTTGTGGTTGTAGATGCCCTTTTAAAATTTATACAAAATGTGGAAGGATATAAAAAGCTTCTGAACTATTTGACAAAATGTCTCAAAGAATTGTAATCTCTCAATTTATTTTAGTGTCTATTTTGTTATACCCCATGTCCCAAATTGGGTATAACACAATAGACACTAAAACAAATTGATAGATTGTTATGATGGCAGTGATGAGACTTTTCTAATTACAGTGTATCCCATGAGATTACAATTATTCAAGGCATTGTGTCAAATAGTTCATGAGCTTTGTCTATCCTCCAACATTTTGCACAGATTTCAAAAGGGCATCTACAACCACAAGATTTGAGAAAATTCATCTTCATATTATGTTTTCCTTATGATTGGTTGACTCTTATACTAAATCTGAGTGTTGTTTTTGTTTTGATAAGAGTAGATTAATATTTTTTTAATTTTTTATATGAAGATCAAAATTACATGCACATAGAATGAACCATAGTTTAGTTACAACACTTGGTCTCTTCAAAATAATCAAAGAAGATTAGGGAGAGGAAGGAATGCACACCAAACTACAAAATAGGGGTAGTTGTGGCTTTGTTAGTTTTCTTTATATAGTCTACTTGTTTCCTACAGGGATAAATATTTACTCACTATACAAATGAAATATGGTTGATTATCTACTAAATATTATTTTGTGTGTTTTGAAATGGAAGATATCTATGTTGGAAAACAAGGATAGACAACTGAGAGGAGGGGTGAATCATTTGTTACAAATTTGAAACTTATTCAACCTTATTAACCTTTAATCTTAGATCTGATAATTAACAGTGAAAGCATGAATCAACAACACATCAGAAACACACATAACACCAAGATTTTTGCGTACAAACCCTGTTAGGGTAAAAACCATGGTGGAGGTTAATCCATAATTTATACCCTATTAAAAATATAAAAGAAATGAATAAGGAATGCACATGCATTCAGGAACACTGCCTAGAGCTCACTGCTCAAAGGGAAGGCTCACTGCCTTACATAAGGTAATCAAATTAAATGCATCTAATGAGGTTGAACTGAGAAATTAGCTTCTTCAAAAGCCTGATGACAGTTTCAGCTAGGCACATAAATAATTCTTCATACTTTGCCTAAACTTCTTCACACTCTGTTTTGCATTCAAATGATCTAATATTTATTCACACATATCTCACATACACTTCACATACATTATCTCTAAATGTATAAAACAATCGCTCTTATATATCCACTTCATGAATTTACATTAACAACTCTGTCGGCCAAAAATAAATAATAGATGAATACAAACTGTCAGCCCAACTCATGAACAAATCTCAATGCACACCAACCTAAATTGGTCACAACATAATGATGACCTAAAGAAACATCCTCAAACATGCCAAGCATTGAAAAATTAATCCACAAGGATTTACAACATGCTACCACCATCATGTCAACCAAGAATATGAAAACTCTAACATGGAAAGGAAAAATATTTGATCACGAGCACACTGATCAACATGGACGTACCACAATGATAGAGTATGAGATCAAGAAATGTCAATGAACATCTCAAGAGCATACACAACAATTCAATTCACCAGAATTACATTCTCTTCTTTCAGAAACACCAACTATAGCAACAAAATAACTGTAGGAACACAAAAACTCATAACTCGCTCCAATCTTGATGCACACCTCTGAAACTTCCAGAGGATATCCTAGATAGGCTTAGAAACAAACCCTTTAATACACAACTTTAGAATACCAACATACAAAAATTTTCACCACTCTAATCTTCACAACTTCATAGACTATCTGCAACATATTTATTCTAATTTTCTCAATATCCTCGACATATACAAGCTTTAAGACATTAATGCTAATAGTGTTGACATCAATGACAACCACATATCATGAGAAACACAACCACAACATCCAACAATCTAAATCTCTATAAAAATTGGTATATGCTAATAGTCAACTTATTATCTTATTTATAGCATTTCCTTAGCTTTTTATACTAAAAAATTCAAGGTAGAGGGTAACATGATTCTTTGAATTGGATACTACATAAAAATTTATGTATTATAGTCATTGCTTCCATTGTTTGCATTTTCACATTAGGATGCATATTTTTTACAATCAACAGTCTTTTAATGTCTTGCCAAAAGTAATATTATTAATAATTTCAAACTTTTATAAACATGTATGGAAAATAAGTACATAAATAAGAAATATATTCTAATAGTTTCTTTAAAAAAGGATAAAAAAATCATGTGGACCATACAAGGATTGTTGTGGGACTTAAAATTTACTACCCCTGTGGTATTAATGAGGGAGATCAATGATAATCCTTCCTCGCAGATCTTGCACGATCAGATTAAAGGCCCTTGAGGGTACTGCGAGGTCTACGAAGAGGCAACACGTGGCTTGGTTCTTGAAGTGATAGGGCTAGGTGGGACCCACTGTCCAGTTGCAACCTCTCATTTTCTTGGGTTGTGATTGGGCATCATTCTCCCAGGGCGCTAATGTGGATTTTCAAACAATTTTTGACTCAATCTGAGTCGTCCGATTTTCCATGTTCAATCCGCATTAATGGTTCAATTTTTCTTGGGTTCCTACTCATCTGCATTGGGAGTTCTTGCTCTCTGCAAGTTGTTTTCATTAATGGCACGGGTTTTTTCAGTGGATCCTTGCCTAATTTTTCTACGTGCAAACACTGTTCTCCTGATAAATGCAATGATGGGTTGTACACCATGCCTTCGCAAGCCAGGAATAATTTGTGGTGGCTACATCAGCCAATAAAATGCTCGAATGCTCATGCTGCATTTGAGCAATTAATATTCTCGCACCAATAAACTCTATAAATTCTCATTGTGTTATCTGGTATTATCATCGCATTTTGATCTGTCTTGTTTGCAGGTGGTCGAGTCTCCTATATTTTGTGAGGTGTTCTTTGCAATGGACCATTCAGCTGTGCGCAGAAGGACCAGACTCGGGGTGAGAAATTTGTAGCCTGATGGGGTACAACTTGTCCTTAGCAAGCCCAAGGTTGTCCATGATGCTAATTTTAAAGGGACGGGGAGCTCAAAGACCCCACTGGTGCTATCTTCTAGTTTTGACGATGATGGGTCTGAAACTAACTCAAACTACCAACGTTACTTGGCATCCATGACCAAGCTATTGGGGGTCAATGAAGAGCCCCTCACAGTGGCTGTAATAATTGTGACAGTGTTGTGCCATGCTACCAGATCATGTGTTAAAGTGGATAAAAGGAAGCTGGTCTTGCTTCTTCCTGAAGTGAGGACCAAGAGCGATCACCTCTACCAGGGCCATGTGTCTTGCAAGTAGTTGCAGTTGCTGGGTGTGTTACTTTTGGGTGGTGTGTTGATGTGGACATATGTGTGCCTGCCATCCTCTTTTGTCTTTAGCTCTGATTGGTTACAATGGTATAACTATTTTGATTCCTCGAACTGATTATGGTTTTTTCTAATGATGAGGAATGTCAATTTGAATTTCATTCTAAATGAAATGCAATTTTGGAATGAACAATGTAGCCTATTGTTTTGTTGCTCTCCTGTCCTATAAAGGAGATTTGATGGCTCATTGTTAAGGTTTGTTGTTTTTTTGGGTCTGAAGGCTTAGAATAGGTACAGTTAGTGGTAATGCAAGATTTTAAAGGTATTATGTAGGAAATCATGCTGGGTTGGGAATAGTATGAAATAAGTATACTATGCTTTTGTAATTACTAATATCGAAAGAAATCTAAAAAAATTAAGACATTTTGCTCTCCTGTGTATGGGCCATGGATTATGAATGGATTTATCAAGGGTTTGTTCATTCAATTTCAATGGTGTAGTTGAAAGTGTAATTTTTTCTCTTGCTTTGACTTAATGAGTTAATCAAATGCTTGAACACAAATTGTGTGTTTATGGTTATATGCTTAGGATTCACTAACGAGTATTGTTTTAATATACTGACAAATCTCATGGTAGCAAAGCTCTATGGTGATAAGTTCAATTTCATCTGAATTACGTTTTATATGACTCCCACAAAATGGATGAGGCACTAGATAGTATTGGTAAATTCCTTTCAGGTATAGGACTATGAATCTAAGCACGATGATTCAATACCCGAACATTTTAACAAATATCAACTGCTATCTCTTTTTGGGATATAGATCTTATGATAATTTTGAGTCTCCTTGCTTTGGGATATCTGTTATTATTCTTTGGTTTTGCCACAACTAGGGTAATGATTGTCTGTTAGTGTTAGTGGGGACTGCATCTGTAAGAAGAAGTGGTCTTACCAATCATGAAACATTCTTATGAACACACTTGGGTTTACCCACCTTGGTTTCACAGAGCCAAAAGCGTAGGAGATGTCAGTCTTTGACTGACTCTTGTTAGTTGGCCACTAGCCTTTGCAGTTCTTTATAACAGAGGTTGGCTATCTCTTACAGAATTGCAAATCCTATGTGGGAAAAAACATCAACAGATTGTAAGATATACACAAAATGGATCTACATTGAAAATTCAGTAGGAAAATTCAAGCAAATACAATTGGTAGATGCAAAACCAAATAAATGTGAAATTGTGGACTATAATGATTGTAGAATATACATAATGGATTTTTTTAAAAGGTTTTAGAAACTTTCAATCAAATGCAATTGGTAGATGCATAGAAAAATTTCACAACCTTCACCAAAATCCTTGTTGATTTCCTTAATATGGGAGATTTGGAACAAGGTATAGACATCCATCAAAGCATAATATGAAGATGAATTTTCTCAAATGTTGTGGTTGTAGACTCCATTTTCAAATCTATGTAAAATGTGGGAGGATGGACAAATCTTGTGAACTATTTGACAAAATATCTCAAAGAATTGTAATCTCATGGAATACACTCTAATTAGAAAAGTTGCATCACTACCCTCATAACAATCTCTCAATTTGTTTTAGTTTCTATTGTGTTACTCAATTTGAAACTTAATTGTGATACATTAAGTTCATTGTCAAATTGTCATTTGTGTGTCAAGTTTGTCAAAATCCAAAATGATCAATTATTAATAAAATCATGGATCATGTAATATTGGGATGGGTGACCTCCTAGGAAGGCCTAGTGCTTCATCACTTTGAGAATCATTTAGACACAATGAGTGCTAAGTGGACCATTCATTATCATGAGAGATGGGTTCTTGTGAAACACTACTCATGAAACATGGGTCAATGAGTTTGACTTGTAAAACTACATAATTGAATATTGATAACAATATCAAAATTTGACACAATGTGAAAAATACTTCCTACTTGTCAATAGATCATGTTCTCAAAATCTAGAATTTTAAATTATGAATTCTTTGTAATTACTCAATAGATCATGTTGTCAATTGAACCTGTTGGCATTTTTTTACTGCAACCCACACGTGTTTCCTAGAAGCTCCTATGAACTCGCCACATTCAATAATAAAAGACTAGGAATAGTATGGCCAACTTAACGAGAATAGCAATAAGCCTAAATCTCCTACACTTCGGAATCTGTAAAATCTAGGAGGGTATTCCCTATTATGTGCTCTTAACATACAACATTTAAACAACTCATTTAATTTGGACACAGGTAAGCAGCAGATAGATCCCCAATTAATGTTAAAGGATCAAATCCTTCAAGAAATTGGCTATTCCTTAAAAAAGACTCATGTCCATTTAACAGAGAATCTAAAACTTCACATAAAGTAAATTGATAGGAAATGTTTGAGTAAAATATCCTGATGCCATAACACAAAAAATATGAGAATAAAACGTAATTAGAATTCCAGTGCCATATCCCAGCACAAGGAGTCAAAAGAGAAAATGGAACTACAGGGTAAATTTCATTTTGAACACTTATGATCTATTATGAATTGCATTACAACCCATATATCTATACCTGAGTTTATTACTCCTTTATGAATCCTATTTGTTATATTGCATGAATTTACTGGTTAACTAAAGCATTTAACCGATCCTTTGAACCAGAGCTGTAGTTAAACATAATTCACAGTAAAGAACAAATGAAAATCAATGAAAATCATCTTTGATCGATATTTCAGTAATAATCCATGTAACATAGCACAATAGGAGACAAAATAAACTCCAAATATTCATGAGTTTGATACAAACATGCTCAAAAACCCCATGATTAACAAAGTTCTCCAATCTAACTCAAAACTTTTTATAACCTGGACTTACAATTCATACTCTCTATATTACTAGACTCTTATTTCTCATATTTTAGATATTTCAACCGACCACTCTCTTGGCCTAGAATTCCCTTTTATAAAATAAGGGAGCCAACAAGCTTCAGGTCGGAGAGTACACATGTCCATTTGTAATTGGACAGCTAACTTCTGATCTAGTTACAATTCTATTATGCGAGTGGAGAGCATAAGGCAAAGATCATCATTAGTTGATAAGGAGGAAAGAAAACATCGCTCCAAAGGCTGCTCCCCATACATCGAAGGCATGCTTAGCCATTATAGTATTAACTCCACCTCAACACCCTATACTTGGAGTCAAGAGGAGAATGCAATTTTAGAATATAATATCTAAGGCCAGACCTGTATTATACATGACCAAGTTGCAATTCTCAACTATAACGTACTGATAATTCCAGTTCATCAGTGAACACCTTTTTCCATTATTGAAACTCCTCCTCGGAAGGCCACTGGAAAGCCACAACCTAATCAACCTTGTTTCGATAGGGAGCATACTTTACCATTATCGATGTGGCATTTTTATCAAAGTTCTCTAAGAAACTTATAACAAAAGACAACTTTTCCAATGTATTTTCTAGCATGCGAATGTCAGCATTTTTGCATATCTCATGTGTTTGAGACATCATTATATTGTTCATTTTCTCCTTCCAAACCTACAGGGGTTTGACTTCATCCTGACTATGTAAAATATGAGGCAATGGGGTCAGGTCCTTTCCATCATACACATCTTTCAACAATTTAATCTTGGATTCCATTGGGGCGGCAAATCCTTGAAACTTCTTCTCAACAATTCCCTTGACCAATTGATATGTTGCAATAACATTAGGATATTTATCACCATGCTATTTTGCCCCTACTGCCATGAATCTCAACTTCTCCATTCTAGGGCTCCATTTTTTTAGGAATGAGATTGCCAATTCTTTATCCCTTGGAAACATTTTTAGTGCTTGCAACATTAGGACATAATTTTTATGAACATTGTTTAGCTTACTCTGGACTATTCTGTTTAAATGTTTCAAAACAGTGTCCACTATCACTGCATTATTTCTCCCTGTTGCATCCCGGATTTGCTTTACCATCTCCTTATATTCTTCAACCTGATGAATCAGTTTCTCCCTAGAAAGTCTTCCTCCAGGGCTAATAGCCCTCTCAATAGTGATAGGCACTTGTCCCATATTATATGGAACAATAGCCAATGACTTTGCTTGTGCAAGAGGTTGAGACTGCTCTACTGGTGGGTTGGAAACAGTGTGGCTAGAACTGGCTTGCTTTTGAGATCTCATGGTATCCATTTGTTGCCTCAATAAATCCAATTTAGTTTCTAACTCTGCTACCTTTTGTTGAATTTTATTATATTCAATAATAATGTCATTATATTGGCCTCTCAGAGTATCCTGCTCCTTGGTCAAATCTTCAACAGTTGCTCTGGTGAATTTAGCAACATTCACGACCATATCAACAACTTCAAATGCTAGGGTGTTAGCAACTCTCCTCACAACCAAGTGACCACTGAAGTCAGAAGGTTCTGCAACAATTGGATTTTTAGAGCTAGTAGATAGGGACTAGATTGCCAATGCATCCCATTCCTCACTAAAACCTGATCCCTTGAGTGCCAATGTAGCCTCCTCTTCAGTAGCAAGAAGTGGCTTATTAGCCCTTCTTATTGTTTCAAATACCACAGCATCAGCGATATCCCATTTAGGGAGTAGCAATACTCCACTTTTTTGTACCAATTCTCAGCCCTGCTCTGGTTTTATTGCTTTGAATTTTTCTCTCATCTGTTCCCTGACCTTAGCTTGAATTACCTTCTTTGGGAGCTCTGGATGTAGACTTCTCTCATGTGCCACCTTCTCAGCATATAATGCAGTATCTGCTCTCCACACAAAATCTTTAAAAGCACCGATTTGAATAAAAGAGTCATCCATCATGAACTCTCTGCAAGCTTCTATTCTCAAGTCATTATTGCTTGTTATTCCTTTGATTTCATCTTTTCCTAACCTCAAAGAAACTGTACCTGAACCTGTTGCAATGTCAACTGGGTCCAATGGAATCTCATGATGCATTTCATCTGGAGTGACAATAATTTCATCATCCTCATCACCATCACAATTAACTATCTTTACCCTTTCAACCCTCTACCTCTTTGGTGATGGTGGGCAAGCCTGTTCTGAAAAACTTGGAGGAAAATCCAAATCAACAACATTTGGTACTGACTGCCTTGAAGAACATGGTGCAATATTTTTAGCAACATCTTCAGCCCTAGTTCCCTTTCTTCTAAAAAAACCCTTATCTTATTTTTGGGTTGATAAGTAGGCCTCTCCTCTTCCTTTACCTCAGGGTACTCCTCGATGGTTTGTGATTTTCCCCTTTCTTCCACAACCCTTTCATCTTTCAAAACCCCAACCAAGCTCTCAAAATTATCAATAGCATACATTGCCCTGCTAAACTCATCTTTAGCATTAGGTATGGGCTTGAAACTAGGTATTTTCTCCTGCTTACTTTTTACCATTTTAGAGTAGGCAATGTATAGTTCCTTTCTATCATCTTGTAATTCCAAATCAAAAATATTCCTAATGATGTCCTCAGGAAAGTAGAAGTTGTGGACAAAAGCTCATGCCTGATGTTTTGCCTTCATTTGAGAGATAAAACCTTCAGGATCATGATTCCTGGGGCGCACAGTCCTTAGCCTATAAGGCCCAAGTAATTGATGCAACTCCTTCCATCCTCCCTTTTCCATAACAAAATCGACGAATGTTGTATATTCAGGGAAGAAAGAACCTTTCTTTTGTTCATCTGGCAAGGGTAGTTCCTGAGTGCCCCCCAACTGCCTCATGATTTGCAAAAATCCAATTCTAAGGGGTACCTCCCTTGGAAAAACCTTTGGATTGACATTAATTCCAAAAACCTTGAAAATTGTGGTATTACGATAGGGGATAATGTCTCCCCAATTGTGCATTATGTTCAATTCAGGACTTCTCTCCATCGGCCTCAAGAATTCATGAATTTCTTTTGGGATCCTTGGGTGGTCACGAACTAGAGACTCCCTTAATTTAGATCCAAAGACATTATGGAAAGTTACATAATCAAACTCATGATCATGCATGTCAAGAATCCTAGTCCAATATTGGACAAGCATTTCAATGTTTCCTTCCTTCTTCTTTAATTTCATATCTTTTTCGAACACAGCTTGACCCCTATACAGAAACATGTGGATTAACAAGGAATACCATCTAAATCCAACCCAATTCTTCCCCTCCTTTAGGGCTACTAGACCTGTGTGCATCTTCTCTGCCAAATAAGTGGCAAAATCATATACTACATTAAAACTTGGGTGCTGGAGATTTACTACCATATACATAATATCGGTAGGCAAGGTTTCTTTAAGCTAACTCCCAGAATTTGATATAAAGCACAAATAGTCTCCTTGAAATGACTGGCAAAATAGTCTATAGGAAAAGGATCGGGCTCATTCTTGCCAATTACTACCTTCTTCTAATTTTAACCTCTTCCTGAGACTACCAAATGAGGTATTAACAAGGATGTTTTGAACAAACCCTTGGTATTTCTATATTCTTGTCTGAAAACCTCCAAGTCGACAGGAACCATATCCTGACTCCATTCGTGCAATTTGAAAATCTCTGCAATTTCTTCTTTGGTTATCTTAATCATCTGCACACCAGCATGTGTTCTAACAATTCGGGCCACAAGGTCATATCTAGTAGCAATGTCCTTTAAAAGATCTACATCCATATAAACATTAGGAGCCACCAATTTACCCAGGTCTAACCTCCAGGGGTTACACAAAGGAACCAAAAAATTCCTATTCCCAAACCAATTGGAGAACAACTGCCATCCGATGTATGGTAACTCAACATCTTGAATTACACATTGCTTGTCTGTCAATCCTTCCAAGATTTGAGGCCCATAGAACAAAACCTTTCCCTCCTACTTCTTGCTAGTAGAGGGTTGTAACAAATCAATAATATCTTGGGATAAAGACCTGGTAGTGGTTTCAGAACCAGAACTTCGGGCCTTGGGTGCCATTTATACTAGACTAATGATAATTCAAACTAGGGTTTGCTTATTTTCAGATAGCAAATAATTACAATTTTCTCCTTTAGCCTTAACAGAAAATTCTTCAATATTCAAAAAACCCTAGCAATTATCTAGACAAGCTCTAAAAGTGAATCTATTCGATCAATTCTTCAAGAACAGAAACAAGAAGCAATCACGAATTGCCCAACAAGCAACCATAAAATATTTTGAATTTACAAGAAATGGTGTACGTGCTACTTACGGTTTCAATCGCAAAACATCCAAGGCAGCGAAATTGAGAAATCATAACCACAACTTGCTTCACTTGATACCAAGCAATTCTTCCTCAATGTAGAGATACAAAACTGAAATAGTAATTCACAAATTTTAGCATTTAATTATGTAGGCAAAGTCATACTCAACCATTACTATTCACTCGTGCAAGATAAAATGGCTATCGTACAATACCAATTTATTTTTAAATACGAGCCATTGATCAATCACAACGTTGGCCAGGAGAACGGCTCAGATTTAGTCAAAATAGTTTGAAAATGCCACGTACTCCCTCCAATCACCAAACGGACAGGATATTCACCTACCGAGCACCACATCAGCACGAAAATGGGCCCCACCATTGCTATCAACACAGCATCGGAGTCCATGCATCACCAAATCGCACACCTCGCAACATTATTGAAATTGCAGTTTTAATTACGCAAGGTCAATGAGGAACGACCACGATGCGTCGGTATGGAAACAACTATCAGCATCAGCCTTCATAATTGATCAGCAAGCAAAACTGGTCCCCACCATCAAATGTGACAAATGGTAGAATCTCACACGCCTAGCACCATTATTGTGACATTTATTTCTCTTGACTTTTTAATAGTTGTTTTATTTTGTAGAGGGTGTTTTTAATGACCATCGATCTTCCTACGATTGATCCTAATCGCTCCTCGCGATCTCGCGATGACATCACCACTGGTTGTTTGGCGATTGCGATATCACGGGCAAGCACCATGTGTCCCAAGCTACCAATGTCAAAAAGGGATTAATAAAATGTTTAATATTTGTGTTGGACTTAAATATGTTATAAAGTGGGTTACTAAAACAACTGCGAGATGTACATGCTCGAGATCGATGGTGATGTTATAATCTTGGTAAAAATTTGCTTGATGGTTATGTTTGGTGCTACTGACTATTGTGTTTTTAATGACCGTCGATCTTCCTAAGATTGATCTTGATCTCTCCCCGCAATCTCGTGATGACATCACCATTGGTTGTTTGGCGATTGCGATATCACGAGCGAGCGCCATGTGTCCCAAGCTACCAATGCTGAAAAGGGATTAATAAGGCATTTAATATGTGTGTCGAACTTAAATATATTATAAAGTGGGTTACTAAAATAGCTACGAGATGCACGTGCTCGAGATCAATGGTGATGTTATAATCTTGGTAAAAAGTTGCTCGATACTTATGTTTGGTGCTGTTGACTGCTGTATTTTTAATGACCATTGATCTTCCTACGATTGATCCTGACCGCTCCCCACGATCTCACGATGACATCACTGCTGATTGTTTAGTGATTGTGATATCATGGGCGAGCGCCACGTGTCCCAAGATGCCGATGCTGAAAATGGATTAATAAAGCGTTTAATATTTGTGTTAGACTTAAATACATTATAAAGTTGGTTACTAAACCAACTACGACATGCACGTGCTCGAGATTGATGGTGATGTTATAATCTTAGTAAAAAGTTGCTCAATGGTTATGTTTGGTGCTGCCGACTGATGGGAGTGAACACGATTGCCGATGGTAGGAATCAACGGTTTCCCGCCATCGCGTGATCCAAAGATGCAGGATGTTTAGTGATCGTGATATCATGCACGGTGATATCACGCGTGGGCGCCATGTGTATTCCTTTGGTGCTGCTTCTATGATGGGCCCTCGATGCTGACATGGATATTTCGTTAGCCCTTTTGAAGATGGTCGTTCGGTGATCTGACAAAAATAAAAGATCAACGGCTAAAGTTTAAATTCGAATTAAATACGATTAGAGCCATTGGGGCGGCATGCAAATGAGCTTTAATGGCGGATGAGACGTCTACTACCTCAATTCAATCAACATAAAGTATGTGCTCTTTTTCTATCTTCATCACAAAAGCATTCAAGTATTTTCCAAGCAGTTCACAGCCAGAGATAGTTTTTCAAGCGATCACCGTGAAGTTTGGTTCTCTACAAGGCATGAAATCCCATGAGTTATTTTCTAAACTGCTGGGTTAATTTGACTATGTCTTTGTGAAGGGTTCTATTATGTTGGTCAAGGGGCTTTGTTAATTATTGTCGTAGGGTTACTGGTTCATTTGAATGATTGGAATTGTATAGTTGTATTTTTGTGTTCTGAGTACCCCTAGTTTCTTCGAGGATTTGATTTTTGAAAAGAAGCCCTAGTTGTTTAAGATGGCACCACTGAAGCAACACTCTAGCCATGTTGATTATTTGAATATGAATTTGTATGATGAATTCCTGGATGAAATCCCATTGTCAACAAATGACAGGAAGAGTGGTTTGGTTTTAATGAATGGAAAGACCCTAGGTGAAGGTCTACTATGCAAAAATTATAACATTGCGGATGCCAGGATTCCTATGACTGGTCTTGAAATGTTTAGGCTATGGTATGGATAGTGAAACTTACCTCACCCCTTCTCTAATGCTTGGAGATATGACATGGCGAAACTAACAGTGCCAAATGTGTTCCCTAATGTTGACTTGCTTAGAGTAGTGGCAGCACGTTATGATCCTGTGACAAAGGTCATAAGGGATAATAATGGTGGAATTCTGCTAAGCCTAAATGCAGATGAGATTCGACAGATTTTTCATTTGAATGAGTATAGCCCTTTCTTAGTCCAAATAGATTTTGAGGAGATGGAGGAGTACAAAAGGTTAAAGCCTCTTTTCAAATTTAAGTTGCTTCCTCTTCACCTAGCCAGGGCGGGCAATTCAATAATTCTTATTAGCCCAAATGACCAGGAGCCTTTCAGGCTGAGCTATTTTGCTAGTCACTTCCTGGAAACATTTTATTCATTGTGCCAAATTTTAGGGTTTAGCCTTAATACTATGATGCCATTTGCGTACATGTTTATGGGAGCCCATATTCAGGATCCCAACTTCTCTATGGTATATGAATTTGCATCATTCCTATCAGAGAAGATGCATGAGGGTTTGATGAAGTTGCATGTGGGGGATACTGGCACTCTTTTTTTCTGGTACTCCCTATTGATGCATATGTTCCTGTACACGAATGTTGTTTTCTTCTTAGAAAAAATGGAGTTGATGTAGGAGATGAATGGAGAAAGGTTACCAGTATAGGTGTGGAGTGCAGATTTGTCTTACAACAGGGGAGGTGCCAGCTTTGTGCAGTTTGATAACTGCTTTGCCTCCAGAATCAGGGCTCGGTTGGTGGTAAATGTGCCAAGAGTCCCTGAAGATTTGCATGACTTCCTCTGACTGAAGGTGAGGAAGCCTAATTTAAAAGTATGTCACAATTGGGGTGATATCATCTTGTACCCTGTAAGCACTGTCTTGAGGGTGTATGGTTTCTAGGGAACCCTTTATATCCTCCCCTCTAATGTACCATCAAGGATGGGTTTTGCTGAAGTAATGTGGCAACTAGGTTGTATTCATGAGGATAACCTAACAAAGAAAGGAAAAGGGACTTTGTTCCCTAACTACACTATTGTTTCTGATTTTGTCTGTTCCAAGGGAGGATGGGTCCACTTCAGAAGGTCTTTTGATGACTTCAATTTGAGGAATGGTCCTAGGAGACAACATGACCCTAAGGGATTCTTTGCATTGTTCAGAAAATGAATTAAAGCTGGCAAATTTGCACATGAATTCAACTTTCCTGAGGATCTAATCAGAAATGAGTTTGATTTGAATAGGCAGGAGTTGAATAAAGAAAAATGGATTGCATATGAAAAGCTACTAGCTATAATACATAAAATGGATCCAAAATATGATCCATTAATGGAGTTCACTCCATTTCACAAGAGAATAAACTTCTTAATGGCTAATTTCAAAAATATCATGGGCACCTTGATGACCAAGAGGGTGAGTTTGGAATTAGATTTTGGTATAGAAAGACGGGATGTGAGGCCTGAAGAAACAAGGTCATCTTATCAGCCACCAGTTGATAGGCCTCTATACAAGAGAAAGAGGAATGCAAGAACTGATGAGGATGAAGGGGATAAGAAGGGAAAACAAGTCATGAAAGCATCATCATAGCTGGGTCCAAGGATCAGAGCACCCGAAGGGATAAGGATTGTGGATCTTGATTCACCACCAAGAGGTGATCCTGCAGTGTTACCATTAGAGCCAAGCCCTAAGAGGTAGAGAGTTGAGGAAACATAGGAAATTCTCATGGATGAGATAATTGTGACTGATCAAGACATGCAGGTTGGTATCCCTTCCCCTCCTAGAACAACACAATTGGTGCTTTCTAACATGGATGTAAAGGGGCAATGTGTACAAGATGCCAGGATGGAGGCCTACAAGGCATTCTTGGACGATGATGCATTTGTAAAGACTCTTGTATTCTTGCAACTAGTTTGGAGGATGAAACTAGAAGTGTACCAAAAAAAATGCAAGAGTAGGAGAGAATCGAGATCTGATAGGTCTAAGTAGGAGAATGATGACGAGGTCAAGGCCGAATTAATGGAAGAATTCAAAGGCATCACTCCTGAGGAGGGATGAAGACTTGTGACTCAGGCTGGTGTCTTACTTTTGCCTGAATGGGACATAGCTGATGTGGTTGCATTCAATGCTATCTTACAATCCAAGCACCCTATAAAAAATAGTGAAGAAGAGGTTAAGGCAGCTTTGCAAGACTCTTCCTTCAGCAAGGAGTATGAAACTCTGGCCATATGGGAATTGGCACCCTATGATAAAAAGCCAAATATAACTGATATTAACCCACACCTAAGGGGAGGGCTAATCATTAAGAGAGCTTTTGAAACTTCAAAAACAGAAGCTACAAGCCTGATAGTAAATGTGGCCAAATTGGCCCAAAAGACAACTGAGAGATAAGAGGTTGAAAAGAAGAGTCTGATGGATAAATACAATATGATAATTGCAAAATATAGTAGGATGTAGCAAAGGAATGTTTAGCTGCAATCTGAAGTAGATAGGTTGAAATATGGGCAGGTGGGAGAATCCTCTAGTGCTCCTGGTATAAGATCATTACCTTCTATTGCAGGATCGGTCCCCCATACTACTCCAATTGTTTCAACTTTGAGGTCCCCCATCCAAGCACCTGCTCTCAGTCCTACACCAGGGCCAGTTGAAGAAGAAGTTGAATATTCTGTGGATCCCACCAATTAGCAAATATTGAATAGGATCACAGAATTGCAGGCTGCCTTAAAGGCAAGTGGGGATGATGCAATTGCCAAAAAAATTGAGGTGGTTGACATAGTTTTGAGGCATCTTAATGAAAAGGTTCATGGTAAATTACCATCTGTATATTCTTTGTATTCTTTATTCTTGGATGGAATAAAAAATATCAATAGGGATCAAGAAATAGTTTTTCCTTTGGTTGAGAAATGGATCCCTAGGGCCAACGATCTATATATTATATACAAAGATTCTAGGTTTGATGCGGACAATAGACCCCAATCATTGAAGCATACTGAAAACTTTGTAAAATCATTGAGCGGATTCCAGGCCCTACCTGATGATTTCATTAGAAGAATTAGGGAGCTGATAAAGAGCTTTGATGACTGGAATGATACATTTTTTCTAGACATTATTGATGCACAAGGAAATGTTAAGACATTGCAACAGCGGTAGGATGGGGCAGAAGAAGTTATCAATGCACAAATCAAATCTATTTGTGATTATTCAAACTATGATTTGCTAGTAAATAGTATGGATAAGATAATTAACACTAGTGCATTCCTAGAGTATTTTGAAAGGGAAGCTAATCAGGTTGCAGTGAAGTACACACCTTACAATACTAAGGTGAATGAGGTTGTGAATTTTGGCTTGCCAACGGATGAAGAGTATCAGAGATGGGTGGACAAGTACTTAACTGAAGAAGAGTAAAACAATGTCTATTACCACAGGATGGATGAAGGAATGCCAGATGATGCTGCAAACAATTCTGGAGATAGCCATAGGAAATGATTTAACGATGGACAGGGCATGTGAACAGAATGAGAAGATGTTCGAAATGGAGATAGCCATAAGGAATGCACTGGAGGATGCTAATACACACAAGTGGCCAGCTTACCGAGATTATCTATCAAACATCTATTTATGGCTTAATAGAGCATAATTTCTAGTTTTTTATTGTTGTTAAGTAAAAGACATTTCTCAAAGGATGCGCCCTTTCACAATTTTGATATATTTATATCTGTTTCATAATGTAAAATAGATATAGGCAGATAGGAGAAAGATATAGTAGATAGTTTGCAATGAAACTTTCCTTTAAAAGACTCGGATGCATGTATGAATTTTGATGAAGTTAATGAAGATGTCTGAACTTGTGGCTTAATCTTGGTATCAGCTGTTTGTGGAATTATATAGTTATCTGGTTGTCTCCATTTTGATGTTTTTCTATTGTCTAAATTGATATATCAAGCATATAAATATATTCAGTTTATCAATACACATTTGTTGTATTTGTGTGATGTGATTATTTGGTTCTTTCAAGTAATGATTAAACCCTTCTAGTCAATCACAGTAACTGAAGAGTATTAATTGGATCAATAAGAAGAATCACATAACTAGGATTGTCATTCTATCTCAAGTAGAGTTTGTCAGTCATTTACTTGCA
This sequence comes from Sequoiadendron giganteum, assembly GCA_007115665.2. NCBI lineage: Eukaryota > Viridiplantae > Streptophyta > Pinopsida > Cupressales > Cupressaceae > Sequoiadendron > Sequoiadendron giganteum. The sequence goes on along the minus strand of CM021104.1, from coordinate 241,430,675 downwards.
CATTTATACAAGTTATACACTACATCTATGTGTCAAACAATTTGAATTATTGCCATCATAGATTACACTTTTATAGATCTTCATTAGACTCCATACACCCAACAAGGCAGTGGTCTCACGCTTTCATCTTTTGGTTTATCCATTTTATTTTTTACATCTGTTAATTGAACATATTCTAATATAATTCAAATATAATTAAAATTAAAAACATCATAAATTAATTATGTAACCACATAAGTCAAATATAATTCTATCAAGAAATTAATATCAAATGGATAATACAATCACATAACTCATACATTTCAATGTCATTGATCTTCTTCTTCATCCAACTCTTTGTCTGTATCATCCGATCTAGATTCAACATTGTAAGGATTGGTCATATCATCATCATTGTCATTGATATTAGTTTCGATAATGTCATCATCTACACAGATATCATCTTCATGAAAATTAACTCCTACATCATCATGATCTAGTTCCTCCTCTTCAACATCTTTGTCAGGCACATCATCAACTAACTGTTGATCCTGATCATCATCTACATCATCTTCTATTTCTTCAGTATCTTCTTCTTCCACCACATTATACTTTACCGGCCTTGCTCTTGGATCATGTCTAACAACATATGACCAACCCGCTTTACCTAGAACCTCTAAGTAAAATACCTGCTCACATTGGCTTGGAAGAACATAGGGCTCATTTCTAGCTCGCTCAAAATACCTTGTATTAACTATGGTAAATCCATTATCATGTTCAATAACAGTTCTCTTAGGATCATTTTCATTCAATCGTAGCCTGTACCATAGGACAACAAACATAACTAATTTGAAGGACTTAAAGTCACACTCAAGTATATCATCCAAAATCCCATAGTATTGATTTTCTGAGACTTCTGGATGTATGTCGCTTCTAGATGAAACATTAGTCACCTGGAAGACTACAGTTATCCCAGAATCACAAGTTTTCTTCATGCCATCCAACTTTTTGATTCAAAATTTATGACCATTGCACCACATAGCCTTGTGGTGTTTCACCTACAATATGTCAAACATGTAAAACTTATTGCAATATTGTCAGTTGATAAACATATTTATTCTTGGCCGAATGTATGCAAAGAAAAAAAATCTCAACATATATATACATGAATATAATTGAAAATAATTAAATAATATGGGTGATTAATAAATTTATACATACCTGTTTGTCTCTTAAACCATATGCTAAATCGATTTCCCTTGGTGTAGCATTGGAATATCCATTATGATGAGCTTCTTTAACCAATGAAGCCACACCTTCCCATGTTAATGCATGACCAGATTGTTGACATCATTCAATCCAACCATCATCCAATCAAGATTATTTGTGACGTAAAAATGTAGTGCATCCCACTCTCGACCAACTGTATAAAAAAAAAATGAAACTCACAAATGACGTATAATTAGTTAATTACCACGATATATGACCTTAAGTTATAATTGATGAATATTGAAGATTAATAATTAAATAAGTACAATATACATAAAAACCAAATTTAAAATGTATTCTAATTAATCTCCATGACCATCTTATAATTACTTGTCACTTTCCTCAATCTACCTTTCCCCATTAGGTACTCCACTTCGAATTTGTTAATGGAGTTGTGATCCCAAATGCAATCTACATGGATCTTTGCTGCAAACTTAGGAAGATATTCAGTAATGTACACCATGGTCTAGTATACCATGTATCCCTCCACCATAGAACCCTCGGGATGTGCTCTTTATCTAACCAAAGCCTTCAAAAATTTCAAGTGCCTCTCAACCATCCACATTGACCTTGTGTGTACAGGTCCACACAACTCAATCTCCTCAACTTGGTGTATGAGGTAGTGTTCTTGTGCATTGAAAAATGTCGAAGGTAGACACTTTTGCATTTCACACATTAGACAAGGAATTTTTCTATTCCAATAATTTATATCTTCTTTATGGATTGCTTTAGATGATAGCCATCTACAAGTGATTCAAGACACAAAAATATATTAACGAGATTTAACAAAAATATACAACGAATTGAACAAATATCGCTACTTACCTCATGTATTTTCCAAGATCATATATAACTTGCTTGACATTGTTGTTGAAGTTGTCTGGGAGAGATAGAGGTAGAATGTACTACAACAATTATAAAATGATCTTTTCATTAATATTTTTCCAAAAGTAGTAAACATAATACACTGAAAAGTACATGCAATATACATATATATATATATAATATACGAGAATAATTACCTTAATGAAGGTATGCCAATCATGCATTTTCATCCCTGACCCAAATTCACCTTTCTTTGTTATGATATTGTTTATGTTCGCAACAAATCCTGTGGGAAATCGAATATTTCATATGACTTGTTTTATAGCATTGCTTTTCTACTCCATTAATAACCAAGGAAGGGCACTTATATTAATTTGGTCTCCATCGCTATTTAATTGAATGACATTTTTCATTGCATGATTGGCTTCCTGAATGTCACTACAAATTTTGACAATTTTTTCTTTGTCATGCCTTCCATCCAATATTTTCCATAACATTTATGTCATATTCTTTTCGATATGCATTGTATCAAAAAAATGCACAATTTCTAGTTGCTCATATTAGGGAAACCTACTAAATTGTTTGGGATAACTTTTCAATCCCTGTGGAAGCCGACCATTAATTCCTTGACGACCTTCATGAAGCATATAAGTTAAACAAATTAACAATGACAATCATTGTCAATTACAGCATGAGTAAACACAACACAATATAAAAATATAAATTCAAAACATATCATAAATGATAGATAAACAATTTGATCCGATGTATAACCTTGATGATTAATTCTATTATATTCCAACTTCCATAGGCGAGGTGTTATTCTTTGTGGTTTTGATGTAGTCTTTTCTTTCCCATTAAAAAGATTTTTTTCAGTAGTTCGATACTTATGATTTTTGTGGAGGAAGTGCCTATACTCATCAAACACCTTCTTTCCTAAACTTGTTGAATGACGAGATTTCTTCTTTGGACCATAAATTGGACATGCAAATTTTCTCTTTGTTTGAAGACCTGCAAATCATATATAATTGGATTAAATATGTCAATTTTTATAATTATATATAATGAATAGATTATTTTAAAAACATGCATGATATCTACTTCATAAAATTAAATACCGTTAAAGTCATGCAATTGAACGTTATAACATACCAAAAAAATGTGTTAGCCCTGGGGCATCATGAATTGTCCATACAAACATTACATGGAATTGAAATTGTCTTTGTCCTATTGGTCTAGATACATCATACATAGTGACGCCATTCCATAAATTTAGTAACTCGTCGATAAGAGGCTCAATATATACATTCATATCTTTAACTTGGTACTTACCTAGTTGAATGAACATAAACATTACATAACTATTATAACCATTTTACTGCAATATATATAAATTCATGTACATGATTATTAAATAAAAAAACATATAAGTTATTATGCAACAAATAAGACAAATGAGATGCTACTATGTTAAAGAAAATTGATGTAAACAAATACCTAGAACAATCATTTCCAACATTATGTGCTCCCTCTTTATTGACATCCATGGAGGAATGTTATTATTGATAACAAAAATAGGCCACACCGAGTAAATAGATCTCAGCTCTCCAAATGGATTGACACCGTCCACTGCCAATGAAAGCCTGAGATTACAAGGTTCTTCTTTAAAGTGTGGCCATTTTTCCTCCATGTCCCTAAATGCAGAACCATCCGTAGGCATTTGAAGAATCTCATCTCCGCTTCTATTACGTGCATGGTAATCCATAAATTGCGCTAAGCTTTCGCACCTAAATAATTGTTGCATACGTAGAATAATGGGAATATAACGAAGAACCTTGCGAGGCACCTTTTTTGTTAGTTGATCTATTCGATATCTACTGATATGACATTCCAGGCATTCTATTGCAAATTCATGTTGTTTATGATATATAATATGATCATTGGGACATGCATCTATTGCTTGATACTCCATTCCAATATCTTTCATAATTCCAGATAAATCTCAGTATGAGTGAGGTAAAATATTTGATGGTGGTAACAAAAATTCACCAATCAATCTACAACAAAAATAATATCTTAATATAAAGAATATTAATGGTACATACTTCATCCTTTATTTACTAGTGATGAACTAACAATAATTAAAATAGATGAAAAAAGATGACATATATGACATACCTTAATATCCGTGAGATTTCTATGTTGGATAAACCATGCATAACCTTCAAGTTCACCAGCAACAATACAACAAAGAGAAGAGTTGTTTGGGAGCCTTCATAAAAGGGCTCGTATGTCTTCTCCAGTACAAGTAAATCATGAACATCATCAAAGTCATCTCGATCAACATGATCAGATGTGCCACTACATGTGTCATGGATCAATGTATTTGTACCATCATCTTCAATTATGTTTTCTGGCTCATGATCATCTTCTTCCATAGGATCATTAACTTCATCTTCGATATTCATAGCTCCATGTTCCTCCACTTGCAAAACCACATTCTCCGGGCCGTGATAATTCATATCGTGTGCCCCAGGGTGCCCCACCTTTATAATAATGATAGACACAAATAAACCATGATCATGATCAAGTGATTTATATATATATATCAAATTTTGAAACAATATAAACATTTACAAGTTCAATCAATATAAACACATATAATGAACAACTTACTAATGGACAATAATCATGCCCCCCTTCAACATGACCATGCTGCCTACAATGTTTCTTAGCTATTGTGATTAAAATTCTTCTCGTCTTTAAGCCCTTGCAATTATTGCAAGGACAATAACATTTCCCATCACCCTTTCTTTTCAATATAGCCCACAATCTAGCAATTGTCTCTTCATTTTATTCTGGACTAATATTATCTGATATGATTTTCTTTACCAAGCTTGAATATTTAGACCTTCAAAAAATATCAAACTCACACTCCAATAATTTTTAATCATACACGGGTAACAAAATATAATAATTATGATATTTTACACCAAAAAAAATCGGCATGCAACCACCCCTGCAAAAGAGAAGATAATCTAAAGTTAATGACCCCATAAAAACACTATCAAATGTTAATTCCATAAATTATTAAATTATGATTTTACTATGATTTCCAACTGTTAGACACCTAAAATCAGAATATTGAACTTGCACAACAAAATCTGGAAATGAAATTCTTAAAATGTAGCTAATAGGCCTCAACAATTAAGGCCTACTCAAGACTTTGTGAAGTCACTGCAAGGTTTCTAGGCCTTACCTGATGATTTCAGCAGAAGGATTAAAGAGTTGGTAAAGAGTTTTGATGATTGGAGTGACACATCTTTACCCGATATTGTAGATGCCCAAGGAAATGTTAGATCACTACAGCAATGGCAGGACAGGGTAGATGAAATCATCAATGCACAAATCAAATTGATTTGTGATGACTCAGATTATGACATGTTGATGAGTAGTATGGATAAAATCATTAACACTAGCACATTTTTGGAATCTTTTGAAAGGGAGGCAAATCAAGTAGCAGTAAAGTATACACCTTACAGTGCCAAGGTAAATGAGGTGGTAAATTTTAATTGGCCAACAGATGAGGAAAATCAAGGATGGGTAGAAAAGTACTTAACTAAACAAGAATAGGATAGAGTCTACAACCGATAGTTAACAGCTCAGCGGTTATGGTTATAACAAATTTTGGCTATGTCTTGGTGGCAGTTTTGGTGCAAGTTTTCAAAGTTTGGCAAATGCAACAGTTATTCTCCAGTGGACGGGATGATCAAGAAGATTCTCCAGAGACTTAGCTATTGTAACCAATTTTTGAAATGTCATAAGGTGGTCCAAGTGACCAGTGACAAGTGTATTTCTAGTCCGATGCTTGTTACTCCTTCATTTTCCCTATAAGAAGGATTTCAGGACCGAAAATATGGGTTAGCAAGTTAGATATCTCTAGGTCGAGTCTAACTGAAGTTGCAGAGCGAATTTGTAAAGAGCCTGATATTATAGTGAAGATACTATTCTTAGGTTTGGTGTCATTCTGTTGTAGGTTTTAGTTTCATGTGTACTTAATTTTCAAGACAATACTAGCATTTGAATGAAAATTACTCATTTCAAGGTCATGTATCTCCATTGTATGAATATATTATTATCTTGAATAAAATGATCAAGGGTTATTCTATTCATCTCACTGTTATGGTGTGTGTAATTCTCATTTTGGCTTTAATTCAAGGAATTAATTAAAATGCTTGAGTGAGGTTATAGGTGACTATGTTCATATAAGGATTTGATAAGTAGTATTGGGTTAGAATATAGATTGATGGTATTGTAAGGCAGTATTATCTGAGATTTTATATGCTATGTGTCTAGAAGATAAACTTGGTTACAGTAAAAAAACAACCAACACCTTTGATATTATCTAGCTATGGCTCCCAAATCTATTGCAAATTGATCATTAGGGTTAAAATTGAAACCTTGCAAATATAATCTTTGTCCAAATCCATCAAGAATTTTCCATCAGTTATAAACAATTCCCTTATAAGGAATTTGTGAAGCCAGGTCTAAAATCTAGAAATGAGATTCAAAAAATGCACAAGACTAAAAATGAAATCTGATGAGATGTTGCTTTAAAATATGATTTTGAAACCTGGAAGTACAAATCTGACTTCACAAATGAATTCTGGAAAAAGACAATGACTACCCTCAACCTGGCGATATCTTCTTGAGTTTCTTCTGATTTTCCCCAAGAAAATCGTCGAGCAAAACACTGTCGCAATAAAAAGTCGAGCTCATTTCAATATTCCCACCACAATTTAACTTTGCAGGTCCGTCACAATTGCGGTGAAAGATCTTTTTCGAAACGTAGATGAAAAAAATGGTTCTTCAAAATTCTAACGAACGTTGGGGATAAAAATTTGCACAAGTGCTCGACGATACATCTAATTATATAGCTTTTGTTAGAAGGTTTCATCAAAAATTGGGGTCAAATGAGTTAGTGAATGCACTTGATGGCCCTCTTTACATAGCCAGTAGAATCAATGACAGGCCCACTCCTGGGATTTTAATTGATCTCGTTTGTGGAGAGAATGTGATCACAAAGGAACTCTCATATGTGCATGAACTTACTCAAGATAGATATGATAAACCAAAAGCATGGATTAAAACACGTGATGGTTTTTCTCATGCTACGATGGGCTTGATCACACTCCCTTTACAAGTAGGACCAAAGAAATCAAATTTATCATTCTCTATCATCTCTAATTCAAATCAATTTCATGTGAAGTTAGGCTACAAATGGCTTTACTCCATGAATGCAGACCCATCCGTTGTCCATAAGTGCTTAAAGTTTCCAGTCGATAATGAAATATTCATTGTGAACCATATTTTCTTTAACCCTTTGTCTTCCCATGGAAATTTTTCCTTAGACTATTTTTGGCCTGAGCCCATGGAACCTATAAGACCTTGTGAGGACTTCCTTTTCCTATCCTACCAAAAGTTAAAAGAAAAATGCATAGCCAAGATATCCATTGAAAATTTTCCTCCTCTTCTCCTTGAAGAAAACAATATTGAGCTTAAAGCCCTTTCAACTAACAAAGACCCATCCATCAAAAATCCCTTGCCTATTTCCTACAAAAGGCCAAGAGAAAACTACACAAGTCCTAATCCGCCCCCTAATAAAATTTATAAAGCCAAAGAGAAATTGGTTTAACAACATTTCATGGCTTCTTCTATTCTTCCCTCACAAGGAGAAAATAAACTTATGGTTGAAAAACCCACTCCTACACAAACACAACTTGAAGACCATAATAAAAGAAACATAAATGCTAGAGAGTGTAGGCATAGACATCGTGCTATTGCTCAAAAAATGAATGAAGAAAACAACATAGAAAATAAAAATCTGAATTTGACAAAATAAATAAACGATGAGCATCCTCCATTACTAGAAAAAATAGATCCTATGTCTCCAAAACAACAAGGACCAACACCTTCTATGGATATTATCATTCACCCTCCTATTGTGGTTAACTTGGATGATGATGAAGAAACCGCTAAAATTGATGAGAAAGTGCATAATGAGCTGAATTTGTTATTTTCCTCTTCTATGAGATTAGATGATAACAACCATGATGATCGTCCTAAACTAAGTGATGCACCACGTGTTGAACCTGGTGATTCTCCTAGTACATCACCTAATTTTTTCCCTCTCGCTAGTGATCTACATTCCACATACTGAACAAGACTGAGATGTGGATGACTTGCTGGATGGTTGACTTACATGTGCTTTACTAGTCTTTTTTCTTTCCTTTTTGCTTTGTCTTTGGTTTATTTCATGTGTGTAATGTGATCCCCCATGATTTTTTGTTTGATGTTTCCTCTCTATGTGCATTCCTCTATTTGTACTTATACATCATAAGCTTTTTCCTTTTCATTGATCTTTACCATTCATTTGCATTTTTGTCTTGTGTTTTCCTTTTGGGGATGATGTGAGGTGTTGAGACACCCTATGTCTCTACCATGTTGACACAAAATATTTTTTATTATCTTTTCTTTTCCTTTCATTTTTCTCTTGTGTTTTCCTTTTGGGGATGATGCAACGCGTTCAGACACCCTATGTCTCCTCCATGTTGAATCAAAAGGTTTTTAATTTTGTCTTCACTCTCTTTGTGTCATTCTTCTAATTATATGTGTATTTGGGGAATGATGACAATTTTGATCTCTCTAATATCATTGTAACAAAGACAAATATTGACCCCGAATCCATAGATCCCTTATGTGTTTTGGGGGGCAACCCTCATTTTATTTGTCATTTTGGATACTTTAAAGTAATTGCTCACAATTTTTTGTTTAACAGTTTCTTTAAAGTGGGGGCATACATTGACATTATTTTGGCATTTTTCATGTTCCTTGATGTGATATTCTTACTTCATGTGATATGTTTTTCTCTTTGTGGTGAAATTGGGAGTAATTTCCTTCAAGAGCTTGATCTATCTTAGCATATTACATTCCTCTTAGTTGTGATGCGATGCACTGCATTCCCTAAGTTGTGAATCTTTTATCCTTTTATTGATCCTCTCTTGGAGACATTAGGAACAATGTCCTCTTAGATTAAGACCTCACCCAAACTAAGCAAAATCCCTTCGAACATCCCTCTTTCTTATTGTGTTGCATTTTTGTACCTTATTAAAGTCATGGAGGTATGGCTTTGATATGGTCCCCTAGAGCTCACCTAGTGAACAACTAGGTTAAATTAGCCCTTGTGAGCATGCCTTTTTGTACCCTATTAAAGTCATGGATGTATGGGTTTGATATGGTCTCCTGGGGCTCACCTAGTGAACAACTAGCTTCACTAGCCTTTTTGAGCATGCATTCTTGTACCTTATTAAAGTCATGGAGGTATGGCTTTGATATGGTCCCCTAGGGCTGTCCTAGTGAACAAATACCTTCACTAGCCCTTGTGAGTGTACATTTTCTTTTTGTCGTTATCACAGTCATGGGGGTATGCCTTTGATATGGATCTCTTGGGGCTCACCTAATTGACAACTAGCTTCACTATCCCTTGTGAGAATGTGTTTTTTTTGCGTAGTGGACAACACATCCCACTTGTAAACCTTTTTTGGAAAATCAGCCTAGACCTAGTCCACAACACATTGGACAACCAGTCAAAGCTTGATCCATTGCATTTTTCTTTTTTTCCTTTTCCTTTTTCTATCTTTGATGGTGTATGTTTGCAATTTGGTTATGACTTCATATATCTTCTACATGTGTGTTCCTTTATGCCTATGTTGGTTTTCCATAGGATATTGATTCCAGGGGCTTGGCCACCCTCTTGATTATTTTCATCCTATATTACTAGCATTCGTACATTTGAAGCCCTCTTGGTTGTGTGGTTGGCTACTTTAGTGTGAGTTTGAAGCAAGTTCATCCTCTCACTAAAGTGGGGGCTAAATGTAGTGTAGAAAAATGTATACCCTTGCATTTTCACACTTGTATGGGTCTACCTTGCTTTGTTTATCCTTATTTATGTCTTAATTGGTCCTATTTTGCATTCACAAGCCTAATAAATTATATCTTTTTATGGCTAATCCTGACAAACATCAAAGGATAAATGATAATTTAATGATTTTGGTTGTGTCCCTAATTTTTGGACTAGGACTAAGATTCCACCTAGGGCATGTTTTTCCTCCAAAGGTCTTGGGACCCTGATTTCAAATGCACCTGAAATGGGCCCCTTTTTGGAGTGGGTGATCCCACAATGCTAGTTTACAATTTTTGGGAGATTCTGACTTTTGTTGAAATCACATATTTGTAGAAAATATAATGGTTTAAGCCCTAAAAAGTTCCATTTTAAAGATTCCAATTGAAGAGGGTTTGATCAAACAATTTTAGATCAAACCCCCTTGGATAGAACCCCACTAGTTTTGAATCATACCTATAATAGAGTCTCCTTTACACCTATCAAAATGCTGATAAAAAAACAATTTTGATTTACCTTTTGGGGGATCAAATGAATTCATTTAAAATTTATTTTTTGTATGTGACATAGTCCTTATTATAGGCTTCCCAAAAAGTATAATTTTAAATAAATTTAATTTTATTATTATATTTATTTTTTATTTCTTTGTTCTACACATGTGGAAAAATAGAATATTATCAAAAAAAAATTGAAAAATATGAGTGCACTAGATATTGAAGTCCTTGATCCAACAAAAAAATAAATTGAATTTCGATACATACAAAAAAAATTATGTGTTATACAGTCTACCTATGTCTGAATTGTAATTAGTTTGACTTCAAAACTTGATTAAGGAAAAAATATTCAATAAAAAACTATGAAACCAATAGGAAGCACTAGATATCATAGTTACAAATCTAAATTCGAAAAAAAATAGAATTTAATCCTTCATGGAAAATAAGTTATGTGTTATATGGTGAGTGCCACTATAGGTGTTCGAAAGTGAAGATTTAGTTAGAAAAAATCAGTTCAGTGTCTAGTTTGGACAAAAATTGTAAACTAGTATTATGAGATCACCTGAGTCTATGCCACGAGTTTCATGCCTCGGGACTAAGACACCACCTAGGGTGTCTTAGTCCTCCTTAAATTATTTTTGGGATTTAATTTCAAATCTTGGTGGGATTTATCCCCCTTTAATTAATGAATTCATATGTCATCTTGTTGTGGTATAATTCCAGGATATTCAGCATGAATAAGTATAAATACAAGGTTCTTTCTCTCATTTTATCATTCAAGATATCTAAGCATTCAAGTATTCATTCATCGTAGCAAGTTGGAGTTCACAAGAACATTCAAGAGAAATTCATCAAGCATTTGAATCCATCATCAAGATTCAAGCATCATGTCAAAGATATTCTTGCATCATGTGTATTTTTGAGCTAACATTTGTGACGTAGGGTTTTGATTAAGTAAGCAATTCAGGTCAAGCATTCAAGTATTTCAAGATCTACATTCAAGCTAGCCATCTCACACAAGTTTGAAGATTTCACAACAAGGGTTTGGCGAGTTACAAAATAACACTTTTCTCATTCATCATTTCCCTTCATTATTTCATTTCATTCCAAGGTTTAATTACCAACAAGGGGTTTGACCAAGGCAAACCACCATTTACTAACAATCAACAAGTTTTTCCTCTCTTGTGTGTTTATATTTGTAGATTTAGGTTGAAGACTTGAAGATAATTTGAAGTGCAAAGTTACAAAGTTGTAAAATTGCATTGTAAAGTTTTCATCTTCACAGAAACTCACCTACAAGCCAGATCTGGAAATTTCAAGACCTAAGATCTGAGAAGAAGGAAGTGAAGAAATTGAGCCTTAGGATCATATTTTGAGATTTCAGAAATTCAAGACTAGACTAAGTCGGTAACAAGGGTGTCTTAGTGCTCCCAAGTGTATTTTACAGAGATTCTTTCAGATTCTGTTCCAATCTTTGAAGATTCTACATTTCCCCTAAAAAATAGCAATGTGACTAAGACAACAGTAAGGGCGTCTTAGTCCTCCCTAGAAAATTTTGATAGCATTTTTATATTTCCAGAATCATCATCACATTTACAGACTTCTCAAGTACACACATCCTAACTTATTGTTACTTAATTTTGTCATTTACACTCATCATTTGGCTTGCATTACTAGGTTTTGCGAGTTAAATGTTAAGATGTATTTTCCAAGATTTTTCTTGGAGATGAACCCTTAAAAGCCTAAAAGAACCCCTTCTAGGTCATCCTTGTTGAGAATTGACTCACCTTTGGGTTGATAGTAAATCCAATTAGGGATCCTAGGGCATATTTGAATGACATTGGGAAAATAGTGGTGTTCTATAATCTAGGCTATAAAACACCCATTTTCCACCATTGTTCAGGAATATACAAAAGTCATATGAAGTACACATTCTAGGTGTATCACATTACCTTGAAATTCTTAGAGAAACTCATTATGTTAGCTTATGTGTCTTCACAATAGAAAAATCTTGAAGATCCATATGATAGTCAAATATCTTGTAGGTTCACCCAATGTGGGAACCATTAACTAGGGTTTCCTATGATAATGGGGTAAAAAGAGGACTATGTATCAAATCATTGCCAATGTCCTTATTTTTCAAGCTTTATTTACAATATTTGATATATGTTGTCCTTTGGTGTGAGTTTCATGTTAATTTCATAATAAATAGGAGGAAATTTTAAGGCATAATTCAATAGTCTGAGCTAGCTGAGTTATGTGTGACAATGACATAAAAAGAGAATCAATTAGAGGGTATGTTGAAGACATGTTCAAATCCTTGTTAAAACCTTTGTTAATTTTCAAAACCTTTAATAACCTTTTACATTCTATCATTTTTGTTCAAGACGAAGCTATACTAAATGCTTCTAAATATTGAAAGCTCTATGCATCCAAACCCTAGGTAAGAAAACTTTTGATGAAAATGCTTTGAATAGTCAAAAGACAAGCATAAAAGAGGGTGATATTCATGAGGGTCTTTTTTCTTAATGGAGAGAGTTTGAATGACAAGATATGAGTGACTGTACATGATAAATATCTATTGGCAGAGAGGACAAGTCTTGTATTGACATATGATTGTGAAAACTTTGGCAAGGATTGAGACACACCCAAGACAAAAACTTACATGTTTGTTGAATAAGACAATCCCACTATTGTGGCAGCAGTGTCATCAAACAAAAAAAATAGAACCAAGGTGCTACTCTAATTCTTTAGAATCAGAGTAAGTATGCCTGCTTCGTTTTCTTGCTGAAACTAGAGAAGCTACTAGTGCTCCACCATCAAAATCCTATTGTGCCACTAGAGTGAAAAGGTATTGGCCATGCTCTTAGTCAGTATCCATCTCATCGCTCAAAGGACTAGTTGAATCCTCTATGGGAGAGTTTTTCCTTACCATACAAGAATCATACGACCTGTGGTAATTCTTCTTCTTCTTCCCCCAAGACTTAACCAATCTCCCACCAGACTCACTTTGGTCTTGACCAACAACTCTACTCCTCAGGTTGTAATTACTTTTGACACCACCTCTCTTGGACTTCCTACAAGTTTTCTTCCTCTCCTTTGGTGTTGTAGGACCTCTCAGTGTGTCATGTTCAATATTAGGCACATCATCCTGAAATTTAAGAATACTAATCCTCCTATACCTCATGACTGGTTGGACAGACCCACTAGGCTTACTCATTCTGGCAAGAAATAGCGGACCTCAATTGCAAGAAAACTCACTAGTTTGTTCTTAAATGGAAATTTGCAGAACAAAACCCCAAGACCTACACAATTCCTACCTACTTAAATGGAGAATGCATGCGATTGATACCCTTACCACCCAAAGAATTCAGAACCTACAAGCTACCTTATGCATGATTAGAACAAAGAAAATATAAACACCTACTTACCCAAGACAATTACTTCAATACTTCTGCAATTACTTGCTTTAAACTCACACACTTCTTCTTTGTCTAAAAACCCACTTCTCAATTCTTGATGGTTGCAAATGGTGAGATAAAACAACAAAATATCCATATTAAGTAGAGCAACCAGAGAGAGCAACCATTAATGATCAAGGAAATCTCCTGTGAGCGAGATGATGTCCAATCACCCAACTTTGAATCATGACCGTCAAGCTTTTTTGATTTAAAACACAATCAATGACTCTTCTCAATCATCGCTCCTTGCTTTTACAGCTTGTGCCTCAAAAACAGTGATTACTTCTCAGAAAGCTACCATGTCACCCTTTAATCTCATTAGTCATCTCTAATCTTACAACCATAATGTATCTCCACCCTAGTCCATGCTTCTTGAATTAAATTGGCGAGGTGCCAAGATCCAACAGTGAGGGGAATATTCAAGAAAATATTCCATCACCCACTATAGATTTTCCTTCCTTTTCCAGAGTCCTATCAATGATGTGAACATTAGCATGATGAAAATCTGAGATATTGGATCAAAGCCCACCTTAGATTGTGTTCATCTCCATCGTGATCACTGATTCACACTTCAAATTCCAGATTAGATTAGTGATGGGAGAGAAAATGTGATGGAACCAAATTAAGCCACATATACCTATTTGAAATCAAAGGCATAGGAAACATCACTCATAGGAGAAATTTGTATCAGTGATATAATATTGGAACACATGACCACATCACTCATCACTAATTTGAGATTCAAAGTTTACAATCAATCCACAATGAACGACAAAGGAAAATGCAAAAGGCACAAAGGGTTATTGCATATCACCAATGCAAAACTCAAGTTCTATAACCCATCTATGATGTGTGATACAAAGTAAATACCACTCATTGCACATCACTAATGAAAGTCATGCATTTACAAATCTATCCACGATGAGTGATGGGAAACAATGGTGAATGGGAACTTTAAGTAAAACAATTCCACACTTGCTCATAAGTTGTTTTTGAAAGGGGATCGCCTAATACCATGTAAGAATAGGCCATGAAGGAATTAAACCATATTAATCAAAGGATGTAAAAGGCCAAATAAGGTTGATCAGTTGACCTTATAAAGTAAAATTATTTCTCAAACCTAGGTACAAGGGGCTGGTAACTTCATGGGATTCAATGGCTCAAGTTATTTTCACATGATCTAGAACCGATTATAGGATGTCAACAACAGATTATAATAATAGCAAGGACAAAGAATTAAGGGTTATTTAGGAAGGGATTTGACAATAGAAACCCAAAGGCATTGATAGTGGAAAAAACCCTAAATCTGGATACTTGAAACTAGCCAAATTTTACAGAATTTAGAAATGGAACCAAAATATTTTTGTAGGGGTTCCATCAGTACCAATCTATTGTATCATTAATTAAAGATTGCATAAATAGTTTCATTACCAAATCCTGATCCTCTTCCTCAAAGTCATCTATTAGATTTAGATTTTTTTTGAGATGAGCTTCCCCTAATAATGCATTATTACCAAAGAACCTAGATAATGCATTTATGAAATCCTTAGGTAGTGCATTAGGGTATTTAGGGATACTAGTAAAATCCAATTACCTATAAATTTATAGATCCAGAGGTATTTTTGCTTGAAAGTGTCCCACAATAGGATTTACTTGAGGATTAACTTGAACATTCTGTTGATTTACAATATTATGACCCCCAAGTGGATTAAAATTCTATCCACCCATGTTTTGGTTGTACTATTGATAATTTCCATAACCACCTATATTTTTTTGTGGTAATCTTGTTTGAGGTTGTGAGTTAGGTATGGGTATGTTTTGTTTTATTGAGGATTTTTTTTGAGGCATAAGAGGTTTGTACAATTTTCTTTGTTGATGAATAAAAGTAGTAATATTCACTAATGGTACATTTTGGAAAAAAATTATAGGAATGGTTTATAATTGTAAGTTTCTAGAATGAAAATTTTAGGGATTAGAACCATAACTAGATGGATCTACCAACCCATTAGAAATATTTTGAGCATCTATTCTTCTCATTCTTTTTTATTCTATCCTAAGGTTATCAGCCTCTTTTAGAAATTCTTCCTCAGTGTGAGATGTAGAGGAATTTTTCTAGAGATAGCTTAAATTGAGAATTTTCATACAATATAGCATGAGAATTAGGGAGAGTTAATCCTAAGGGAACGTTATTTCCTTGGTTTAATTGATTATTTTCAACATTGGTTTGAACATTTGTGGTCACAACCATAGTAGGATAATTGAACTATGCATATAAAGCTTCCCTAAGGTCATAATCCCTTTGGGTATGTTCTCTCTCTCTCTAAATTTTCCAAGAATGCATTTTTCTCTAAAAACATTTCTCACTTCCCATAATTTTAGTAATCATACCAGGCCTTTGAATATTATCACCTCCCAACAATGGTATAGTGAGAGTACTTTCTTCAGTTTTTATGAAAGTATTAGCAAAAGGTTCAAAGGAATTTCTTGTATCTTTTTCTCTCCAATCTTTGAGTTTGGAACTCTCCAACCAACCTTTTCCTAGGATCTATATTGAACAAAGATCTTCTTCCATCCATACTGAATAATGAAGTTCTTTTATATATAGGTATTTACCGACAAGGAGATTCTGAGATTCACATACCACAATAGAAATGAAGATTTAATAATTTCTTAAAAAAATTCAACAATAAACACAGTTGGAATTGTGTGTAGAATTATTTTAACAATAGAAGGCTTTCAATACAATTCTTCTTTAGACTCTACCCAAGAAGAAACCACTAGACTAGTATAACTATGCAATCCTTATAGAGTTTCTAATCTGTTGGACCTTCTCCAATTGGTTTCCTAAGTTTATCTAAATATTAGCCAAGTACTATTATAAAGAAGCCTAGATTAATGGCCAATGAACAAGAGATTTATCTCTTTTCTCCCCTAAAATTTAGGCTCTACAAAACCTAGAGGGGTCACCCTTAATGACACTGGATACAAGTCTTTAGCTAATGGTGCAACATAATATTTGTCAAATAAAATTCACACTTAATAACAAGGGTTTGCATGGCTACATTCATGAATATTACATATCTTGTTCTCATTTCAATTTTTCTATGAATCGAATTAAAAAATAAACATAACACATACAACATAAACCATAAAATAATTGTTTAACTTAAGATTTTTTGAGGATGGGGATGAAAACAGTGCAAGACCAGTGCCTACCTTGGGCTACAAAGTTAGATATAGTGCACTTATATTCTAATGCTATAACATAATCTTGATAAAATATTAAAATCTATAACCTTATATTAGAAAGGCATTATTTAGCCCATTTTGAAATTATTCTTAATAATCCAACTAAAAACATAATTCCTTCACTAACTTCATGCAAACATTTACAAATACTTGAATCGATAGGAGATAGATAACTAGTTCAAACAATAAATGTGCTTGAAGAACCTTAGTAACCTTATTACTATAATTCAAAAGATATTACATCTCAAATCTAGAGATAATTATATAATAGTATATATTCATATAATCTATGATTAAGTTATAGGAGCAGTACAATACTTTGACTTACATAACAAGGATCTTCGCCCTTGACACTTAAAAAATTCTATACATAGCTTTCTTCCTTGACCAAAATTTAGAACCATTATAAATGGTCACAAGAGTCCCTTTTATTTAAGAGAGAAGCAAAAAAAATTCCCAAGAAGAGTTCCCAACACTCTATGAGCCACCACCATTATTACACATTAATGATCCTTGGGTATGCATGTTGAAGGATGAGATCACCCATGAAATACACAATAAAAATGGAAAGGGATCGATCTCTAATAGAAAGGATACTAAAAAACTTAAATGTAGCATGGGAGCCACAATAATTTAGCAAATCCATACTCAAAACATTAAATTCCCTCTCTGCTTGACCTTAGAAACTAAGATTGGATGCTTGAGAAGAGTCGTTGTGCATTAATGGTACTTACAGATTGAAAAATGACTATCGAGAGGATCATAAATTTTTTGGTCCCAAACCAACCATTATATTTAACACTAAATGGCTCAACAACCCAAAAGGTCACTGTCATTGGGTGTCAGGCATTAGGCCTGCAAGGAGTTACTTATCAAAAAGGATAGTGAGAAGAGAATCCATGAACTAGAAATCCCAAAGAGAAAAACCTTTATCAAGCATTAGATATTTGATCCACCACATATCGCATACCATGTTGATGAAGATGAAATTATGAATGCCAAAACCATGATCCCAGAAAGACAACTTCTGTTAGATATTGAACATCAGGCCTACCACATGTTGGAAGAAAGGGAGAAAGTGAAGGCCAAATGGTTGGAAAAAATATGAGAGAGTGTGAAGGAAAGGAAGATTTCAAGGATATGGGATTATGAAGAATACTTATTTCTTAATGAAAATTAAGACAAAAGATAAAATGAGGACCCGATCACCGAAGATCAGAAATATGACATTGAGGATAAAGGATTGAAAGGAAGGCTTATGCCTTATCATAAAACTAAGACAAAGATATAATAAATACCCAATCATTAAAGATCAAATATATTATTGGTTTCAAAAACCTTGTTGGGGTTTGAAGGTGGTTTCAAAACCTTTATCAAAATTCAGCAAGGTTTTCACAACCCTTCAAAATTTTGATAAAAATCTTATGTTTCAAAGTTTCAAAATGTATTTCTCAAGAGTTGGTCAATATACCTAATTTCAAATCCTTCACCGAGGCTTGATAAGGTTTCAACAATGAGTCTAACAAGGTTCTCAAAATCTTTCAAGTTCTGACAAAACTTTGATTTTTTATGTATCGACAATAAGGATAAGAAGAAAGGATGATCCCTAAGACCAACGAATTTTGACATCAGGAATTAGGGATTGAGAGGAAATCTTAAGAATTAATATGAAATGGAGGTAAGGTTTAAGCAAGATGTTCGATCCTCGAAGCCTAAAACTTTAAGACATGTTTTGAAGGATTTTATTGGAACTTCGACGATCATGGGAGGAAAGGGAAGAAGAGCTCAAAAGTGATAAGGGCTAAGAGTTAAGGTCATCAACCAATACTCAAAGTACTTATACTTATGTAAGTGATGGAATTGAGAAGGAAAGAAGAGGGAACCTAGTAGTGATAGAGATGGTATGCAAGCATGTAGACAATCGAAAGCTCGAAAGTCCGAAAAGTCAAGTACTTAGCCATTTTTGTTTTTTTTGCAAATGGGTTTTTGACTACAACCTAGCAAAGGAATAATGCAACTACCAGAGAGACTTTAGAGTGATACACCATTAATATTTATTAGTTCAGTTATAATTTATGGGAATCACAAGAGGGTGGAACAAACTGACAACAACAAAGAACTATAAATTAATCAAATTTATAGGTGCAAATATGTATATTTTAATGGGATGAGAGGATGGATGATTAGAGTGCCTAAATAGTTGATTAATGGGACTTTTAGCATTTTTTTTTATTATAATTTTATGGATATATTGGCTAAAAATTTCAATGGGATATTTTGAAAGTGATTTTTTTGTGGTGGTGGTGTTTATCTTCATGAGAGATCTTGGTCCTACTTTATTCTCTAGAGATATTGGTATTGCAGTTGAGTGTTTTTGGACCATGGGCGATATCATTTACGATATGGTTATCACGATGTCATGTATATCTTGGTATCATGGTTTGGTGGGAACTTTGGCAATGATGTACATTCATCACTTGGTGAGATGATTTTTATAGTGATTTTTGGTGTAAAGGAAGAGCTCTTGGATCTATTTTGCATAGTGAGAATTATTTGACATCTTGAGTTTAATTGATAGGAGGCAGCTATATTAATGTTATTAGAGATGTTGAAATCATGGTTATCCATGGAGGACTCTTGCAATTTTTAGTTGAGGTGACAATTTATGACACAAATTTGATAGGTGATCTTTGGTTGAGAGGATGTTTTGGTATTGTGTCATGGTGGAATATTGATTGTGAATTAGAGTTTTGGAATGATACAATTGAACTTGGGACAAGATATGTTTATTGAAGCATATGATATTTTGAGGAGATTTTAGATCATGATATCATGATGTGTTTCTAGAATTTATGAAAATTCAATCAGAGCTTTGACATTGCTTTGGATACATTAAGTATATTTATCATGTACTTGGGAGCTTCATGAGAGTGTGGTGTTTCATTTGGAGTTTAGCATGAACTGATTAATTGTAGGTGATCATGGATACTTGGATACTTGGGTGAGCTTGGAGTTCTCTTGAGTTGAGAGAAATTTTTTGAGATTACTAATCTTTGAATATTTTAGTAGGAAGTCCAAGTATCCTTCACCTAGATATGGATGTGAGTTTTTGATGGACCTATAGAGGAAATTTTTCTTGGTGAGAGTCATTGTGGATTGATGTATCTTGGAGGAGCAATCTCATTCCCAAATCTTGGTATACTCAAAAAATAATCATTTGAGAGGTATTGACCATATTTTTTAAGATGCTTAATTTTTTATGCTTTTTATTCCCATAGATATGGATCTTGAGCTATGGTTGTTTAGTTCTAGAGGGTTAATTTTAGAAGTATTTGGCAGGTTTATATCCTTGTGCATATAATTTTTATTTATTATGTCACTTATTCAAGGAAATTTAGGAGATGATTAAATATGGGTTGATTCCTGATTACAATAATGGATTTGAGTTTGACCTTCCTTGGTTAGAGAGGCTTACATCTATTTTGGCTATATGAGATACACATTTTTTTTGAATATATATGAGATTGAATGGTTGGGTTTTGTTAAGGATTTTCAGTTGGGGTTGTGAACAAGGTCTTACTTAACCTAGTTGAGAACTTTGAGGTATTAGTAAAAGTGAATGTTATTTGATATTATTTAAAAGTTCTCTCTCTTTATTCTGTGACTCCTTCCTAGATTTTCATGTTCACATGGTTTGGTGTGGTGGAACTTGGAGAGTTATGGTGACTATTTGTGAGAGAGTATGCAACAATTTTTCTTGCACACATGGATCATTGTGATTGTTCTTTATTAATACATGGTTTGATTATTAGCCATACTTTGGTATGAGTGTTTATTTGTATAATTATTATGACTTGATATATTTTTATACTTGAGATTACCCATGTAATGGGAGCTTTTTGATGCATATGTTCTTAATTGATAGGTTTTATATATGGATCTTATGATTGTATTTTATGGGTTTGATATGATATTAACATGAGTTATATTGATGATTTTGTATACCTTTATAAGTATGGATTATAAGATTCATAACAAAATGTTTTTTATTTATATTTATAGTCATATGGTCTCTTTATTCACTTTGATAGGAGCTTGGAGCCTTTATTATCACTTGAATTCGATGCTTGTATTCTCTAGATCGATGCATCTTCACCTTGTCTTATTAATTTTCTTCCATAGGTGGCATGTTGGAGGATGAGAGGAGTTATTGCTTGAGATGGTGGTAATGTTGGATGTTATTTTAAGTATCTAGATGGAGCATGAGAGAATGCTACAGATTCATGTGGTTTCACACATGTCTATGATGATGTATTTCATTGAACGACCCTTTTGCAATGTATAAAATAAGTGGAAGAATATTAGTAAAATGGTTTTGTAAAACTTACACAAGAAATAGTTATTAATTATGTAAAATAAATATGTATTTGTGGTACATATTAAGAGATGTGTTTAGCCACATTAAATATATGTTTGGGTCCACTTGTAAAGTTGTATGCAATGTTGGTTAGATATTTTATGTGTGGGGTGCACATTGGAAAAATATTTAATATTGGATAAAATTTGTACCACAAAGTAAATTTTTACGTCAATGGTTTTACGCACTCATGGTTTTGAGATACATGGTTTTACCTTAACACTTAGTTGTTTTGTGTGAGCTTGATTGTATAAAATCAAGCACATGTTTAGTGGTTGGGGTTGGCTAGTTGGTTGCGTCTCTTGGTTGTCATTTTTATTGAGATTTCTTGTTCAACGTATATGTGGAGCATGGAATGAGATGTGTGGTTGCATGGTTACTCATTATGTTTGAACACATGGAGGATGCATTGGAGGAGATCTATATTTCAAAAGTGTTCATTGAGACTTTATAACTATATTACATAATATTTCCTTTGGTAAAAAATACATTGACTATGGATTATTTTTGAGGTTATATTTTCCCTCTTTAAGGTTTTCCAAATTTATACCTTTGTAATACTATGGTAAGTATTTGATATTTTCATTATGGTTATTATTTAAGATTTTATGCACACTTTTCTCTCACAGGGTCATATAGGATATGGTTTGATCAACCTAGTAATTTTATAACATGGTTTGGGTTTGTTGCAAATAGATAATCAATGGATTAAGACATTAAGGGTAATTTTGGGTAAGTGCATGGATCGGTGACACAATTTTGGCTCTTAAGATGCCACTTTTTTTCTAAAATTAGAAAAATCTGATTTGCACTAGAAAATCAAGATAGTTAAGCTCAAAATATCAAGATGCAGCAAGAACAAAAGTTTAAGTCCTCCAAGTCTAGTTTCTAAGCTACTAATTCTTTTTGAAATTAACAAAGATTAAGGGTCTCAAAAAGGAGCGGGCCCAAAACAGATCCTATTTTTATCAAAAACAATAGCATAGCGCCTGAGGGCTCCCCCCTTTTGATTAACTCTTTTTTAGAATTTCAATAATTTGAATGGTGAGAAATTAGCTAACACCATGTAGTTTATCCTCATTCTTTCAGATATTTATTTTAATGAATATATAATATTTTATGAATTTTGAAAGTGGACACATGCTTAAAAGCTAAAATTTGAGCGTGCTCCCCCTTAATTTTTTTAAAAACTAATCGAAAATTGAATTTTTTTCATCATGTGTAGAATGGATTCTAGTTTTAAAAATGCAATTTGTTTCATGTTTCGATGAATGAGTAAAAATCTATCCTAAAACTAGCACATGTTTGTTTTTGACCAAAAACAGAGACATTTACAATAGAAGTTGTGGATCAAAACCTTAACTGAATCAAAATGAAAAAAATAATTATATATTTAGATAACTAAGAGAGAGGTTAACACCATCATAATTTTTTAATAAACTTGCATTAAAAGATGTTCAAACATGACTGTGAGCACAAACGAAAAAATGAGGAAATTTGGAAAATCCTATGAATTCACTTATCCAAAGCAGGTCATTTGGTGAGCTCCAAATTTGGCGCTTGCCAAATAGCACATCACATTTAGTGAGCACCAAATTTGGCATGCACCAAATGTGATGTGCCATTTGGAAAATGGCCTACTTTGAACCAAATATTTCCCTTCTCTTTGGTCGACCACTTTGATAATGTTGAGAGTGTGCGGCTTATGATTGTAGATGGGTAGTTGAAGTTTTAGCTTTTATATGCTCTCTACCTTGTTACCCTAACTGGATAACTCTCTATCCCTCTGAAGTGTCTCTCTCTCAAGTCTCATTCCCTCCCATGCTACCTAGACTACTCTCTCTCACTCTAATCCCCTCTCTCAAGTCTCATTCCCTCCTGCCCTACCTAGATAAATCTATCTCACTCCAACCCCATTTCTCACCCTCCCTCTCTCTCTCCCCCTCTATTCTTTTTATCTCTCTCACTCCATATCCCTCACTTATGTCGTTATCTTTCTCTTTTTGTATCTCTCTCAAGTCTCTCCCTCCTACCCCATCTCCCTCTCTTAGGTCTCTTACTCACTCCCTCTTTCTCTCTCCCACTCCCTCTCTCTCACTCCCTCTATCTCTCTCCCTCTCTCTCTCTCACACATCTCTCTCTCTTTGTATGTCTCTCTCCCCCTTCCTCACTCTCTCTCTCTCCCACTCCCTCTCTCTCACTCCCTCTATCTCTCTCCCACTCTCCTAGGTCTCTCCCTCCCTCCCCCTCTCCCTATCTCTCCCGCTCAAGTATTTCTCTCTCTATCTCTCTCTCTCAAGTCTCTCCCTCCCAACCTCTCTCTCACTCTCTCTATCTCTCTCAGTTCTCTCCCTCCCACCCTCTCCCTCCTACCGTCTATCCCTCTCTCTCTTTGTCAAGTCTCCCCCTCCTACACCCTCTCCCTCTCATAGTCACCCCCTATATCTCTCTCCCACACCCTCCCTCTCTCCCTCCCTTTATCTCTCTCTCTCCCTCTGTCTCAAGTATCTCCCTCTCTTTCTCTTAGATCCCCCTCTCTCTCATGATCTCTATCTCTCTCCCACTCTCTCTCCCTCTCCCTCTCTCTCAAGTCTCTCCCTCCCTCTTTCTCTCTCTCTCAAGTCTCTCCCTCCTACTCCCTCCCCCTCTCCCAGGTCTCTCTCTCACTCTATCTCACTGACTCCCTCTATCTCTCTCCCACTCCCCCACTCTCTCTCACTTCCTCTATCTCTCCCTCTATCTCTCTATCTACCTCTATCTCTCTCCCATACCTCTATCTCCCATTCCATATCTCTCCCCCTTGCTCCCTCTATCTCCCTCTCTCTCTCTCTCCCCCTCTCTCAAGTAAGAAGGAGAGGCTTGAGAGAGAGTGAGAGGGAGTGAGAGAGAAAAAGAGGGTTTAGGGTTTAGTGTTGAGTGTTTAGGGGTAGAGGGTAGAGGGTTTAAGGGTTAAGGATAGAGGGTAGAGGGTTAATGGTAGAGGGAAGAGAAATAGAGGGAGTGAGTGAGAGAAAGAGAGACCTGAGAATGGGAGAAGGGATAGGAGGGAGAGAATTTAGAGAGAGAGAGGGTTGAGGGATTAGGGTTGAGGGTTGAGGGTTGAGGGTTGAGGGTAAAGGGTAGAGGGTAGAGGGTAGAGGGTTTAAGGGTTAAGGGTAGAGGGTATAGGTTTTAGGGTTTAGGGTTTAGGGTTTAGGGTTTAGGTTTAGAGGGTTGGGTTGAGGTAGAGGGTAAAGGCAGAGGGTTTAGGGTTTAGGGTTAAGGTAGAGAGTTTAGGGTTAGGGTTTAGGGTTTAAGGGTTGAGGTAGAGGGTTGAGGGTTGAGGGATTAGGGTTGAGTAGGGGTAGAGGTAGAGGTTGAGGTTGAGGTTTAGGGTTGAGTGTTTAAGGGTTTAAGGGTTGAGGGTATAGAGTTGAGGGATTAGGGTAGAGAAGGAGGAATGGATGGAGGGAGAGATGATATATATATATATATAGAGAGAGAGAGAGAAAGATAGGGTTTTGGGTTTTGGGTTGAGGGTAGAGGGTAAACGATTTAAGGGTTTAGGGTTTAAGGGTAGAGGGTTGAGGGTTTTAGGGTTTAAAGGTTGAGGGTTGAGGGTTGAGAGTTCAAGGTTGAGAGTAGAAGGTAGAGGATAGAAGGTAGAGAGAGAGGGTTGAGGGTTTAAAGGTTGAGGGTTGAGGGTAGAGGGTAGAGGGTAGAGGGTAGAAGGTAGAGGGTAGAGCGTAGAGAGAGAGAGGGTTGAGGGTTAAGGGTAGAGTGTAGATGGTTTAAGGGTTTAGGGTAAAGGTTTTAGGGATTATGGTTTATAGTATAAGGGTAGAGGGTGCAAGGTTGAGAGAGAGAGAGGGTTGAGGATAGAGGGTAGAGGGTTTAGGGTTTAAGGGTTTAGGGTTTAGGGTTTATGATTTAAGGGTAGAAGGTTCAAGGGTATAGGCTTTAAGGGTTTAGGGTAGAGGATAGAGGGTAGAGGGTAGAGGGTAGAGGGCAAAGGGTATCTAGTTTCAGGTTTTAGGTTTTAGGATTTAAGGGTTTAGGGTTTAGGGTTTAGGGTTTAAGGGTAGAGGGTTTAGAGTTTAAGAGTTAAGGTAAGAGGGTAGAGGGTAGACAGTTGAGGGTTTAAGGGTTTAAGGGTTGAGGGTAGAGGGTTGAGGGTAGAGAGGGAGAGAGGGAGAGAGGGTTGAGGCTTTAGGGTTGAGGGTAGAGGGTTAAGGTTTTAGGGTTTATGGTTTAAGGGTTAAGGGTTTGAGGTTTGAGGGTTTAAGGGTTGAGGGTTGAGGAATTAGGGTAGAGAGTTTAGTTGGGTTTAAAAGGGTTTAAGGGTTGAGAGTAGAGGGTATCGGGCTGAGGGTTTAATGGTTAAGGGTTGAAGGTTTAGGGTTTAAGGGTGGAGGGTTTAAGGGTTTAACGGTTGAGGGTATAGGGTTGAGGGATTAGGGTAGAGATTTTAGATGGGTTTAAGGGTTGAGGGTATAGGGTTTAGGGATTAAGGTTGAGGGTAGAGGGCATAAATGATAGATTTTTCTGCAAGTACTAGAATAACAATGATCAAATCTTAATCTAAACAATAATCTAAAATCTAACAATAAAGAACGAATAAGTAAACTAAATAATAAAACCAAAATGATCTCACCAAATATGCGTTCACCCCTTCGAATTATCTCTATTGCTCTTCTCCATTTTTCCTTTTCAATATTCTTGCCCTTAGATTTCTGTGTTTAAATGCAAGTATGGCTTTGTCAAGTGTCTAAGCAAAATATCGAAGAATAGTTTCTCTTCTCAAAAGTGTATGATTTCGGGAGGAGGAATAATGATAATGACAGGCCATTTTATAGATTTTGGGTTTTTGAATGATCAGCTCAGATTGAAAGAGAGATCGACGGATGAGATTGATGAATGTCATGCGATGTCAGTTATGTGTTAGATAGAACGTGAGTTAGAACATGAGTTCAGGAAAGATTGTAGATAGAGACTAAGTTAGAAAGTGAGTTAGAACACAAGTTCAACATCTTAACCTCCAAAAATAGAAGAACTAGACTTTGAATGTCAAAGACAAAGTTAGAACTTGAAGATGAAGAATTCGAATGCATAATTAATTAATTAAATAAAGATATTTAATTAATAAACACATACATGCATATGAGTTAGAACTAGTTAATCGACTAGTTGTGATGGAGAGTCTTCTCGCAGAGATAAACTGGTGTTGAATTCAGAGATAACTGGAGAACTGAAATAGATCTCGAGTCAGAAGGTGAGTGAATGAATTAAATAACTGAATGATAGAGGAATGTGACATAAATAATAAATATTAATTAAATGTTAATTTAATTCAACATTCGAAAATAAGAGACTTTAATTAAATAAATAAAGTAATTTATTTAATTTGACTATTTGAAAAGGATAAAATATAAATAATTAAATAATAAATACTTAATTATAGATAAAGGGGGTTAAATGAATAATTAAATAAATATATTTAATTATATTTGAATAAGTATGATAAAGGGGTATTTAATTGATAGATAAAGGGGTAAGAATTAATTAGTTCGCAACATAATTAAATAAATATGATTTATTTAATTAATCAAGTTGAATAAAGTTTATTTATGAATTAATGAATTAATTAAAAAGGGATATTTAATTAATAGAGGAAATATGTATTAGAAAGGGTAATTAAATAATTAACATTATTTAATCAAGACCACGGACTATAGAAAATTATGTCGAATGTGTACTCGCAAGCCTAGACCAATTTTTGGTATCTACAGTTTGCCCCTCTTTGATACAATGTTGTTTCAGCGTTGTGTCAAAGAAAATATGCCCCAATCGTGCCCCAGCATGAAATAGGTTAAGGTATGCCCCTTTGGGAAAATTGACAATTTTTGAAAAGTTCCAAAAAAATCAGGAAATATTCCCAATAAGTCAATTTGATAGTCAGAAATGCTATGGAGTTGACAGAATTGAAATTGGAGTTAATACGGATGAATACGGGTCGTTGGAAGTTGAAAGATTACATGGCCAATAGATTAGGTCAAAAAAAGTGCCACTTGAAATCCACCTATAAATAGAAATTAGGGCTAAACCTAATTCATTTGCACCCGGAGCAGATAGAGAAAGAGGAGTTTTTGCTCTGACTGGCTGACGAAATGGCGCCTATTCCATACACTACACATCGAGGTTATCAAATCCAGACATTTAGGAGGCCATCCGACGCAGACCACCAGTATGTACCCGAAAAGGAACTTGTTAAAGTTAATTTTGCACATAGTTTTAGGCATTTGAAAAAAAATTAAGCAAATGCGATGCGTCATAAACAACGCATATGCCATCGTATTCGCCGCATCTGACTGCGAAACGACGCATTTGCAAAAACACGTTTAGGTTAGTTTGGTCAGTTTAGGGAATGACCGCATGTGAAGTAGAATGCACCACATGTGTAGTTTTCAACCGCATATGTAGTAGAGAGGCGGGTTAATGAAACTGCACCGCATTTGCCGCATGTGGTTTAGTGAACCACATGTGCAGTTTGATGGCCAAGGTTGGAAGAATGTGCGATGCATATGCAATATGCACCGCATGTGAGGCTCTATGCAATGCATTTGCAAAAATGCATCGCATCTGTTAATGTGAGCCACATTTGGCTGGTAAAATTTTTGAAAAAAAATTTCTAAGTAAAATTTGAAAATTCTTGACATCATGGTTTAAATGCAGGTGGTCGTAGGTCCTATATAAACATGGGAGTCATGCCCAGATACATACAATCTGAGAGATAGCCTGACTAGTGGACAGATATGACTACTTTTGAGACTTGGGTTGCATCATTGCCTCTCGATGCATGCGATTCGGGCAAATAGAGGGATGCTTACGACATTATGCGAGCATTGGCAGTCAAAGACTTCATCATTCCATCTACTGACTAGGGAGGCCACTGTCACATTAGAGGATGTGTATAGGATTTTGAGACTATCGATCAGAGGTGAGCAGGTGATGCATGATAACTAGTGAGGATTGATGGAGCTTGCTAGATTTTATTAGGTAGATGACATTAGGATGCTCGGGATCAAGCACTATGAGATTAGGTGGCCAGTATTAGCAGACAAATATGACAGGATTGACTGTATCTTATGTACATTGATCGGGGGTATAGTTCTATCAGACCGATAGGGTCATGGCTTTCCTATGGGATGGGGGGAGTTATTGGTGGGCATGTTGGAGAGTGAGACGAGATATGCATGGGGTCCATGTCTACTCGGGATGCTATATTTTCATTTGCATGACATCGTTTATAGAGATACACAATCATTGAGTTGTGGGACTACTTTACTAATGGTGCGGGCTTGGGAGAGGATAGTTGTCATTCATCTGCCAGTTACTATAGAGAGTCTGGAGAGACATCCTTATGTGTTTTGATATATAGGATAGATCACACAGACACATGTTGGGGACACAAGGTATTGGAGACACACACTGGACCTTTTAGATTAGTTTACATGGAGACCGTACGTGGATTGTGAGGAGTGGCTGGATGATGAGAGACACTTACTATTCTGTAGATAGACGCAGTATCTCATTGGGAGGACTATTTCGAGTGTGCATATTATAGAGAGACATCTACCAGAGCGGGTCATGAGAGAGTTTGGAGAGGTTCAGGATGAGCCTCAAGGTAGAGCAGAATTTTCTCGGTCATCGAGAGAGGTTCCATAGTGGGGACCAATGATTCTAGTGGCTACGGCGGAGGCAGACATATAGGCATTACAGCCATTACATTGGGGTTGGAGTGATGGATTAGCAGATCCAGGGACTACAGCGGCATACAAGGCATGTTGGGTGGTTCATCACCCGATTCCTTATACAGATCCTGACTAGCCAACACCAGTTGAGAGATGAGGCACATGGCCGAGAGGACAACGGAGAGGTGGAGGTGCCAAAGTGGGTAGAGTTGGTGGTAGAGGTGATGGGGATGATGACAGAGGTGGAGGTAGAGGTGGGAGATGAGGATGGAGAGGACGAAGAGGGGGTTAGGCAGGTGGACATGCACCTATTTTGGAGGTAGTAGTAGTTGATGTACCGATGGCAGCCATCGAAGGGAAAGTGGATGTACAGGTTGGGGGTGAGCATGCTGCAGTGGAGGTAGTGGTTGAGGAGCGTGTAGAGGTAGATGTCGGAGTAGAGGATGTTGTAGAGGATGTATATATGGATGTGGCTATAGACCCTCTAGGTATTTTGGCAGGATATGGAGAGGAGGATGTTGAGGATGATGTTGAGGAGGATGTTGAGGAGGAGGCACCAATGGAGGAGCAAGAGAGAGAGCTCAGAGATTGGATTGTAGAGGGGAGACAGGATGAGGATGCTCCTAGAGATAGTGAGAGGGAGGCTTTGGAGGAGAGACTCAGACTTATGACTGCAGAGTTTGAGGTGATGAGATTAGAGAGAGACAGTGCCTATACAAATAGGGATAGTGCATATGCAGAGAGGGACAGTGCATATATCGAGAGGGACAGTGCTCATACAAAGAGGAATAGTGCTCTTATGGAGAGAGACCAAGCTATAGTGCAGAGACATGAGATAGAGTAGTAGTTCACAAAGGTTAGACACCTTTGTAGTGGGTCCTCATCTGATGGCATGGTACGAGAGTTGATCAGAGCGATGGATAGAGCTAGATACTACAGAGATCTTTATGAGGCCATAGTGCCAGTAGATAGACGAGGTCCTACATTTTCAGAGGTGTGTAGTCAGAGCAGGAGTCATACTCGGAGTCAAAGGACACAAAGTACCGAGGGGGTGATAGGACCATCGAGGATAGGCCCATATGAGATCCCTTCCACTTCACAGAGAGCACCTCTGAGTCTTTTTCCACCACCATCACCATGTGACAGCAGGGGTAGCGGGACATGATTATAGGGACTTATGTGGACATTTTTATTTTTGATCGGAGAGCCTGTGAGCTCATGTTTTATTTATGGTTACATTCAGACATTGTACTGTGACACACTATTTTTGAGCGATATATCTATCTGATTCTGGTGGCTTCTATATGATATGCATTTCTATGTTATGGATGATGCTTTATTGCTATATGATTATGTTTCCTAGATGATGTATGTATATGATTTATAAGTGAATGTTTCTATATGTTATGAGTTAATGCATTTTATAATGATTTTATGGATGTCTTAACTACTTATGATAATGGATACAAATGTTCTATATGATGTATATTGAAATGTGATGGTTATATGCACATGCAATGTTGACATTATGTATGTTATGATGATGCCATGCCTATTATATCATGATTTCGGATGCAATGCAACTATGTGAAATGCTAATGGAATGTATACAAATGAAAAATAACCTAATGTTTTTAATGTGTCACAGGACTTTATCATTATGTCGTCAAAGAGAAATGTTAAGATGAAATTAATTCAGAATGTTAGTAAGAAACAATTGAAGTGATTGATTGAGAAAAAGATATAATCTTTGATATATTACCAAATACGCTATACCTGCTTATTATCATCATTGGGTGGGACATGACACAGATGGATAGTACACACTATGATATGAGATAGACCATAGTGTACCAAGTCATCCATCTGTGAAAAACAGGCAGCCACAGACAAGGAGTGTCTTAACTCATACTAAGGACAACATTGCCCCAGTCGTTTTGTCAAGACAAACCACAAACAATAGACAAATAAAAGATGGGTCATGAGACATCATTGCTCCTCTAAATCCTTGATCGGACATCCTTGAGGAAACTAGTAACATGACTCAAAAACCAATGTTTAAAAAAAAAGACAGTTGAGAGACAGCAGCTAAAGAAAAAGAGTCCTGAGACATCGTTGCTTCTGTAAATCCTTCAAGGGACATCCTTGAGAAAGCTAGTAATAGGATCTTACACAAATTGATAAAAAGATAAGACAAAATAAGATATAAAGTCATAAAGCCAAATGAATGTATTTTCCAAAACTTGATCTTGTGGGATTGTTTGATGTGATGTTTGACATAGCGTAATGCGAGAGAATGACACATACTGCATAAGACATTGAGTCTGGTTTTGACTTGGTGACTTATGTATAAGGCATGACAAAGCCTAGTTTTAGAAAGACACACATCGTATAAGACGTTGGAGTCTAATGACGTTGAAGTGACAAGCCACATGAGACTATGACAATTTGATGACATCTGTTGACAAGAAAGACATATCTTGCTTAAGACATAGGTTGATCGCTTTGACAATGTGTTCAATATTGACTTGATGACTTTGAGATGTTTTTCTTTGTTAATGCATGACTTGTTTTGATTCATTGACTGATTAAAAGTGTGTGTTGTTGACAGTGTATGACATGAAATGATACCCTAAAGTACTGACCTAGTGTGGCTAAAGACATGCATCTAAGTGAACGATATGCAATGTGTGTGATAGTGAATTGAATGTGAATGAACCCTATTGGACTGACCTAGTGTGGTCTTGGGAGCTCATCAATTGATTAGCCTTGCCTACGTTGTACACACAGAGACCTCATAGTTCGACACGACCAATGAATTTGAATATACAAAGCATCATGATTTAAATGTGTGTGATACATGACAAACCTAGACTGACAGACCTAATGCCTTGGGGGCACATCGATTGATGGCCTTGCTTACGTCCTAGTTGTAGAGGCAACATAGTTTGACTATGTCTATGAATGACTTAACATGACAGATTTGACATGACTGACTTGACTATTTTTTTTTGGATTTTCTAACACATTTTTTATTTCTTTTTGGATTTTTGAAGTTTTCTAATGTTTTTGGATTTTTTAGGACATTTTCGACGGTGTGACATTATGTACAAGGTGTTAGGGCATAGAACAAGGATTTTCCCTCAGTCAGAAATAAGATTAAGAAGATGGAGTGGATAATGTGACAGAATGGATGCTAGATGCCAATCATTCCAAGTTATGGATAAGATAACCATTTATTATGAATGATGGTGAAAAAGTTTGAATAAAATGATGGTACACGGAAGAGCGTGCCTGACTACACATGGAACTTATCCATAGCGCCACAGAAGCGGTTTTCACTATTGGATGGATTTATTTCTCTTTACTTTTCTTTTCTTTTTTTCACAATTTTTTTGGTGTTAAAATGACGCCTGTTTGCCAAGTTGTCATCTAGGTAACCTTTTTTTTTGTTTTTTCATTTTTTTGTATTTTTCTAGATTAAGACACAAATTCTTATAGACTAAGCATAGAACCTCTTTAGATGTAGATTGTTGATAGGTGAAAAAAGTGGCTCTCCTTCAAAAGTAGAGAGTTGGTACACTCTTGACCCAAAAGCTTTTGTGACAATGTATGGCCCCAACCAGTTAGGTTCAAACTTACGTGGTTTCTCTTGTTCTGCTTGCTTCTTAGGATTCTCCATTAATACCAGGTCACCAATGTCAAAATGTCTATTGAGAACCTTCCTATTGTAGCTATGATGAAGACGATTTTGATATGCTTGTAAATGATCTAATGCTTTCTATCTTTGCTCATCTAGCATTTCTAGCTCTTGTAACCTAGAGACACGGTACTCTTCATCGTCAATATGACCCTTCAAGGTTACACTTAGAGAAGGTATTTCAACCTCGATAGGTAAGATAGCTTCGGACCTGAATACAAGTGAATATGGAGTGGTGCCAATGGGTGTACGGATGCTTGTGTGATAGGCCCATAAGGCAGGGTTAAGCTATAGGTGCCAATCATGACCAGCGTCATTGACAGTCTTCTTAAGGATTCTAACAATGGTCTTATTAGATGCCTCGGCTTGGCCATTACCTTGTGGGTAATATGGGGTGGAGAAATGGTGTTTGATGTGGAATTCTTCACATAAATGGAATACCTATTGGTTCTTGAATGGGCGGCCATTGTCTGTGATTATGGATTGTGGTACGCTATATCAAAAAATGTTATAGTTTAGAATAAACTTAGATATTTGTGTGCCGGTTATGTATGTCATGGGAATAGCTTCAATCCATTTGGTGAAGTATTCGGTGGTGGTGATGATGAATTTATGGCCATTGCATGATGGAGGGTGTATCTTACATATGAGGTCGAGTCCCCATTGGGCGAAGGGCCATGGTGAAGTAATTGGACGAATTTCCGACGTTGGGGCTCTTATCAAGTCTCCATGTATTTGACATTGTCTACACTTCTTTACAAAGACGTATAAATCTTTCTCCATTGTAGGCCAATAGTAACCTAGTCTCATAATCTTGTGGGCTAGAGTAGAACCACTCGAATGAGATCCACATATACCCTCGTGTACCACTCGCAAAGTTTTTTGTGCTTCCTCAGCATCAAGACATCTCATTAAGGCGTTATCTAAGGTATTTCTATACAGGGTTTCACCGATGATGGTGTACTTGGTTGACTTTTAGATGAAGGTTCGATGTTGGTTATTAGACAAGTCTTGGGGTAAGGTTTGGTCAGTGAGGTAGTCGAATATGTCTTTATACCCAGAAGACATAGGACCAACAATGGTACACACTATCACAGTATCAGGGACATCATAAGTGGGAACCAATAGTTGTTCAACCAGAAACTCAAACTTAGGCACATTACTTGGAATATCCAACAAGGAAGCCATGGTTGCCATAGCATCTATAGCTCTATTCTGGATACGCAGTATTTGTTGAAAATTTATGTCATTGAAATATTGTTTGAAACTATCAGCCATCCTTTTGTAAGGTGCAAGATTCTCATCCTTAGTCTCGTAATCATCATTTACCTGTCGGATTACTAGCTGAGAGTCACCAAAGACCTTTAGGCTTTTAGTTTTCCATTGAGCTGCCATTTTTAACCCAATCACTAAAGCTTCATATTCTGCTATATTGTTGGTACAAGGGAAAGCAATCCTAAATGATTTGAGAATGGTATCACCTTGAGGTGTGACAAATAAGATACTAGCTCCTGAACCACAGTTTGTATGTGAGCCATCAAAATACAGTTTCCATTTAGTCTTAACGTCAATGTTAAAGAGAAACTCATTAGGAAATTCTACCACTAATGGATGATCTGCCTTCATAGGTGCATCAGCTAATTGATCTGCAATCACCTGTCCTTTTATTGCCTTCCTTTCGACATACTGAATTTCATACTTACTAAGTATCATGACCCATTTAGTTAATCGTCTTGTTAAAGCTACCTTACTTAGGAGATATTTAAGTGGATCAATCTTTGCAATTAACATCGTTTGTTGATTGAGCATATAGTGCCGAAGTTTTTGGGTAGCAAAGACTACCGCAAGACAGGCATGTTCTATGTTGTTGTAATTCAGTTCATAGCCCACTAAGGTACGACTGATGTAATAGACGGCTCTCTCATGACCTTGATCGTCGTGTTGTGTGAGAAGAGCCCATAATGCCGACTATATTGCTGAGATGTATAATATCAATGGTTTTCCCTCTATAGGTGGAATTAAGACTGGTGGAGTAAGCAAATAGTCCTTCATTTGCTGGAGGGCTTCCTGACATTTAGGTGTCCACACAAATGGTACTCCTTTCTTGAGTAGATGCTGAAAGGGGTGGATTTTATCTGCCAGTTGTACTATGAATCGCCTAATGGTCTGTAATCTCCCCTGTAGGGTTTTGAGTTGACCAATGTTGACTGGAGGAGGCATCTCTATGATAGCTCTTACTTTCTCTAGATCCACTTCAATGCCTCTTCGAGAGATGACATACCCTAACAGTTTACCTAATTTCACTCCAAAGACACACTTCTTTGGATTTAACCTGACATTGTAATTTTCAAGCCTCTGGAATATTTTGTCTAAAACCTTTAAATGATCTACCCTTATTTCTGATTTTGCTATAATATCATCTACATAATCTTCCATGAGGGTATGTACAAAGTCATGGAAGATTGTAGTCATTGCTCGTTGGTAGGTAGCTTCTACATTCTTAAGGCCAAATGACATGACATTCCAATAGTATGTGCCCCATGGACATGTGAAAGTTATCTTATGTTGGTCTTCAGTTGCTATTTTAATCTGGTTATATCTCGAGAAACCATCCATGAGGGATATCATCTTGTATCCTATTGTTAGGTCTACTATCATGTCGATATTCGGCAAAGGGAAGTCATCCTTGGGACATGCCTTATTAATGTCTCTAAAGTCCGTGCATATGTGAATGCCCCTAGTTGGTTTAGTCACTGGTACAAGATTTGATATCCAGTCTGCATAGTTTATTGTCCTTATGAATCCTACATCCAAGAGCTTCTTAAGTTCTACCTTGACTAATAGAGCAATTTGCAGATGCATTTTCTTTAACTTATGTTTGACTGGCTTAATACCTAGCTCTAGTGGTAAATGATGCAATATTAGGTCGGGATCAAGCCCAGGCATGTCAGCATCCGACCATGTGAAGTTTATCTGTCTCTTTGTGAAGAATTCCTTAAACTCAAGTTTTTTTGTCTCTGTTAGTGAAGCTGCAAAATATACCTTTCGAGGATTCTCTTTTGTACCTATGTTCACTTCCACATATTCTTCTACTAGCATCAGAGACTTTTCTTGTTCAATGGGGAGAATATTTAAACCTCTATCCTTGGGTGCCTCTGGGAGGTTTTTGCCCTTGGATACGTCCTTTATTTTAACTTTTTCTTTTTCCAAAGGTGCCTTTCGGTTTTCACCTAGGGACTCATCATTTTTTTTTTCATTGTTTTTTTCTTTTTATTCTCATTTTTGCGACTAGAGGTGTAAATAGACTCCCCAAAGTATGATTTATCGTCCAAGTCTATGGTGAAACCAGCTTTATGATCCCCTCTTGGTATGCCTTCTCTAAGTCCCATGAACTCAACAATTGCTTCGTCATTCTTGAATGTATCTATGATAAGTGTACCTTGTTGCTCCTAGTCGATAAGTTTGAGATATACAAGGGGCATGTCATCATCGGAGTTTTTAAAGGTACTTGCTGACAAGGTGAATATGGAATGGTTACATGGTCATAGAAGTTTTCGACTAACTCCTTTTTTTTCTTCCTAGGTGCAGGTATACTCTGATGTGGGACTATAGTGAGGGCTGTATCGTCATAAGATGGTTTATCAAGTGCCCAAGATGCATGGTCAAGGGTTTCCCAATAATAGTTCTCTTATCATTCTTGTTTGGACAAGTGCTTCTTAGGACGAGGAGTAGACGGTTTTGCTACAAGTTTCATGTTGAGGTCCAATTCTCCAAATAGGGCATCTATGTTCATGGTACTGGTAGATGAAAGGGAATCCCATTCATCATTGCTTGAGTAAGGGGATTCGTTGAAAACTAGAGGTTTGTCTTAAACTGGGGTTTTGTCATAAACTGGGGGAAGTGGTTCATGAGATGTCTTGATGTCTGTGTAATCACTCACTTCTTCTTGAAACAATAACAAAGTACCAGGAAACCCAATTCTAAGTGGTTGACACCCTAGCCCTAGATATTTCGGCCATGGGTAGACAGTAATCGGTTCTGTCCTACCATTCTAATATAGTCCCAACCCACTGTGCCCATCATAGCCTTCATTTTGCATTATCTTAAAGCCTTTTCCATACTCGTCCTTAGATATTTGAATAGACAGGGAGGGGTATTCATGTTCTTCTTGATACAACCATGAATCACCTTGATCCACAATTTCATCACTTAACTCTCCCCATTTGGTCAATGTCATTGTAGGGGGAACATGAAATGTGATCACTGACTATCTTCTTTCTACCATAGGTAGCCCATATGCCTTCGGTGGAATCAATTGAGTGACACAGTATGATGCCTTTATATGATATTCACCACAGCCCTTGTCTTGGATCTTGAGTTTAGGAGTGGTTGATGGAGGTTTGAATGAAATGGACTTAGTGAGATGTGATTGGTCAATGTATAGGGACAAAGTGGATGATGAAGCTTCTTGGTTAACTGGTACTTGTCATGGTGGAATATCCCTTAGGCTTGTACAATACTGAAAAGGATCTGGATCACCATCAATAATGATCTTTATGCCATTATAGGGGAACTTAAGACATTGGTGATATGTTGAAGGTACAACTTTCATTGCATGTATCCAAGGTCTACCTAACAACAAATTGTATGGAAGGGTGAGATCCAAGACTTGGAAGCTGGTGTTCATGATCGCTAGGACAATTCTTGTAGGGAGTGTGACAACTCCTTTAGATGATCTTTCCTCATCATCGTAAGCCTTGATGACTATACTCTTAGAGGTATCTACACAATCTTCTGAGAATCCCAATGCCTTAACCAATTCTAGGGTACATAGGTTCAAACCTGCTCCTCCATCTACCAAGACTCGTCGGACTTTGTTTTGGTGGATTAAGACTTCAAGATGTAAGGGGTCATTATGATCAGATTTCTTAGTCGAGTAGTCCTATTGGGAAAATGTGGCATGATGCGAGTTGGTTAAATATCCCACCATTTCTTCGAAATGATTGACATCTAAGTCCGTATGAACAGTTGTGTTTTGTAGAGCTTTGTCTAGCATGGCTCGATGCTGAGGTGATAAGGTCAACAATTCCAAGATAGATATTTGTGCGGGGGTTTTACTCAATTGATCAAGAAGATTGTACTTGAACTTGGAAGGTTATGTAGGTGGCTCAGAAGAAGAAGGTCCAAGAATAGTAATCTTAGTTATGTGTGTGTTCACATTACATTCTGGATGCTTCTTAATGGTGAAGGTATTGACATTCTCATTTGCGGGTCAGAGGTGATTTATGATTGTTCCTTTACCATAGTCAAAATTGGTATTGTTATAATTGACTACTGGATTATTCTTGGGTCCCAAACTAGAGGCTTTTCCTTTTTTGTGGTCATGTAACGGGTCCGTGAAGACCTTATGATCACTGTTCTTTGTGTTTTTATGCAAACCGACCTCTATGGTTCCGTTTTCAACAAAGTCTTGTATAATGTTCTTGAGTTGGCGATATTGTTGTAGGTTGTGTCCTTTCGTTCGATGATAGTCACAAAAAGATTTATCATCCCACCATGAAGGTTTGAACTATCCAGGATCATATTCTCTTGGTTCCAAAGGTTTGGTGAGATTATTTTTAATCAACTCTTTGAAAATAGTCTTGATTGGTTGCCCTAAAGGTGTAAATTCACGTGTTGGAAATCTCCTCTATTGTGGTCTTTGTTGTTGTGAATTTTGGACATAGTTAGCTTGTTGATCTGTAATATTCATCGTGTCTTGATTGGAATTATAACCTCTAAGGGTGATAACTGGTCCCGTATGTATGTGTTTAGCATCAACAATGCTTTCATTTGTAACATTCTTGTTCCTAGACTAGAATTTGTTTCTATCATTTGACATGTTTTGATGTTGGACAACCGGATTTCTGCCTAGTAAAAAAATCTCTCCTTTAACTATAAGACCTTTCTCAAGGATAATGCCCTTTTGTACCAGGTCTGAGAATGAAGTACAATAGTGTACCCTTAAGTCACTTCGCAATTTGGGGTTGATGTTCTCTAGGAATATGGTGACCTTTTGTTTTTCCGGTATTTCAACTAGACATCTACTAGCTAGACTTCGCCATCTCTAGAAGAAAGTGGTGAAAGTTTTGCCATCTTCTTGTGTCATGTGGCACAAGGTTACAATTGTTACCTCATTGTCTATGTTAAAAGCAAAATTTTTGACAAACTTTTCAGCTAATTCACCCCAAGATCGTATACCATATGGTAGTTTAGAGAACCATTCCAGTCCTATCCCGACAAGGGTTCGTGGAAATAGTCTCATCAAGTATGTGGGGTAATACGATATGTCCATGCATGCTGTAGAGAACTCTCTAATGTTTTCTATAGGATTCTTTCTCCCATTATACTTGGGAAAAACCGGTATAATGTATCCATGGGGGAAAGGTGTCATATACATCACTTTGTCAAATGGACATGGACATAGGTCTTGTGCTGAGATAACTCATTTTCTGAACATAGACATGTTGTCCATCTACTGTTGAAGATTTTGCATCTGGTTTTGAAGGAAATCGACTTGTGTCAAGGACATGGTGTTTGTGAAATTTGGATCAATGTAGGTGTTTTGATACACCATGTTTTGTGATGGGTTGTGATTGGGTGAGGGAATATATCCTGTCAAAATATTCTGATTCGGTATAGGGATATTCCCTGTCTGAATGGTTTGAGTTGGTATAGGAATGCTTCCTGTCTGAATTGTCTGATTAGGAATAGGAATGCTTCTTGTCTGGATGGGTTGAGTTGGTATAGGTATATGTCCACCAACTTTGGTTCTCTTACCAGTCGTTTTGGTGTTAAAGGGGTTGGAGAAAGTTGCCCCCGTAGTAAATTGTAAACCTTGTGTGATGTCGAAAGGGGTTGTGTTTACAATTGATGATGTCTGAGTTGGTATACCAGTTGGTATTTCTGTGGTAATTTGAGGAACAGAGACAGTTTGGGATGGTTGAGTTGACTATGTTTACAAAGTACGAATATCAAATCCTATGGGTAGTTTGGCACCTTCTACTAGCAACTTTGCTAGATAGTGTTGGGGATCATTTTCCAAACATTCATCCATAAAGGATGCAAATTCAGGATCTTGTGCTGCTGTGTTTATGTCTTCTATGTAAATCTGACCATGTGTGTCTCTAGTGACA
This sequence comes from Sequoiadendron giganteum, assembly GCA_007115665.2. Classification (NCBI taxonomy): domain Eukaryota; kingdom Viridiplantae; phylum Streptophyta; class Pinopsida; order Cupressales; family Cupressaceae; genus Sequoiadendron; species Sequoiadendron giganteum. Next base: position 241,390,416 of record CM021104.1, on the reverse strand, counting down.
TGTTTTTCTAGCAAGGGCTTGTGTGGTCATTTACTTCTTGATGGTTGGTTTCCAAATGGATTGATGAATTAATTAGGGCCTGTCATTGCTTTGTGTTTCTTTTTGGACATTGTTTCGAACATGAAAAAGTTGCTCAAAATGGGTAATGCAAACTATGTCTATAAACTGATATGACCTATGTCTATGTTTTTGGATGTTTTTTTTTTTTTGACAATAAGGATGTTGCTAAAGATCTAAAATGACGTATGATAGGATGGACAATATGCAAAATTCTAAGTGGACTAATGATGATAAATGAGCCTAAGACTGGTATAACCTACCACCTATGGAATAAATGCATGCAAAGATTTGTTTTTGACCAAGGAACCTAATTGTATGACAAGGACAATATGACAAGGTGAATTTTCCAAACTAGACTATTGAGTTGAAAAGATCCACTAAATGGGACTAAAATGACAAGGTTCTATTATTGTGACAAACCGAAACATGAACATTTCTAAAGATAAGGAAAGTTATCTATTCTATGATATGCAATTTCCTAGGGAGTATCTATATGCATTCAACTTAAGATGACTATGACTAAGACGTTTATGATGACTAAGACGTATATGACACCTAATGATGGTAACTAAGATGTATATGACACCTAATGATGCAAGGTTTTTGAGAAAAATTAACCAGTTTCTAATCCAAGGTTGATCCTAAAAACCTAAAGCAAATAGTGAAAATAATGTTTCAGACTCAGCTCACAGTTTTTGATGTTTTCTATTGACAGGCAAATACAGTTCACCTAATAGTTGTGGTTCAAATTCTGACAAATGCGGTTTTTATAACAGTTGCGGTTTAAATTCTGACAGATGCATTTTTTCTAATAGTTGCAGATTTTCCTCTGACAAATGTGATTTACTAAGACACATGCGATTCGAAAACTGACAGATGTGGTTTACCAGGACACATGCAGTTTTAAAACTGACAGATGCAGTTTGCATGCACACATGTGACTCAGAATGTGATAGTTGCGACTCGTGATATGCAGACTGAAAAAAATTAATATGTTGACAGATAGATGCGGCATTTCCCCTAACAGATGCGACTCGCTATAACACATGCGGTGTTTAAACTGACAAATGCGACTCGATTTTCTAACAGTTGAATTTTTCCCAAAAGTTGTTGACTGAATTTGTTTGTTTGATCAAGATTTTGATGAATACAGCAAAGAGAAAACATAGCAATCAATGTATTTTCATTTTTTGTGATTATAGGACTATTAAAACTTGAAAAACAATTACAACCTAGGCTTTTAGGACAATACTTGTTGAATTCTTACTTGGAATTCTCCAACTACACATATTTATGGTGAATGACTAGTAGCTTGACCCCACTAGCTCCCCTCCACGACACTCACTTATACAGGGCAGCCAAGCTATTGTATCCATGAAACTCCCATGGCATACATTTCATTTCCACAAATAAATCGTAAATATGTAAGACTACTTCACAGGGCCGACCCTGCTACGCCAATAAGTAGGTAGGATTTTGGTAACTCTACAACAAGGTGTTTAATAAGGGCATTCAGTTCGTGGGACACTATCCAACATCAGCAAGATTCCATTTCTTTCCATCTCATCAGAATAGTGCACGTGATTCTTGGGCTTTCCCCAATAATCCATTTTTATATACCAGTTGGAAGTCGCTTGGCTTTAGCATGCTACTGGTCTGAGTCATCTTGGGGTGAGTACTTTTTCCCACCAAGACAGGCCCAAGTTCTAGAGTTAGGAACTGTTTCTCTTACACCCAAGATCACATGACTGTGCAAGGGGAGAGGATACTTCGGTGTATTGAATCATAAGGGTTAAAAATGCATGCAAAAGCACCAGACAAAGAATACAATGGTTCTTTTTAGTCCAAATGATAAGTTTCTATTTATCAAATAGAAAATTCATTTTAATCCCACATGACAATTATCTATCTATAAAAAAAAAGCTTGCTTAAATAAATAAATTAACACAAAGGCATTAGGTCCTACATGCAAATTTATGAGTGGTTCATTGGTCTTCAGCTTTCATCCTACAGAAAATTGTCTTAGGTTTTTAATGGTCTTCTATGCTTCATCTTGCAAACACTATGTTATTCCACCTTAACACAACTGAAATAGATATTAGAAAAAATCCAAACAACATAAAAAGTGAAAACAAAAATATGGATGCACGGAAATCAATAAAAAAGTGAAAAATTTTACCAAGAAGATGCGGCTTTTGGAGCCACAGATGCGGTTCGTGGTTTCACGGATGCGGCTTATGATGGCGGATGCATCACTATTTTTCATAGATGCAGCTCGTAACTATAGATGCATCGTTTCTCTTAACAAATGCAGTGCACCGTATGAAAAACCTGTAAGAAAACGGAAAGATGAAAATATCTGCGGATTTTGAAGCGTGTTACGTTGGGTTCACCAAAAGTAACATCTTAGATTTTTCTACAAGTACTAGAATAATAATGATCAAATATTAATCTAAACAATAATCTAAAATCTAACAACAAAGAACGAATAAGTAAACTAAAGAATAAAACCAAAATGATCTCATTGAATATGCGTTCACCCCTTCGAATTATCTCTATTGCTCTTCTCCATTTTTCCTTTCCAATATTCTTGCCCTTAGATTTATGTGTTTGAATGCAAGTATAGCTTTGTCGAGTGTCTAAGAAAAATATCGAAGAATAGTTTCTCTTCTCAAAAGTGTATGATTTCGGGAGGAGGAATAATGATAATGACAGGCCATTTTATAGATTTTGGGTTTTCGAACGATTAGCTCAAATTGAAAGAGAGATCGACGGATGAGATTGATGAATGTCATGCGATGCCAATTATGTGTCAGATAGAATGTGAGTTAGAACACAAGTTTAGGAAAGACTGTAGATAGAGACTAAGTTAGAACGTGAGTTAGAACACAAGTTCAACATCTTAATCTCCAAAAAAAGAAGAACTAGACTTTGAATGTCAAAGACAAAGTTAGAACTTGAAGATGAATTCGAATGCATAATTAATTAATTAAATAAAGATATTTAATTAATAAACGCATACATGCATATGAGTTAATACTAGTTAATCAACTAGTTGTGATGGAGAGTCTTCTTGCAGAGATAAACTGGTGTTGAATTTAGAGATAACTGGAGAACTAAAATAGATCTCGAGTCAGAAGGTGAGTGAATGAATTAAATAATTGAATGATATAGGAATGTGACATAAATAATAAATATGAATTAAATATTAATTTAATTCAACATTCGAAAATAAAAGACTTTAATTAAATAAATAAAGTAATTTATTTAATTTGACTATTTGAAAAGGATAAAATATAAATAATTAAATAATAAATATTTAATTATAGATAAAGGGGGTTAAATGGATAATTAAATAAATATATTTAATTATATTTGAAGAAGTATGATAAAGGGGTAATTAAATAATAAATTATTTAATTGATAGATAAAGGGGTAAGAATTAATTAGTTCGCAACATAATTAAATAAATATGATTTATTTAATTAATCAAGTTGAATAAAGTTTATTTATGAATTAATGAATTATTTAAAAAGGGATATTTAATTAGTAGAGGAAATATGTTTATAAAGGGTAATCAAATAATTAAAATTATTTAATCAAGACCACGGACTATAGAAAATTATGTCGAATGTGTACTCGCAGGCCTAGACCAATTTTCGGTATCTACAGAGGGTATTGTATTGAGGGTAGAGGGTATAGGGTTTAAGGTTGAGGGTTTAGGTGTCCCATCCCTCTATCTCCCACTCCCTCTCTCTCCCACTCCCTCTCTTAGGTCTTCCCCCCACCCTAACTGAATAAGAGAGAGAGGGGGGGGGTTGAGGGTTTAGGGTTGAGGGTTGAGGGTTGAGGGTAGAGGTTAAGGGTAGAGGGTAGAGGGTTTAAGGGTTTAGGGTTTAGAGTTTAAGGGTACAAAGGGTTTAAGGTTTTAGGATTTAAGAGTAGAGGGTATAGGGTAGAGGGTTGATGGTTTTAGGGTTTAAGGGTAGAGGGTAGAGGGTAAAGGGTTCAAGGGTTTAGGGTTTAGGGTTTAGGTTTTACGGTTTAGAGTTTAGGGTTTAAGGGTTTAGGGTTTAGGATTTATGGTTTAAGGGTACAAAGGCTTTAAGGGTTAAGGGTAGAAGGTGGAGGGTTGAGGGTAGAGGATAGAGGGTAGAGGGTAGAGGGGTTTAGGGTTTAAGGGTTAAGGATTGAGGGTTGAGGGTTGAGGGTCTTAGGGTTGAAGGGTTGAGGGTTGAGGGTAGATGGTAGAGGTTTTAAGGGTTTGGTTTTAAAGGTTTAGGGTTGAGGGTTTAGGTCTCCCATCCCTCTATCTCCCACTCCCTCTCTTAGGTCTTCCCCCCCATAAATGAATAACTCTCTCCCTCTCAAGTCTCTCTCTCATAGGTCTCACCCCCTCCCATGCTACCTAGACTAATATGTCTCACTCCAATCCCCTCTCTCACACTCCCTCTTTTTCAGGTCGCACATACCTCCCACCCTACCTAGAAAAATCTATTTCACTCCAACCCCCTCTCCCACACTCCCTCTCTCTCTCCTCATTTGATCTTTTTGTATCTCTTAGGTCTCATCCCTCCCAACCCCTCTCCCATTGTCAGGTCTTTCCCCCCACCCTAATTGGATAACTCTCTATCCCTCTCAAGTCTCTATCGTTCTCACGTCTCAGTCCCTACCACACTACCTAAACTAATATCTCTCATTCCTATCCCCTCTCTCTATATCAAGTATCACTCCCTTCCTCTCTATATTTGGAAAACATTTCAAAGAAACACATTTGGCACTCGCCAAATTTGGAAAGTGCTAAATGTGTTTTACCTTGAAATGGTAAAATAGGGGTTTACCCCATGATTCAGGTTCAAATGCTTCTGCCTTTTTCTGGTTCAACACTTTATTTGACTTAGAAACACCTTTTTTATGTAGTTTTCTCCCTATTGTCCCAATCTATGCTTGATCCATCACCTTTTTACCACCAATTTTCATGCTAGAAAATGTAGAAGAAGAAATTTTGATGTTTCTACATCATTTTACATTATCTCAAGTAATATTCAAATGTTTATATTTAGTATATTTGTTTGTTTTTGACAATATAAACTAAATTCCTTTAATTATTTTATTAATCATAACAATTGGACATAGAATTCAAAATTGAATTAGATGGGAGTTGCATAAAAAAGTTTAATTGTTATGAGTTTAATTTTTTTTTTTTTAAAATGACATAATTTAGATGAATTCATGTTTAAATTTATATAAATGACATCAAATTAACACAAATTTTCTTATGAATTCTATTTTCATTGCTTATAGTAGTCCATTTCTAGCATGACTAGTGGAATTCACTCTATTTCATTTTAGGTAGATGTTTATATTGAGTTTTTTTTGTTTTGTTTTGACAATTTATAGACCATTCATTTGATGATTTTATTAATTTTCATTGTTTCACATAGAATCCAACATTAAATTAGATGGATGCTACATGTAATAGTTTAATTTTTAGGAGCTTGAAGATATAAAATGGAAAACATGACATAATAGATCCAAATTCATTATTAGTGATGGTTGTGGGAAAATGTTTATTTTTAACTAATTTGGAAAACCTAAGAGCTTTCATCAATGTTAATGCAATTTTCCATTAATTTTTTTGTGCCATAAAAACTTCACCTTCATCATGTGCTTAGATAAATTCAAGTGACTTGACATAGTTGTTAATGAAAGTTTCCTTTCATTCATACCATTTACCTTTCTAAGAAATAAAAAAGGGAAAATTTTGTGTAATTGAAAATGCTTTTTTTTTTTCTAAGTTGTACCTCATTGCCAAAGAAATAGTGAATAATTCCAAGATATAGCATCACAAACCCTTCTTTGAATTCATGTTCTTCATGGCTTGGTTGAAAATCACAATGTGGCTTTGACAACAATAAGCACAAGATTCTCTAGTTTCCAAAGGTGGAAACAACTTATACCCTAGGTTTGACACAAGTATTTTCTCCTAAGTACTTGTCCACACTCAAAATACTCCCCTCAAACCCTTCTTAACATTGATCAATGCTTACATGAAGAAATTTTGTGCAAATCCTTCAAAGTACTAGGTTTTACACAGTATAGTTGCAAAAAGTAACAAATTGTCCTTAATAATACACAAAATGATGATTTAGCAACCCTCCTTTTGTCAAAACATGAATATAGGCCTATAGAAAATTATTACCAAGTTTCATATATTTTCACTAGATGCATCAAAAGTTATGTTTTTTTTTAAGCTCACTATAAACCATAGGTTAGGGACAACAATTTTTGATAAGCCACATTAGTTATGCAACATTTTTAAAGTAATTCTTTGAGTTTTAAAGATATGCAATGCAAGGTAATCGTCGGTATCAATATGTTTCATACAATGCTTTGTGTGTTTCATAAAATGCAATGTAATCAGCAATATGGATATATGTTTGAAAAATGCATTACTTACTTTTCTTGCAGTATGGAGGTAGATGCATGTACGAAAAATGTTGTAGCATAGACATGTTTGGAAATTCCAAACAAATCACTACCTTTGCTTTGATGTGTTTCATAAAATTCAATGTAATCAGTGATATCAAAATGTTTAATAAAATGCATTACTTACTTTTGTTCTATGTGTGTTTGTGAACATGTAGCATTCAATGTAATGTGGAGGAAATGACCAAAGGCTCTAACATTGGAAGAATGTAAAGTTAAAAATGCAAGGAGAAGAGAATCAAAAATTGTAGCTCGTGAAGCAAAGGAAATGCAACCCATGTAGCTAGAAATTCCCATGCAATCTAAGAGAGATATCCAATTGGAAAAACAAAGTGCACAAATGAAAAAAGTTAATGGAAGGACACAAATGGATACCAAAGTTTGGGGCACATCATCAACCATAGGTGAAGCTCAATGCACATCTCTAGTTGAATACACACCAACAACAACATGTGGTTTTCCAAGTACATCGAAAATCACATCTTCAATTGAAGACACACCATCAACAACATTGCATTTTGAAATTACATCAGTAAACATATCTCTATTTGAAGGAATTCCACAAATGACATCTCAAGTTGGAGGTACAACATCGTTTACATGTCAATCTCAAGGTATGTCATCAATTTCACCTCTGATTGAAGGTACATGATCTATCCCCAATGTAGTTGACACAAATTTACATTTGAGAACTCCTCCTAGTGTTTTGCATAGAAAACCTACATTTTTTATTGATGTTGATTCCAATTTTTTGAAATGGATGCCTAATAAGATTCTAAAATATTCATGTCAAAGATATGCACAGAGGATATGGAGTTTATTTTTGTGAAGCTAAGTGAGGGTGGAAGATGCCAACTATTTGTTGAAATGATGAGGAAACTCAAATTTAGGTCCACCATGAAGGCTATTGGGCTAAGAGTTTCAAATGACTCAAGTGAAAATTTCAATGTAAAGAACTTGATGAGTGCATATGAGAGTGTGCGTTCTACCTCACACATGAAGGATAGTTGTGCCACATGACATGTGATGACAACACTGTTAAGCAGTCAAACAAGGAACAAGGTGAACCTTACAAAGACAAGTAAGTCTTTGAAAATAAGTAGATCATATCTAATGAGAGCCAAAGGAAGGCATGAAAGAGTGGAGGATCCAAATAACAATGAGTTATGGGTGTTCTTAGGTAGAGTGCCATAGAAAGATAAAAGAATTGCTCAAGGCTGGAGATCTATAATAGTAGATTATTGGAAGGATAACACAAGAACCTCTCCCAATCAAAGAGATGTTGTAAGGAGGATTGGTAATAAAATCCATGAGCCACATCCAAAGCATTATTTGAATACCACTCAAACCCAATTTTTTGTTGATTTTGTATGAAATTTTCGTAAAATTAAAATATGTCAAAGGTATTTTGAAATGCTAAAGCCTTTTTATGCCAAAATAAATCACACAAACACTACTTTTTGTAGAGTACATATTGAGTTTTCTCACCATTATGATGTTTATCGATGTATATGTGTATGTTGGCAACACAAGGGAAAACAACTGAGAGGGGGGGTGAATCAGTTATCACAAAAATTATACTTATTAAACTTATTCTCAAATCTGATAAATAAACATGAAAGCATAAACCATCACCACATCAAAAATACATATAACACCAATATTTTTGGATGGAAACCCTGTTAGGGGAAAAACCATGGTGGAGGTTAATACATTAGATTATACTTTGTTAAAAGTATTGTAAATGGGGAACGCACATGCATTTAGGCACACTGCCTAGAGCTCACTACTCAAATACAAAAAGGATCACTACCCAAAGGAAGACACAATGTCTTACAGTCACATTCAGATTACATCTGACAGATTTGAACTAAGAAAATAACATCTGTAATGCCTAATTACAGTTTTGGTTAATCACATGAAAACTTTCTTCTGCTCACTCTTCCTCACACTTTACTTCTGCCTTCAAAATATTAGAACATTATTTGCACACATAACTCGCACATCTCGCACCTTGCATACCAATCTCCTCAAAAAAATTGATCATATATATCCACATCTAAGGATAACATCAACTACGTGTCAACCCAATAAAATATGAAATGTGTACAAACTATTAGCCCAAATCAATAAACAATTATTAATGCGAATCAACCAATGTTGGAAAAAACATAGTAAGGACCCATAACAACATGTCTCAAACATGAAAGACCTTAAATAATTAGCCTCAAAGATCGACAACACACTACAATCACCCTATCGGCCATGATCAAGAAAAACATGAACTCCTAGAAGAAAATCACCAATCACGAGCACATAAATCAATGTAAACCAACAACGCAGATAAAGAATGATCTAGAAACATCCACAAGCATCATGAATCACCACAAAAGCATCTACAACAACTCAGATTACTAGAATCACATCATCTTATTTTAGGAACACCAACTAAAGCAACAAAACAACTATCAGAACAAAAATACTCATAACCTAATCAAATCTTCATGTGAACCTCTGAAACCTCATGTGGATAAAATAGATATACTTGAAAAAAAACCCTTTAATCTGTAACTTCTTATCATCAGTATATTGAACTAGCCATCATACTGAACTTCACTGCATCACCGACAATCTTCAACTTATTTTATTACAATTTTCTCAATATCCTCGACATATAAAGCCTTAAAGACATTAATGCCAATAGTGTTGACATCAATGAAAACCACATATCAGTAATATCCAAGAATATCCCCTTTTGGCATTGATGGCAACAGATGATGTGAAAAAAACCATGAACACTACTTTCTCTTAGCACTTTCTCCCCCTTAGATTTTGACTCTTTTCTCCTTAACACTTTCACAGATTTTCACATGAGTCTTCTCCCCCTTTGACATCAATGAAAAAGGTACACATCATCTTTCTCCACACAAGGTATGAACTACATTTATGAATATCTGATTACTCCCCCTGAGTAGCAACCACCACAATATGAATACAAATCACAAGATATGACTATGAAATGCATGAATTGATGCAAGTCATTGCATCTTAGTTCAAATTAGGAGGGGTAATCACCCCTAGCTTCCCTCTGAGATACTCAAAAGTATCCTTAGGCAAGGGCTTGGTAAAGATATTTGTGATATGTTCCTTAGTAGATACATACTCCAGTTCGACTTCCTTTTCACTCACCTTGTCTCTCAAAAAGTGAAAATTGATAGATATATGCTTGGTTTTTGAATGTAGCACTAGATTCTTAGAAATGTTAATAGCACTTGAATTATCATAGAATATGGAAATAGGTTCATCATACACAACTCTAATATCTTTCAACATATGCTTCATCCACAATACTTGAGTACAATTGTTAATAGAAGCAATGTATTCTGCCTCTATAGTAGATAAAGAAATTGCATTTTTCTTCTTACTTAACCATGAAATAAACTTATTTCCCAAGAAAATTGTACCACCACTAATACTCTCTCTATCATTCACATCTCCTGCCCAATCAACATCAGTAAAAGCACTCAAAGTAAGGTCATCTTCTTTAGGATACCATAGGCCAAAATCAACTATCCCCTTCAAGTACCTGAAAATCCTCTTCATAGTTGTCACATGAGATTCCTTAGGATCAACTTGAAATCTTGCAATAATGCATGCAACATTCATGATATCAGGTCTATTTTGAGTCAAATAGAGAAATCCTCCAATCATGGATCTATATCTAGTCTAATTTTTCTTAAGAGAATCATCATCTTGCGTCAATTTACATTCGGTTCCATAGGTGTACCAACTAGCTTTGAATCTTCCATACCAAACTTCTTTACCAGTTCTTTCACACACTTGGACTAAGATATAAAGATCCCTTTATTTAGCTAATTAATTTTCAATCCTAAAAAGAATTTCATTTCTCCAATCATAGACATCTCAAACTCACTCTGCATCTCATCATAAAACTTCATGCACAAGCTATCATCTCCTCCAAAAAAGATATCATAAAAAAAGACTTCAACAATCAAATCTTTATCATGATCAATCTTGAAATACAAATTACTATTAGTAGTACCTTAGTTAAATCCAAGCTTCAACAAATACTTTTCCAATCTAGCATACCATGCTCTTGGGGCTTACTTAAGTCCATACGATGATTTCTTCAAATGAAAAACCATATCTCCCTAATCAGTCAATTGAAATCCATCAGGTTACTCAATATACACTTCTTCATTTAGTTCACCATTCAGAAATGTTGACTTGATAGCCATCTGATAAACCTTGAAGTTTTTGTAAGTAGCATAAGCAAGAAATAGTCTCACAGCTTCAATCCTAGCAACATGAGAAAAAGTTTATTCAAAGTCAATTCCTTCCATCTGAGAATATCCTTTACACACTAGGCTTTCTTTATTTCTAACAACTTCACGTTGCACATTTATTTTGTTCCAAAAGAACCATTTAGTTCTAATTAAATTTTTGTCCTTAGGTCTAGGAACAAGAATCCATGTATCATTCTTCTCAATTTGCAGTAGTTCTTCTTTCATTGCTTCCACAAAATTTTCATCTTTGCATGCTTCATTGACATTATTAGGCTCAGTTTTTTAGATCAGACAACACTCTTCTGCAATTATTCTCCTAGTTTGAACACCTTTGTTCTTATCACCTATAATCTAATATTTTGAATGATTTAGTCTTACATACCTTGGAGTCTTAGGATCTTTAACTTTAGGCTCTTGTTATTTTGCTTCTGCACTTTCACCAAATTCTTCCTCTTGATTTTCCTGATTCACTAGAATGATTTGAACTTGATTTAGAGTTTGAACTTTCTTTCCTTTATCTGAACTATCATTATGATCATCTAAATCAAATCCATAGGTTCTAGATGGTCTAAATGTGTATTCATCAACCTTGAAATTAGCACTTTCAATTACTTTTCTCAATCTCTTATTGTAGCATCAACAAGATTTAATTTTACTAGAATAACCAAGAGGGATTCCTTCATTGCTTCTAGCATCAAATTTTCTTATATCTTCATCTCTTTTGATATAGCATTTACTCCCAAATATTTTGAATTATCTAATAGTAGGCTTATGACCAAACCATAGCTCACAAGGAGTCTTACTAGTATCACCTTTGATATGTACCTGATTGAGAGTGTAAACAATAGTACTCATAACTTCTCTCCAGTAGATATGAGGAAAATTTCCTTCCAACATCATAGTCCTAGCAGCTTCTTGAATTGTCATGTTTTTCCTTTCCACAAATCCATTTTGATGAGGGATCCATAGGGAAGATAATTGTCTCTTTATCCCATGCTCTTCATAGAAAGAATTAAACTCACCGAAAGTGAATTCACCACCTCTATCTGATCTTAGACATTTAATCTTCAGACCTATCTCTATCTCAACGATAGCCTTAAAAATCTTGAATTTTTCTAGAGCTTCAGATTTTTCCCTTAAGAAAGTAACCCACATCAATCTAGAATAGTCATCAATAATTAGCATGAAATACATGTCTCCTTGTAAACTTCTGATTCTAGAAGGACCACACAAATCAGTATGCACAAGCTCCAATACATCATTTAAACAATGTTGTTTGCTTCATAATGAAATTCTAGTTTTTTTCCCTAACTGACATTCCTTGCATATAGTATTAGTAGGTTTTATCAACTTAGGAAGATCTCTTATTTCCTGAGTAGAACTTATCTTGATAATATTGTAAAATTTTACATGACACAATCTCCTATACCACAACCAACTTTCATCAACTTGAGCAATCAAACAACTTTTACTAGTAGTACTTAGGTGAAAGATATTACCTTTTGTTTTTGTACCAGATGCAATCACATTTCTAGAACTCCCCAATATTCTACATTTTTTTGTCCTTGAATCAAAGATTATATCCCTTGTCAACTCTGTCCAACACTTAAGAGATTATGCTTCAAACCTTCCACATATAGGACATCATCAGTATTATGCTTACCATCAAAAGAAATGGATCCTCTTCCATGGATTACACCAGCTTTGTCATCACCAAATCTTACAACACCACCATCATAATTTTCCAAACTCACAAATTTACTTTTATCACCTGTCATGTGATGAGACCATCCACTTTTGATCACCCATTCATCTTTTTCTTCAACTCTGGTAGCTAGACCTTTCTCCATATTCATGCAACTAGTAGAATCAGTAGGTGCTAGATTATTTTCTTTGATAGAAATAAATACCCATTCATCCTCACTTACATTCCCTTTATCAAATTCATCATTTGTCACACCTTCATTAACAACATAATAACACTTTCTTTGGAATCTAGGCTTGTTAGATATTGGTGTAGGAACTCTTTCAGGACACCTCTAGGAAAAATGACCTATCCTATTGCAAGAAAAACATTTAAGAGGTGGTTTTAATTTATAATTACCTTCTCCTTTGGCTACTCTCTTGACAATAAGTGCTTCAAGCTCATCTAGTTTTCTCTCTTCTTCTTCAATATCTCTCATTTCCTACTCATACTTTAACATTTTTCTAGAAGAAATTTCTCCTGGATCATATCTCTTCTTATCTTTTCTAGAGATAGTAGCTTTGAATGAAGATTATATCTTAGGAAGAGATTCACCAAACTCACTTAACTCAAAAGCAGCAAGCTTACCAATCAACATGTCTCTGGTTACATTTGTCACAGTTCGGATCTCTTCAATAGCAATGACTGTGTTTGTATGCAACAAGAAAGGATCTAAGCACTTTAGCAACAATCTTTGATTCTTCCAATGTTCCACCAACACATCTAATACTACACACAAGTTCATTCACTCTCTACATAAAAGAAGTGATGTTCTCATCTTCACCCATTCTCTACATTTCATATTTCCCTTTCAAGCTTTGCATCTTAGCAATCTTCAAATGGTTATCACCTTCATACAAAGTTTCCAACTTTTTCTAGATCTCATAAGCAGTCTTCAACTCCATTACATTTTTCATCTCAAAATTAGTCAGAGCACTCAACAATACTGCCTTAGCCCTAGTATTGTACTCTACTTAATCTCACCTGCAGTAGAAGGACCATTTTGTGGGATGATATATATATTCTTTGTAATTGTGCAGTAAGGTTCACCAATGAATCTTAGATGACACTCCATTTGAGTCTTCCACAGAGAATACTTTGCTCCATCAAATCTCAGACTATCCTTCTTGTATTTCGCCATCTCGAATCACCTCAAGCGATCAAGCTTCTCTAGAGGAACTTTCTCTAATACAAATTATTGGCAACAGAAGGGCAAAAACCTGAGAGGGGGGGTGAATCAGTTGTCACAAAAATTATACTTATTAAACTTATTCTCAGTTTTGATGAATAAACATGAAAGCATAAACCATCGCCACATCAAAAATACACATAACACCAATATTTTTGTGTGGAAAACCTATTAAGGGAAAAGCCATGGTGGAGGTTAATCCACAAGATTATACTCCATTAAAAGTATTGTAAATGGGGAATTCACATGCATTCAGGCACACTAGCTAGAGCTCACTGCTCAAATACAAAAAAAGCTCATTTCCCAAAGGAAGACACACTGTCTTACAGTCACATTTGGATTACATCCAACAGATTTGAACTAAGAAAATAACATCTTCTAATGCCTGATTGTAGTTCGGTTAATCACATGAACACTTTCTTCTGCTCAATCTTCTTCACACTTTACTTCTGCCTTCGAAATATTAGAACATTATTTGCACAAAGAACTTGTACATCTCACACCTTGAATACCAATATCCTTAAAACAATTGATCGTATATATCTGCATCTAAGGATAACATCAACTACATGCCAGCCCAACAAAATATGAAATGTGTACAAACTGCCAGCCCAAATCAATAAACAACTATCAATGTGAATCAACCAATATCAGAAAAAACATAGTAAGGACCCATAATAACATTTCTTAAACATGAAACACCTTAAAAAATTAGCCTCCAAGATCCACAACATGCTACAATCACCCTGTCGGTCATGATCATGAAAAACATGAACTCCTAGAAGATCACCAATCGCGAGCATGACAATCAATGTGAACCAACAACAAAGATAGAGAATGATCTAGAAACATCCAAAAGCATCATGAATCACCATAGAAGCATCCACAACAACTCAAATTACTAGAATCACATCATCTTCTTTTAGGAACACCAACTAAAGCAACAAAAAAACTATCAAAACACAAATACTCGTAACTTAATCAAATCTTCATGCGAACCTTTGAAAATTCATGTGGATAAACTAGATATACTTGAAAAAAACCATTTAATCCACAACTTCTTATCATCAGTATATTGAACTATTCATCATACTAAACTTCACTACATCATCAAAAATCTTCAACTTATTTTATTAAAATTTTCTTAATATCCTCGAGATATACAACCTTAAAGACATCAATGCCAATAGTATTGAAATCAATGACAACCCCATATTAGAAATATCTAACAGTGTAGATATGCATACTAACAATGTTTTGCAAGAATATAACATAAGGCCTCCACCTAAATCCTCAAGGGAATTCTTATCTTCCATTTTATGTGAAAGAGTGGATGGTCAAATTTTTTACAAGAAGTCATGTTTGGATGGCACATGTGATCATTATGGTGGCATGAAAAATTTTACAATTCTCCAACACATGGCTAGTACACACACTATTGAGATAGAATTGCGGAATTTGGAAAATACAAGACAGTGGCCTATAGTCTAAAAGATGGGAAAGAAGCAAATAAGTGTGAATTGGTTAGTGATAAGATTCCAATGTATCAGTTTATGGGAATTTTTCATGATTAGGTGGTCTATGAGTATGCAAGGAATACACATAGAGATTGATGGTTGGACTCACAGTTCAATTTATGCAAGGACACATTTCCAATTCATAGCATTGCTTTAATTGTCAACTTCACGAAGAACTACACACTATAGCCACAAAACAAGGTGCAATGACAATACTACAACAACACACAGGTTGCTATATTTGTGCATATAGCATTCATTCATGCAAATGATAGTACAAAGGATAACATGAAATTATTGAGGGAGTATCACTTTTACATCGATGATGATCGCACACATTCAACAGAGTTTGTGTAAGGTTTCTTTCAGATGTTCTATGTTGATCTAGCTAGCAGGGGCATATCATTCAATCAGCATATCATATGTTCAAATAAATGTACATCACAATTCAAGAACTCTAGAATGTTTTACTAGTTGAGTAGGATGCATAAGATCAGTTGTGTTCACCATATGTGGAACTTCTTAGAGGTCAGGCATAGAAACGGGGAGTATGATGGAGCAGGTGCATTTATCAAAAGACCCTTAGCATCAGAAGAGTTAAAGTATAAAGACAGTGCAAAGTTGAAAGATGCAAGATTAATTTTTGACTGGTGCAATCATGAAATGGGTCTAGGTAGTGAAGATAATTCTTTAGTTCGTAGATTTTTTCATTTAGTAGATGATACTTGTTACCATATTTTCACCTACAAGCTCAATCAGGAAGAGCCATCTATTTTTCAAAATGAATGGTATATTTATTTAAACCTTCTATGCTGCATTTAGTTATACAAATGAAACAACTTTACAAGATTACAAGAATAAAAAAATTATTACATTCATACAAGTGAATGAAACATAAAATATTTTACAATCTTTTTTGAAAAATGTAATCTTTATTGAATGTAATTTGATACATGTGTCTCACACAACAAGCTGTGAGACTGACTTACTCATTTTGATACAAATAAGAATCAAAATATACATGAATGAGTAAATGTTGAAAATAAGTTGAAAATGTAAAGAAGGTAACTAGTCATTTCTTGAATGACTGGTTCTATAAATGAATCTAGGGTCTGATTGCCTTGCCTTGCTCCTTGTAGCTCCTTTACCCCTAGGTGCCTGGTGTTTGGTTTCCTACATTGGGTAAAGAAATGAGTTAGAATAGTAAGTTCTAAGCAATGAAAGGTTGCATTCTGAACATGCACATCTACCCATACATACATATATTATTTCCTATGTGCATCAAATGCAATGCCTATCTTAAGTGTCCATAAATGCTAAATAGAAGAATTTTATACACACTTAAAGCAAGTACTTTATTTCTAACTTTTTAGCTTCATGTGTAGATATAGGAAAAATAATATTATTTCATCAATATTTCAGTATATGAGTGGGGTAAATGTGGCTCCTACAAGGGTTGAGCCTAGCTCATGTCCGATGCACAACCTTTCATGCATATTCAAAGTGAAAATAGCATTTCCTTTCAAAATGATTGATATCAATTATGATTACTTCATAATCATAATGCAAAAGAGTATACAATACTAAGAACAATAGTTGCTTTTAAGATGCAAACTATAGGATTACTGTAACACTAAATAATAAATACTTGAGGTAGTGAGTTATCAAAGTATAGTACATTGAAAAAATGATGAATGAAGGAAGGACAATACTTATAATTCATGTCTGCCATTGAATGCATATTGCATGACATGTGAGGGATGATTGATAATAGACTTGCATGGTGTGAATCTGCTAGTTGAAGAAAAGGTTTAGTTTTTTGAGATATTCATGATTTATGATGGTGAATGTAAAAATAAGGAACCTATGTATGGATAGCTAGTAAGGATAGTAATGAAATAAAACCAAACAAAGGCATATCGGGAATAACGCGAGTCACAAGTTAGACATGGCCATGAAGGTGGAGCAGCCCCCTGATTTCCTATTAATGGATTGTACTGAATATGGCAGTCTTGTGGCTAAAGGACAATCATGTTTCTCATCATTATAGTTATAATAAAATTAATGAAACAGTGAGAAATTTCATGATGATTGTCATTTATAGTGAGGTAAATGTAATTATCACTATCAAAACATGTTTACATCTACACCATAGGTAATCATGAAAGGCTAAAGATGATATACACTGTGATTTTATGCTATAGAAAGGAAATAAATAAACATTTATGGTCACAGTATTAATGAAGAACTACAAAGCTATAGCATGACTCCATTAATGAGCATGGATTGTTCAGGCCATGTATTTTCAGTTTTGAGGGTGGAATTGAAGTTGAGGCATTGATATTATAGAGACATAATGCTCGGGATATGATTGATATACTAATAGAGAAGCCCAATGCTCTAGTTTCCAACAGAAAGTGAAGTCACAGGTTCATCCATTGCCAAATTTATTGTTTCCCTGATTTAAAGAAAATAGGAGTTCTTTGTAAGAATGAATGACAGTAAGGAGGGTTGAATACTTTTCTCCATCATGGGGCTCAACAATTTCTTCAATACTCTTAAGACATACTCAGTTGCAAGCTCAAATGGCTTGTATGTTGATGAGTTTCAGAATATGAAAACACAAAATGTTAGATGTAAGCCGAAGGTTTCATAGCCTTGAGTTGATGCATAAAAATGATGAAATACAAAGTTTCCAAGAGAAAATGCAAAATTAAATACAAAAATAAGGCAGGAAGAAACCCTTGGCAGTTTTTCTAGAAATTGAAAAGAAACCCAAATAATTGAAGCAAAAAACATGGAAAGAATAAAAGAACGAAGTATTTCCATTATCTCTATTGAAGGACGCTCTTATAAGGATTGAAGTGAGTAATAGATGGCAGCCATACAAAGGGTACTATACAATAAGGTAATGCAAAGTATATAACAATTGAAAAAAATCAGAAAAAGAGTGAACATGACCATGGCCAAAGCAGATATTACAAAAATCAGGAGCTTGCCTTTTCTAACATTTTTGGTCTTTGAGAAATGAAACACAGTCATTTAAATGCTTCTAAGCATGCTTACCTTGGAGTTTCGGTAGAAGATCTATCAATAATATCATTTTGAAGAAAAAAGTCTATCATCGAAGTCAAATAGGAAGATCTGCAACAAAGTTTCCACAAACCCTTGTGTTGGCACCATGGCTTCTACAGGGATTTTTGAGACAAAGTAATGCTTTGTTTTCATTATCTTTAGGGTTTTTACCCTAAATTTTATGAGGACCGATAGGATTAGGCATTTTTGCCTCGTTTTTATAAAATGCAATGCAATTAAAGTCCATGGACTAGGTATTTTCTATAAGTCTTATGTCTTTATATGCTTTGTATTTTGTTGTCATGTGTATGCCTTAGGTTTTCTCATCATTTTATTTCAAAAGAATGTGTATTTGTATTAAATGTAAAACATTTGACCTTAGTGATTCCATAAATCACTTAAGGCATAAATGTTATTTTCAAAATGCAAAATATAGTCATGGTTGTTATTTTCAAAATGAGAAAATATTGCTTGGTTGATGACTTGGATGGCAATTAAGTCATATTTATATGACAAAGTCAGTTGGAGATGAAGTTTTGTTTGAGCTATGATCTTGGAGAGCATATAGGGAGCATTTAGTTGCTTTTGGAGCATGTGCCAAGGATTTTGGGGGTTTGTTTTGACTCAGTTGTGAGTTTGAGAGCATCTAGGAGCATTTTTTACTTGTCATCATGTTGGACAAGGTCAAATTTGACCTTTTCAACATTTTGGAGACCTTTTTGATGAGAGTTAGTTACTAGATTTATGGCTTTTGGAGGGCACCCAAATTATGGAGTTTCTAGAACCTCTTTTTGAGGGTTAGTTTTGGAGAGATTATGCTTATAGTCACTTTAGTGACTTTATTGTACTCAGTTCTGATTATGCAGATTTTAGGTTGGAGTGACTTTTATAGTCCTTTATGTAAATCTGGCATACTTTTGTAACTCTTTTTTCTGAATGTGACTCACAGTGGAGACCTTCATTATTTATGGGGATTTATCTCTTGTCTTTTCATTCTTGCAAATTAGTGTATGTGGGTGATTGATCAAGTTAGCAGTGAAGTCACTTTCCTAACAACTTTGTCTCACATGTTCATACATTTCTGCAACTAGTTTGTTCATGCAGGTTACTAATTGTGTCTACTTAATAAATGTGGTTTGTTAAATCATGAAGTTAACTTCCTTTTTTTGGAAATTTATGTAAACATACTTGTTAGTAAATTATTTATGCATTCACATACAACAATGAATTGTGCATACTTAAGCATATCCCAGCTTTGATCATTTGTGTCAGTATTTATGTGATCATATTCTAACTATTAGCTTTGGTGTACCACTTTATTTTTACTTGCATTAGTATTTTATTTTTCAGAAGTCTTTCTCCCTTTTCCCTCAAAAGGAATTAGTAGAGTAGTGATAACAAGCTAGGAAGCCAGCCTAATTGGAGGTTTATTTTAGCTTTAGGTGACCCACAACCTTGAAATGATCCCATGTTTCTCCAGAAAGCTTAGTTTCATAACTTTGCAGTAGGGTGCATTTCTAGGAGATAACAATTTTGGCACGCCCAATGGGACTGTCGACTTAGAAAATACATATTTTCAAGTTGTTTGCTAGTTTTGATGTGCAACTAGTAGATTTCCAGGCCTTTCAAGAGGTTTTTAGGCACATTTGGCGACTCCGTGAAGTGGAAGAACAACGAAACTAGTGTTGTCACAACTTATGAGAAGTATACAAATGTGAAGTTCTATATGTTTCAAGTTTTTGCAACTATCACCACCCAGAAGACAAGGCAGAGCAAAAAAAAGAACACCTCATTCAAAGAGAGTTTAGTCTAACCACCTAGTGTTAGACCAAAATCAATGTTCTCACCAGCAAGAAGGAGAGGGAGACTATCCAAAAAGTAGAGTGAGAATCATTTTTCCTAACCAAGCCTCAGAACAACAAGATCATCTTCAAGAAACCCAACTACATTTGTTGTTTTCTCAAGTACTTCATTCTCTTTTATTCAAACTCAAGTTAATCCACCACAACCACCTCTAATGGCTAGGAATCAACCATTTGTTCCATTTAATGGAGGGAGTCCATTAAATCTGGCACAACACAATGACATACCTATGGCTACTCTCAAGAGTTTTCCAATATTCACAAGGGAGGACCAGACTACCCCAATCAATCATATATGGGATGTGGCTTCATTATGTGGTGTTCACCATATAACCCAGGAAGACATATTTGTTAGGCTTCTTGTTGCGTCATTGAAAGGAAAGGCGTTGCAGTGGTATAGAGGTCTGGTAGTGGGTACTATTGCAACTTGGGATGATTTCTGAGATAAGATGCATAAGCAGTTTCAAGATAAATCAGATAATTTGTCCCTGGTTGAGCAACTTACAATTATAAAGAGAGCTCCTTAGGAGTAGGTGACTTAGGAGCAGATGACGGACTTCAATTTCCATTTTCAGAGGACTTTGTTCAGGATACCTAAAACGATAAGACCATCTCATGAGTATGATTTTCTTTACTTCTTAAGAGTTATTAATAATGATATATTAGTTCAGATACAATCAATGGGAGGGGTATCTTTACCAGGTGTGTATGAAGTATCAATTAGAGCTAAAAATAGCCTAACACAAGCTAGTAAGCTTGTGCCAAGGCCACTAATGCCTATATTTTTGGATATTCATTTGAATATCCCTTTATAGATTCCACCTTTTGGACCATTTCCACCTATACCAACAGTTTCAACTATTGTCCTAGCCATTGTAATTCAATAAGCTTTTATTCCAGGCCCATCAAATGAGCTACAGGAGATTAAAGGTTTGTTATAGACTTTTGGTAACAAGCTGGTTAACTTGGAGAAGTAGCAGTCCTATAGACCACCTTACCAACAACAAAATCAAGGTCAACAATAGTAGTACCAAGGCAATAAGCAGCCTTATCAGGGTAATTACGAGGGCCCAAGGACAAATGTAAACACAAGGCCTTTTCAAGCATATGCTCCTGCACCTGTTAGTGTAGCTAGGGACCTTGTCCCTATTCAAAAAAAATTAGCAACAAATTATGAGTGGTGCTACCATTGCAACCAATCTCATAACCAATCCACTTGCTCAAATGGACTCATAAATCAAGCACTAATGGTGTAGAGTGTTGCAGACTCACAATAGAACATACCTAATGGTGGAGCTCCACAACTTCAGGAGCAGACTACAAATGATGCTACTATGCTAAAATTTCAAGGAGAGGAGTTCTGCGGAATCGATGTAGATTATCCAGTCTCAAAAAATACAAGAGAGAAGAAATGAGCTCTTGATTTTGAGCAAACAATTGATAAGGAGAAGGCTATAGTTGTTGAACCATCCACATCACAAGTGCCTTGCATTGCACAAGGGAACTCTCAAGGAGCTGCTAAGGAGTAGCCACACTTGCAAGTTGATTCTGTTGGTGTAAAGATTCATCATAAGGTAAGTTTGGCTATACCTTTCAATATAATTAAAAATATGAAGAGGAAGAACATAACAATGTCCATGTGGGATTCTTTATCTATCCCAAGTCAGAAAGACATGTTATAGTCAACCTTATTAGGTTTAAGGGTGACTGATGAACCAACAGTAGGTCAAGTTAGGATTGTCCTAACAAACACTCCTCAGGATAGCAATCAACAACCCATTAAACAACAAGGTAAGGAATTTAAGCCTCCTTTTTATGTTTCCTTAATAGTGGGGGACAAGCTAGTTCATAATTGCATGGTAGATAACAGTGCTAGCAGCTCATTCATGCCCAAGAGGATTGTAGATCAATTAGGATTGACATATCAACCATTAGAAAAAGGGGTTCTTCAATTGGATGGTTCAACTGTTAACACTGTAGGTATTATCAAGGACTTGAGTTTGACTTTGTAGGCCTGTCCTAATTTTTCCATACCGCAAGATGTATTTGTTATAGACTTGCCTCCATTTTTCACCTTTTGTTTGTGTAGGGAATTCATTACCAAGATTCGGTGGTATTTGTCATCAAATTGGTCCCATTTTCTCTTCAGGATGAGATATGGGACCAAGGTTACTATAAGATCTGAGAAATTGGCTAAAGATCATATAGAGCCTTACAATCCAAGTGTGATCACTGTTGTCCCTACTGTTGCAAACACAAATTGTGTCATTTTTACTTATAGTGAACTTGTTGCTGCCCAAGAGCTATGAGCTGAAAGTGTTCTTGATGTGATGTTACATGAGTGGGAAACATAAATTTTAATGGATAGTCCAGATGATCTCATTCAAGATGTTGGTATGGGTAATTATGTGCTTCATGAACCTAGTGTAGAGGTATCTAACTTGGAAAAGAGTGCAGATTCACTGCTATTGCAGCAAGATGAGTTATGGGAGATGTCTTTTGACGATTCCAGAAGTAAGAATGGAGCTAGAGGGGGTGAAATGCTTGTGTCCCCACAAGGTGACAAATATTTTTTTTATTTCCATTTTGCCTTTGCCTATTCTAACAACACTGTTGACTATGAAGGGCTTATCCAAGGTCTGGAATGGGAAAGGAAAAGAGGAGTGCACTGTCTCAAATTTTATGGAGATAGTGAGTTAATGGTAAATCAGGTTAGAGGCTTGAGTGTTGTGAAAAATGATGCTTTGAAGTCCTACAAAAATATAGTGTGGCATCTGATTGAAGAATTTAATGCATTCAACTTGACTTATGTTCCTAGAAGTCATAAAAAACATGCAGATCGACTTGTAGTTGTTGGAGCATAGTTTGATATCCCTAATGATATCAAGAAGGAAGAAAACATAGAAATATGTGAAGGTTGTGGTCAGGCCATCAATTCCTGATAAAAACATTCACTGGCAGGTGTTTGATAGTGATGAACAGATTCTATCATTTCTGCTAGAGGAGGATCAATTTTCTATGGTAAATCAAGAGAAGCTCAAGTAGCAGTATGATGGTCAAGTCATACAACTGAATATGAACAAGCTACCCAAGGGACTTGTCACCTTGGACTCCATTTTTAGCACAGATGACTAGCTTAAGAAGGGTAAAAATGGTTTGCAAATCAAAGAAGAACATTATGAAGAGCTGGAGATTTTTAAAGGTAAGCTCCTAAAAATAGGAAAAATATGTTTAGCTGAAGATAAACAAGCTTTTATTGCTTTATGTCAGGAATTTCATGATGTGTTTGCTTGGGAATACTTAGATTTAAAAGGGTTTGACCCCCACATTGCCCAGCACACAATTGAGTTAGAACCTGGAGCCAAGCCTGTAAGGCAGAAACAAAGACCTTTGAATCCTAAGTTAGAGCCTCTAATGATTAAGGAACTGGCCAAATTAATTGAGGGGGGTATCATCTTTCCTATCAAACATACCTCATGGGTTTCTAACCTTGTACCGGTTAGAAAGAAAAATGAAGAGATTAGGCTCTGCGTAGACTTTAGGGATCTTAACAAAGCATCTCTAAAAGATCATTACCCATTGCCCTCGATGGAGCAGATTATGCAAGTGGTTGTTGGTTTTGAAAGGTTTTCTCTATTGGACGGTTATTCTGGTTATAACGAGGTGTTGGTCAAAGAAGAAGACCAGTTCAAAACTACATTTACAATGAAGTGGGGCACTATGGCCTACAAAATAATGTCTTTTGGCTTATCTAATGTTGGTGCCACATTTTAGAGAGCCATGGATATGGATTTTCAAAGTTTAATCAATAAAATTGTGTTGATCTATTTGGATGATGTCACACTATTCTCAAAGAATGTTGATGAACATCTATCATATTTAAAACAAGTGTTTGAGAAATGTAGGGAGTTTGGAATATCCTTGAATCCAAAAAAGAGTATCTTTGCAATTCATGAAGGTAAGTTGTTGGGACACATTGTGTCAAAGGAGGGAGTTACTATTGATCCTAAGAGAGTCAAAGCCATACTTGAACTGCCATTACCCAATCACAAGAAGGGATTACAAATATTTTTAGGAAAAATTAACTTTTTAAGAAGGTTGATTCCTGATGTTGTAAATTTGTTGCAGCCTTTGACTGCCAGGCTTAAGAAAAATGCAGTTTTTTAGTTGGACCAGAGAAGCCAAAAAACAACCTTGAAGAAATTAAAGAGGATTTAGCATTAGCCCCAATGCTGGTAAATCCAGATTTCTCTAAGGATTTTATTTGTATGCTTTTGGTAGCATTAGTTCTATTTCTGCTATGCTAGTTCAGAAGAACAATGATAATTTAGAATAGCCAATTGCTTTTTTTAGTCAAGGCCTTGCTGATTATGAACATAAATATACATTTGTAGAGAAAATATCCTTCTTGTCATAAGAAGCTTGAAGAAATTCAAGCCTTTAATCTCTAACAATAAGATTCATATTATGGTTACACACTCAAGCGTTAAAGAGTTTTTGCTGAGCAGAGATCTAAATGAGAAAAGGGCTGGATGGATCATGAAAGTTATGGAATATGATGTAGATATCAAGATTACCAAACTTGTTAGAGGAAAAGGTCTTTGTCAACAACTTGTTGTAGGGTCTAGCAATGAAAAAGAATCAAAAAATGATGTTTTAGCTAGTATTGATGAGCCTCAGGTGAACCCACAAAAGTGGTTTACAGTTCGAGTGAGGAAGGAAAACTTCCAAAAAACTCACCCATGCAAAAAAAAAATCATTTTGAGGGATTCAAGCGAACTCAAGGTTTGAACAAACCAAAAAGGGGTTCGCTCGAACTAGGGTTTGAGTGAACCCCTTTGCATGTGGGAACTCGTGTTTCCCATTGTGGAAAGGGGGTTTGCTCGAACCTTGGTTCGAGCGAACCCCCCTTTTCCCACCTTCCCACCCTCCGACACAAAAAATGTCCAGATTTTAGCCCTTCAAAGCTTGGGTTGAGGATGAAAATGGAGGAGACTTCATAGACCCAACTGGAAGATGGTATTCCTCATAAAGATTTATCCAGCAAATATAATTTTAATATGTTTTGGTTTTATTATGTATGTGTTTTTTTATTTTTATTAAACATAGGTTTTTCACTGAAAATCAAGCTCTTTGTTTTGCACATGTGGAAAAATAGTAAACTATCAAAATAAAAAATTTAAAAAATATGTTCGGCTGGGTATTGATGTCCTTGATCCATTAAAAAAAAAAATTGAATTTCGATACATAAAAAAAAAGCTATGTTGTATACAGTCCGCCTATGTCTGAATTGTAATTGGTTTGACTTCAAAACTTGATTGAGAAAATATATTCAATAAATCAATATAAGACCAAATTTAAGTGCTAGATATTGTAGTTACAAATCTAAATTTGAAAAAAATAGAATTTTATCCTTCATACAAAAAAATTTATGTTGTATACGGTGAGCATCACTCCCTAAAAATGCTGATTTTTTTAAAAAAAACTATTTTTCTAAGGAGATGGAAATATAAGTGCAATCTGATTCCAAAAAAAATTAAAAAATATAGATTTAGAATCTATAGAAAAAATTTCACAAATCACTAGTTTTGATCATCTTCAAATTCCTCAAGGTTTAGCCGCTATAGGAGCTCGAAAGTGAAGATTTAGTTTTAAAAAATTAGTTCGGTGTCCAGTTTGCCCAAAAATTGTAAACCAGTATTGTGGGATCACCCCATTAGAATGATACAGATGATATACTTGTGTTAGGTACA
Organism: Sequoiadendron giganteum; assembly: GCA_007115665.2. NCBI lineage: Eukaryota > Viridiplantae > Streptophyta > Pinopsida > Cupressales > Cupressaceae > Sequoiadendron > Sequoiadendron giganteum. The sequence continues at coordinate 241,364,420 of CM021104.1, read as the reverse complement.
AGTTGGGTTCAAGATATGACCCATTTTTTATAGACTGGTGAGTGTCCACCAGGTTTGGACAAAGCCAAGAGAAGTTATTTCAGGTTGCAGTCCATTCCTTATGTTTTAATTGATAATTTTATTTTTAGAAAGGATCTTAACGGTGTTCAGTTGAGCTGTATTAATACTGATCAAACAAAGAGAGTGCTTCATGAGTTTCATGATGGAGCTATAGGAGGTCACTTTGACCCAAGAACTACCGCATGGAAGATAATGAGATATGGTTATTACTAGCCCAACTTATTTAAAGATGTCCATGCTTGGGCAAGGAAGTGTATTAAATGTTCTCTTTTTGCAGGAAAGGAGAAGTTGCCAGTTTTCTCATTGCAGCCAATTTTAGTGGAACAACCCTTCATGATACAAGGCATTGATTTCATTGGACCAATAAATCCACTTTCCAATGCTGGTCACAAGTGGGTACTTACAACAGCCGACTATTTTGCATGGTGGACAAAAGCAGTAGCTTTGAAAGAAGCTAGTTTATCTTCTGTATTGAACTTCTATGATGACATAGTAACCAGGTTTGGAGTTCCTGACTCCATCATTTCAGATAATGCTCTAGAATTTGTGGGATTAAGAGTTATAGATTGGGTTGTTAAACATGGCATTCATCTGAATACATCCTCAAATTATTACCCTCGGGGTAATGGTTTGGCTGAGAGTACAAATAGGAATCTAATTAGGATTATTAAAAGAACCATGGAGGATAATCAAAGGACCTGGCACACAAATTTGAAGTATGCACTTTGGGCAGATAGAGTGACCCCTAAAAGGTCTATTGGTAACTCACCATATATGCTAGTTTATGGTAAAGAGGCAAGATTGTCTTTATCTGTGGAGCTGCCAGCTCTTGACATTTTACACCAGTTAGAGATGTTTGAAGTTAATGAGCCTTTGATAGTGAGATATTCTCAGCTTAAGGAGCTTGAAGAAGTTAGGGACAAAGGAATGAAATATATGGAGTTTCATTAGCTCCAAACAAAGAAGGTCTTTGACAAGAAAGCTACACCGAGGGTTTTCAAATAGGGTAATGTTGTTCTCAAATGGGATGTACTGAAGACTAGGCGAGGCAAGCATTTGAAGTTTGATAACTTCTGAACTAGTCCTTATGTTATTTCTGAGTGCAAGGAGCACAATACTTTCCAAGTGACAAAAATGGATGGCGAAGTTTTACCTATCCCAGTTAATGGGATTCAACTCAAAAAATTTTTTGAGGTATGATCTACCTTAGCATCTTAGGTTAGGTTTTATGTTTCCAATAAGTGCTACTGCATTTTAGTTTAGTTTTTGTTTCATTTCCCTAAGTGTTTTATCCAACAAGGTTAAGTAGTTTCCATTTTGCAGTTTTCCTATTTTCAATAAGTTTCCAAGTAACCTGATCGGTTCTGATGAGTTACAAGTGAGTTATAGCCATGTACAAGACTACTCTAGGTCTGTTTTTGAGTTTTCCTAATGACTCCATGCCTGATGGAAAATTATAGGTCACTAGTCTTTGATGTTTAGCAGGAAAACATCCAACAGATGTTGCCAAAAATGTTACCAGATTTTAACCTACAGGCTCAATTAGGAAGAGCCATCTATGTTTCAAAATGAATGGTACATTTATTTAAACCTTCTATTTTGTATTTACTTATACAAATCAAACAACTTTACAAGATTACAAGAATACAAAAATTATTACATTCATACAAGTGAACGAAACATAAAATATTTTAGAATCTTTTTTGAAAAATGTAATCTTATTAAATGTAATTTGATACATGTGTCTCACACAGCAAGCCGTGAGACTAACTTACTCATTTTGATACAAATAAGAATCAAAATATACATGAATGAGTAAATTTTGAAAATAATTTGAACATGTAAAGAAGGTAACCAGTCATTGCCTGAATGACTGGTTCTACAAATGAATCTGGTTTCTGATTTCCTTGCCTTGCTCCTTGTAGCTCCTTGACCCCTAGGTGCCTGGTTTCTGGTTGCCTGCATTGGGTAAATAAATGAGTTAGAACAGTAAGTTCTAAGCAATGAAAGGTTTCATTTTGAACATGCACATCTACCCATACACACATATGTTATTTCCTATGTGCATCAAATGTAATGCTATCTTAAGTGTCCATAAAAAAAAATAGAAGAATGTTATACACACTTAAGGTAGGTACTTTATTTCTAACTTGTTTACTTCATGTGCAGATACAGGAAATACAATGTTATTATTTCATCAATATTTCAGTATATGAGTGGGGTAAATGTGGCTCCCACAAGGATTGAGCCCAGCTCATGTTCGATACACAACCTTTCATGCATATTCAAAGTGAAAATAACATTACCTTTCAAAACAATTGATATCAATTATGATTACATCACAATCATAATGCAAAAGAGTATACAATACTAAGAACAAGAGTAGTTTAAGATGCAAACTACAAGATTACTGTGACACTGAATAATAAATACTTGAGGCAGTGAGTTATCAAAGTACAATACAGTGAACAAATGATGAATGAAGGATGGACAATCTTTATAATTCTTGTATGTCATTGAATGCATATTGCATGACATGTGAGGGATGACAAATAATAGACTTGCATGGTGTGAATCTACTAGTTGAGGGCAAGGTTTAGTTTTTGAGATATTCATGATTTATGATGGTGAATGTAAAAATAAAGAACCTATGTATGGATAGCTATTAAGGACAATAATTAAATAAAACCAAACAAAGGCATATCAAGAATAACGGGAGTCACAAGTTAGAAATGGCCATGAAGGTGGAGCAGACCCCTGATTTTCTATTGATGGATTGTACTAAATATGGTAGTCTTGTGGCTAAAGGATAGTCATGTTTCTCATGGTTACAGTTATAATCAAATTAATGAAATAGTGAGAGATTTCATGATGATTGTCATTTATAGTGAGGTAAATGTAATGATCACTGTCAAAAATTGTTTACATCTACACCATAGGTAATCATGAAAGGCTAAAGATGATATACACTATGCTTTTATGCTACAAAAAAGCAATAAAGAAACAGTTACGGTCACAGTATTAACAAGTATGAGCAAACAAATCTGGAGCATAAGGTCATGACAAATAAAGAAATAGTATAGTTATAGGATCTTGAGAACAATCATATGAATGATGAAATAGTTCTTCATTCATGAGAGTAGCAGGCTGATGAAGAACTACAAAGCTATAACATGACTCCATTAATGAGCATGGGTTGTTCAAGCCTCGCATTTTTATTTTTGAAGGTGGAATTGAAGTTGAGGTATCGATATTATAGAGAACATAATGCTCGGGATATGATTGATATACTAATAGAGAATCCCAATGCTCTAGTTTCCAATAGAAAGTGAAGTTGTCACAGGGTCATCCATTGGAAAATTTATTGTTTCCCTAAAAGGTGTTTAAAGAAAATAGGCCTGCTTTGTAAGCATGAATGACAATAAGGAGGGTTCAATAATTTTCTCCATCATGGGGCTCAACAATTGCTTCAAGACTCTTAACACATACTCAGTTGCAAGTTCAGATGGCTTGTATGTCGATGAGTTTCAGAAAATGAAAACACAGAATGTTAGATGTAAGATGAGGGTTTCATAGCCTCGAGTTGATGCATAAAAATAATGAAATATAGAGTTTCCATGAGCAAATGAAAAATGAAATACAAAAATAAGGCGGGAAGAAACCCTTGGTAGTTTTTCCAGAAATTGAAATGAAACCCAGATCATTAAAGCAAAAAACACGAAAAGAATAAAAGAACAAAGTATTTCCATTATCTTTGTTGAAGGATGCTCTTATAAGGCTCGAAGTGAGTAATAGATGGTGGCCAGACCAAGGGTCCTGTACAAGAAGGTAATGCAAAGTATAGAAAAAGTGAAAAAATCATAGAAAGATTGAACATGACCATGACCGAAGCAAATATTACAAAAATTAGGAGCTTTCCTTTTCTAAAATGTTTGGTCTTTGAGAAATGAAACGCAGTCATTCAAATTCTTCTGAGCATGCTTACCTTGAAGTTTCAGTAGAAGATCTATCAATAATGCCAATCTGAAGCAAAAATCCTACCATCAAAGTCTCACGGGAAAATTTGTAATAGAGTTTCCACAAACCCTTGTGTCGGCACCATGGCTTCTATAGGAGTTTTTGAGACAAAGTAATGCTTTGTTTTCATTATCTTTAGGGTTTTTACCCTAAATTTTATGAGGACTAATAGGATTAGGCATTTTTTCCTCCTTTTTATAAAATGCAATGCAATTAAAGTCCTTGGACTAGGTCTTTTCTATAAGTCTTATGTCTTTATATGCTTTGTTTTTTGTTGTCATACGTATGCCTTAGGTTTTCTCATCATTTTATTTCAAAAGAAATAAAATATTTGCATTGTATTTGTATTAAATTGAAAACATTTGACCTTTGTGATGCCATAAATCACTTAAGGCATAAATTTTATTTTCAAAATGCAAATTATAGCCATGGTTATTTTTTTAACGTATGCTAATGAGGGAGAAAATATTGCTTGGTTCATGACTTGGATGGCAATTAAGTCATATATTTATATGACTAAGTTAGTTGGAGATGAATTTTTGTTTGAGCTATGATCTTGGAGAGCATATAGGGAGGTTGATTTTTAGTTGCTTTTAGAGCATGTGCCAAGCATTTTGGGGGTTTTTTTTTACTCGGTTGTGAGTTTGAGAGTATCTAGGAGAATTTTTGACTTGTCATCATGTTGGACAAGGTCAAATTTGACTTTTTCAATATTTTAGAGACCTTTTATGAGATTTAGTTACTAGATTTATGGATTTTGGAGGGCATTCGAATTATGGAGTTTCTAGAACCTCTTTTTGAGGTTTGGTTTTGGAGAGATTATGCTTATAGTCACTTTAGTGACTTAATTGTACTTAGTTCTGTTTATATAGATTTTAGGTTGGAGTGACTTTTACAGTCCTTTATGTAAATTTGGCATACTTTTGTAACTCTTTTTTTTTAATATGGCTCACAGTGGAGACCTTCATTATTTCTGGTGATTTATCTCTTGTCTTTTCATTCTTCCAGATTAGTGTATGTGGGTGATTGATCAAGTTAGCAATGAAATAACTTTTCTCACAACTTTGTCTCATGTGTTCATACCTTTCTGCAACTAGTTTATTCATGCAGGTTACTAATTGTGTCTACTTAATACATGTGGTTTGTTAAATCATGAAGTTAACTTCCTTTTTTTGAAAATTTATGTATACAGACCTGTTAGTAAATTATTTATGCATTAACATACAACAATGAATTGTGCATACTTAAGCATATCTCAGTTTTGATCATTTGTGTCAGTATTTTTGTGATCATATTCTGACTATTAGCTTTGGTGTGTCACTTTATTTTTACCTACATTAGTATTTTATTTTTCAAAAGTCTTTCTCTCTTTGCCCTCAAAAGGAATTAGTAGAGAAGTGATAACAAGCTAGGAAGCCGACCTATCCAGAGGTTCATTTCAGCTTTAGGTGACCCACAGCCTTGAAATGATCCCATGTTTCTCCAAAAAGCGTAGTTTCATAACTTTGCAATAGGGTGCATTTCTAGGAGATAACAATACTAAAATTCAATTTTTTCATTTAGTAGATGATAATAACATTCTAAAATATGAGGATTATTGTACACTAATAGGATTGAGTGAGCTACACTCTTTTAGAAGCTCCAATATAGGTACATGGACTATCCATATGCAGAAGATGGCATGTTGTTGTTCTGCATGTATACTTCAAGCATGGAATGATTGCGAGTCAACATAGTGGGTTGATAAATGGTCAGTAAGAATTTTAACCCCACTTGACACTTATTAGCTCATGATGGATCTACAAATCATGGAGATGCAATCATCCATTGACTTTGATCATTATCAGACCTACTAGAACTAGGTAATATATCTTACTTTCAGGTTTTATTTTGATGAACTCATAAAATGCATCTAACAATATGAACATATCAATGCAGGGAATGTTTATGCGGTGATTGTAGATGAAGAAAATGAAGAGGATATAGATTATTACCTATGTCATTGTATCAAGGCCAAAAAGAAATTGGAGGCCCCAGTTATAGATGGAGAAAACATAGAATATCCTACAAGTTTAGTGGTTGTTACTGGCACATGGCTTAGAAGGTACCCAATTAAGAATGTTGTAGTTTGGTTGTTTGAGGAATTTGAAACACATAGAAAGATTCTTCACTACTCGAACCTTGTCATTGCAACCAACATTCATTTGATCAAATATAGGGGTAGACCTGTGAACAAGAACTTGTGGAAAGTGCTAAGTCTGACCATGAGGAAATAATTGAGACAATAAAGAGTAGAGAAAACCTGGATGGTTCCCTAGATTGATTTGTAAGTATGCACATTGAATTTGTAAATTCATGTTATTGATCACGACTTTCTTTCAAGCATTTAAGTTTGATTGTAGAAGGGTTTGCAAAATTGTATTATTATTAATTTGCAAAATGATAATTATATGTTTCTCTCTATTGACTACCTTTAAGTTGGTATTCTCTATTGGTGTTTGATTTCATATGCATTTAGGACTATCATTCATGCATTTGTGACTATAGTTTATACTCAATATTGTCAACTTAAGAAAAGAACAACATTAGTTGTTTGTGCATTTTCTATTTTCAATCTTCTCTTTCTTTTCCATTTCATAGATTTCTCAGATTCTTATATGCTATATCTTTTATGTTAATTATGTCAGTGATATATTTGAAATTTATATGTAGGATCATTGAGAGATGAGAAAGTAGTGAAAGATGGGCCACATCACCATTGTAGGACCTTCAATCGATCTACTTATAGAATGCATGAAGGTGATAATAGATCTGGTTAGAAGGTGTATGTATGACATTATTCAGTTATTGGTCTTTTAATGATTTTTATGTGCTCATCCATGTCTAAAATTGTTATGCTTTTGAAATTTTTTTGTGGACCAAATTCCAGTGAGAGTACACAACCATGGAGAGGCTACTACCCATGTGTTTCCAAGGGAGGATTTTCAAGATGTTCTTCCATCACTATTGTAATATTTGTTATTGACTTAGTGTATTTTTTGATATACAAAATTATGAGAAATTAATACATGCAAATGTGTATATTCTTTAATACATGCCTCAATTAAATATGTATATTACATTTAAAGTTAGTTTTAATGGTTTATAGTTTACATTTAAAGTTTTCTTGAAGGAAAAGCATGTGGATTTATGACAAAATCTGAAACAATGTCTTATATTGTACAAAGACATATTTTTTTGCTCTTCTATAAACCCTAAAACTCCTTCCATCATCATTATTTGACATTAAAACTTGATCAACCCTTCCTCATTTAGTATGCTTCAAATCGAGGCTAAAGTTTGCATCAGAAGGCTATGAACTCACCTCTCCAATTAATGTCCCCACTATGTAAATTCTAAACCAATAAAAGGCATTCCATCATTGTCAAGCTTATCTACTTAGGTTTTTTGTGTTTAGATTTCTAAAATCTACTCTAATCTTAGATGAGCTCTAGAGTCACTGTCTTCATGATATGTCTCTTTACATAATCTCAGTAACCCTTCAAGGGCTTCTTTGAAAATAAATGTACAAGACATTTTAGTACACCTTGCCACCATTGACAACCTAGTGTAGTTGGCATCCAAGGAAGGCAGAACACATAGACAAGGGAAGAACATGAATAGTGGGGGAAGAAATGTTTTAATACCCTCCAACACCTTTGATAACTCCCAAACATTCTTCAACCAACCAATCTCTCCAAACAGTCTCTTGGAATTTGGTGGTCTTGTCAACTTTGGTGACATAGTCACATGGTGAATAGCACAAACAAGGGATGGAACAACATGAGAACATAACTTGGTTTGTTTTAGTTTATTAAAAACATATCACAATGATTATCAACCCTTTTTGGACTTAGAGTTCCATGATACAACGTTCCAACACACAAATCAACATTATGGTTTATTGACAAAATGCATAAATGATGCACTATTATTGATCCAAACTCAAAAATCAAAGATGAAAATTAATCAATTTTCACTAGTGCATGTGAATATCATGAAAATAAGCCCCATGAAATAATTAAAATGCATTTTCAATTCTTTTGTCATAAAATAAAAGACCTTTGACTTAAATACTTTGTGGTTGTTCTTTGAGTATTATCTTTTCTTGTGTGGTGTAACTTTTATTCTGCAACTCATTTTACCAAACAAACTATTCCAACACATTTGGGTGGGTAATTTTACAATAGGAATGGTCCTCTTTCACACCCAAACACACTGAATCGCTCTGAGCTATGTTCAATCGGGCAGAATCCCTTAAGAGTCTGAAGTGCAAAATGGTTGTAATCTTCGATAAGTTGTTACTTGAACACCGTGATGCTTAGAAAATTCTCATCTTATCCTATGGGATCAAATTTGTCCCCTCTATAATAACCTCTCTCTGTTTTCACTATCTCGGAAGCGTTACCCATGGTGGTGACATTTTGCTTGGGGAAAAAGTTGTCAAATGTAAGTAGTGCAAAGTTGCAAAGTGGTGCAACTTTTTTTCTGCAACTCATTTGACCAAATGAACTATTCCAATGCATCTGGGTGGGTACATTTATGCTATGCATGGTTCTCTTTCACACTCAAACATGCTGAATCACTTCGAGCTACATTCAACCGACAAAATCCCTTAAGAGCCTCAAGCGCAAAATGGCTGCAATATTTAGCATGTTGTTACTCGGATACCATGATGCTTAAAAAATTCTTATTTGAGCCTATGGGATCATGTTTTTCCCCTCTACAATAACCTCTCTTAGTTTTTCTATCTCAAAGGCATTTTCCTATGGTGGTGAATTTTCACTTGGGAAAAAAGTTGTCAAATGTAAGTAGTGCAAAGTTGCAAAGTGGTGCAACTTTCATTATACAACTCATGTGACCAAATGAACTATTCCAACATGTCCGGGTGAGTAAATTTACACTAGGCATGGTTCTCTTTTGCACCCAAACATGTTGAATCACTCTGAGCTATATTCAACTGACATAATCCCTCATGAGTCTAAAGTGAAAAATGGCTAGAATCTTCAACATGTTGTTACTCGGATACCGTGATTCTTAGAAAATTATTGTCGAAGAATATGGGATTGAATTGGACCTCTCTATAATAATTTATCTTTGTTTTCACTATCTCAGAGGTATTTTCCTATGGTGTCAAATTTTCACTTGGGGAAAAAGTTGTCAAATGCAAGTAGTGCAAAGTTGCAAACTAGTGCAAATTTTGTTTTGGAACTCATGTGACCAAAAAAACTATTATGACATGTTTAGGTGGGTATGTTTATGCTAGGAATGGTCCTCTTTCACACCCAAACAAATCGAATTGCTCTGAGCTACATTTAACCACCAAAATCCCTTGTCAGTCCAAAGTGTAAAATGGTTACAATCTTCAACATTTTGTTACTCGGATACTGTGATGCTTAGAAACTTCTTGTCTAAGTATATGGGATCATGGTGAGCCCCTCTACAATAACCTCTCTCAATTTTTACTATCTCAGAGGTGTTTTCCCATTGTGGTGAATTTTCACTTGAAGAAAATGTTATCAAATGCAAGTAGTGTAAAGTTGCAAAGTGGTGCAACTTTCGTTCTGCAACTCATGTGACTAAATGAACTGTTCCAATATGTTTGAGTGGGCATTTTTACACTAGGAATGGTCCTCTTTCACACCCAAACATGCCGAATCACTCTGAGCTACATTCAATTGGTAGAATCCCTTATGAGTCAAAAGTTAAAAATGACTGCAATCTTCAACATGTTACTCAGATACCATAATGCTTAGAAAATTCTTGTCTAAGCCTATGGGATCGTGTTGGGCCCCTCTATAATAACCTCTCTCTTTTTTCACTATCTTGGAGGCATTTTCCCATGATGGTGAATTTTCACTTGGGGAAAAAGTTGTCAAATGCAAGTAGTGCAAAGTTGCAAAGTGGTGCAAGTTTCATTATGAAACTTGTGTGACTAAATAAACTATTTTGACACATTCGGATGGGTATGTTTACACTAGGAATGGTCCTCTTTTTCACCCAAACATACTGAATTGTTCTGAGCTACATTCAACCGACAAAATCCCTTATGAGTCTAAAATGCAAAATGGCTCCAGTTTTCAGTATGTTTTTACTCAGATACTATGACACTTAGAAACTTCTCGTCTAAGCCTATGAGATCATGTTGGGCCCCTCTACAACAACCTCTCTCAATTTTCACTATCTCGAAGGCGTTTTCTTGTGGTGTCAAGTTTTCACTTGGGGAAAAAGTTGTCAAATGCAAGTAGTGCAAAATTGCAAAGTGGTGCAATTTTCATTCTGCAACTCGTGTGACCAAGTGAATTGTTCCAACACATCTGGGTGGGTATGTTTATACTAGGAATAGTCCTCTTTCACACCCAAACATGTTGAATTGCTCCAAGCTACATTCAACTAGTAGAATCCCTTATGAGTCCAAAGTGCAAAATGGTTACAATCTTCAGCATGTTGTTACTTGGATACTATGATTCTTAGAAACTTCTTATCTGAGCCTATGGGATCATGTTGGGCCCTTTGAAAGTATTAATTAAGAATTAGATGTAAACAAAATCCATGCCTACAACATTCAAGCATACAATTTACATAATACACATGATAACATCATTCAAGAATGGTAGTAGCAAAATAAGATTTTCTTTAATCAAAAATCCATAAGGCTATACAATGATATATATCGATAAAAGTGTATACAATATATCCAAAAAATCCATACAGGATTAGTACAAAAGAGCCATATGGACATACAATGTCACATATATATATCAATAGTACATAACATATGTTTCAAAATCCCACATAGGCATACAACAAACAACCCTAATTCATAGTCATTTCCCTCTAGGGGAAGGAAAAAGATCCCGTGCTACCTTCGAAATTCAGCTAGATGGAGTGCTTGTTGGTTCTCTTGTCTTTTGAACACGCTCGCTAGTCCTCCTCTCTTCACTCTAGACCTTCAACTGATGCAATAAAAAGTAAAGATGTTAATACATAGAAATTGAATTGTGGAATGACATATAACAAAATATAATCACTTACCATATACATATAGTCATCGTGCACATTTACAACATTACCACATCCAAAATCTAGAGTGACAACCACCTATAGAAACAATCAAGATAGAAATTAAACTACATAAAAGTATTGTGAAAATTTTCTATAATAGACCATAAAAGAGAAAATATAATATCAAATTGACTAATCTATTGCATACATGTCTTAAAGGATCAAAATTGGCTATTGCTGGAGCAACTTCATGGTCCATCGTGCCACTAACATCACCAGGGTTGTCTAATATCAACAACTACAAATGAAACAACATATCTAACACTAATATAAAGAAGTTTAGGTAATCCCTTTATAACTATCATAAATGAAAGAGTAAATGGTTGGCCTTAGTTGAGACTACAATATAGTGCTTATAGATCACATAATGATGAAAGTACCAAGTCCACTAGAATAGTCCAAACTCTTGCAAATGCTAAATTTCAATGCTCATTGAGATTTTTATTGCATATGTTCATGAACTAATGTTAATGAGGGCATGTTGTCAACATAATGATAATGCCACAGTGATGTTCACATGAATGAAGTGAGGATTACTATGTTACTAGAAACTTTCAAAGGGATAATGGAGCATACGATGAATTAGGATGTTTCTAGGGTTTTACTATATCACATGAAGTTGGTTGTTGAAGTGTGCAATAGTAATGGAGAAGACAAATTTGGTCAATAATGAGTGGAAGGAAATATTTATTCTAATGGTGTATAGGATAAAATTTGGATGGAGGTGCTATAGCATAAAAGGGATAAAGAGACATGACCAACAAGGGATAATGGAACATATGGTGAAATAATATAGGGTACAATGGGATGGGAGTTGAATGTGATAATGGAACATGGGATGGACTAGAATAGATTAATGGGATGGGCTAGGATGAGATGAAAAATAGCGTGAACTATTAGAGGTTAATGGGATGGGATTAGGAGGGAATAAAGGAACATAGGGTGAGTTAGGGAAAGATAGTGGGACAAGACCAAGAGGGGATAATGGAACATAAGGTGACATAAGAGAGGGTATTGGGATGGGAATAGAAGGGTGATCCCACAATACTGGTTTACGATTTTTGGCCAAACTAGATGCTATACTATTTTTTTCTAACTAAATCTTCACTTTTGGACACCTATAGCAGCTAAACCGTGAGGAATTTGAAGATGATGCAAACTAGTGATTTGTAAAATTTTGTCTATAGATTCTAAATATATTTTTTTCAAAAATTTTGGAATCAGATTGCACTTCTTTTTCCATCTCCTTTGAAAACTAGTTTTTTTTTCAGTAAACACCATTTTTGAGTAATGCTCATTGTATAACACATAAAAAAAATTCCATGAAGGATAAAATTATAATTTTTTCGAATTTAGATTTGTAACTAAAATATCTAGTGCTTCCAATTGGTTTCATAGTGTTTTATTGAATATTTTTTCCTTAATCAAGTTTCGAAATCAAACCAGCTACAATTCAGACATAGGTGGACTGTATAACACAACTTTTTTGTATGTATCAAAATTCAATTTTTTTTGTTGGATCAAAGACTTCAATATCTGACGCACTCATATTTTTCATTTTTTTTATAATCTACTATATTTCCACATGTGCAGAATAAAGAGCTTGATTTTTGGTGAAAAACCTACATTCACAAGAAATAAAAAATAAATATAATAATAAAATTAAATTTATTTAAAATTATACTTTTTGGGAAGCTTATCATAAGGACTACATATTTACAAAAAATAAATTTTAAATGAATTTTTTTGATCCCCAAAATGTAAATCAAAAGTGGTTTTTTATCAACATTTTGATAGGTGTAAAGGAGACTCCTTTATAGGTATGGTTTAATACTAGCAGGGTTCTATCCAAGGGGGTTTAATCTAAGGTTTTTCGATCAAACCCTCTTCAATTGGAATCCTTAAAATGGAACCTTTTAAGGCTTAAATCATTATATTTTCTAAAAATATGTGATTTCAGCAAAAATTAGAATCTCCCATAAATTGTAAACCAACATTGTGGGATCACCCATAAGAGGTTAATGGAACATAGGATGGACTATTATAGATTGATGGGATGGGCAAGGATGGGATAAAAAAATATAGGGTGGAAAATTAAAGGTTAATGGGATGTGATTAGTAGGGAATAATGCAACATAGGTTGAATTAGAAGGTGTCTAGGGTTTGACTATAGTACATGAAGTACAAACTTGACATGTGTGTAGTAATAATAGAAAAGACTTATCTAGGATGAAAGGTCGATAAAGATGGTATAACATAGAATGGATAAGGGAACATAGGGTGGAACATAAGGGATAATGGAACATCTAGGGTGAAATAATAATGGGTACAATAAGATGGAAGTAGAAGGGAATAATGACACATAGGATGGACTAGAAGATATTAGTGGGATGGGCTAGGAGGGGATCATGGAAAATAGGGTGAATTATTAAATGTTAATGGGATGGGATTAGGAAGGAATAAATGAAGAAAAATTTAATTAGGAGAAGATAATGTGACATGATCAAGAGGGGATTATGGAACATAGAATGGACTAGTAGAGATTAATTGGATGAGCTAGGATGGGATAATAAAACATTTTTAAGATGAACTATACTAGAGGTTAATTGGAAGTAATTAGGAGGGAATATTAGACCATAACATGAATTAGGCGGTGTATAAGGTTTGAATATAGGACATGAAGTGAGAACTTGAGGTGTGTAGTAATAATGTATTAGAGATTTCATCAATAATGAGCAGAAGGAAAGGTTTCTTGTAACGATATGTGCATAAGATGAAATATGGAGGAAGGTGGTATAATATATAAGGTGTTAAAGATTGGGATATGTGATATAAAATGGTTAAAATATGCATGATGAAAGGAATGGAAGAATTAGATGTATGTTGAATGGTAAATAAAATTAGGATCTCACAAGACCAAATGTTTGTGTTTCTCATCAATTTTTTAGATTTGTACAAAATTAAGAAAACTAGCTAACATTTTTTTACAACACCATTAATGAATAAATGAGCCTACCTGAGTGAAAGCTGTTTGAGCACATGAATTGTGAGGTGTGGAAGTCGAAGGTCCACTAAGAAACTGATTGACATCCAAAGCATGTTATGAGATAAACATTCAAATATAACATTCAACTGTTCAAATGCATTAATAATATCTTTAATACTAATTGCATACCTGTGGACTTAACATTGAGAACAAATAAGGGTATGTAGGAACGGAGCATGTCTCATGAATACTTCGACCCTAAAATTTCATCATATTGATTCTACTAATTTAGTTATTCTTAAATTTCAAAATATAATTTAATAAACAAAATTAAATGAACTTGTTGAATTTTACCTCAGTATCAATGTCAAATGTATTATTCAACAATTCATCTATCATAGCCATCACCTTTGCAATTGATGTAGGCTATGTAGCTACATCCTGAGCACTTTGATAATTGTACGTGCAAACAACACCATAAGCACCACAATGGTTGGGTGGAGCTCGAGACATACATGTCTCCTCCACATCAGGCTCTACTAGAGGCCTCACACACTATATATTGGTATGGGTGAGTGAGCTAATTGACTCCAACATGTCCACCTCTACAGTATCCTTAATAACGGAAGGAACGATGACATACTCCACCATGGGTTTGGCCAAGGGTCTCAGTTCAAACTTTGGATTACGTCATGCAACAAATCTATCATGTGTGGAGCCCTCACCTCTACCCTGAAAGTCTAAGATGTCAAAATAATTTGGCATCTTATTGAGGAAAAACTCACAATAGAGTTTCCTTAAAAATTATTGTGGTACCTCATGGTTATTTCATGGAGGTTGGTCAAATTCCATCCACCACCCCTCCAAAAATTTATTTTTAATTAATTCATGGTGGCAACAATGGATGGGGAAACTCCTACATGCATGAGACAAAGGTTCATTGGTTCTCAGGTCTGTAAATAGGGAACACAAGTCATCTTTGCTAATTTTTTGTTTTTTCACATCTGCATATGACAAATCACTAGCAAAAAATTGTTTCATCTCATGCCTCTTATTTGACCAAAAATTTGTTTTCTCACTCATTTCTCCTACATGAGATACAATTGACTTCAATGATAAAGCAATCCCTCTCCTATAAGGGTGGGTTTTGACATGCTCGGTTAATCTTCCAATTAATTGTTCAATGTCTCTTTTACTGTTTTCAATTTGATTTATGATATTTTCTTGTGTTCCTTGAGGATGCCTATGAATTGGAGGGATTTTAGGTTGTTCTTGTATAGGAGGCTCTTCATGAGGGGGTGATTGTGAATTCTCAATGTTTGGAGGTGGAGATTCATTCCATAAGAATTAGAACAAAGTTTTATTAAAAAAACCTATTTCAATCTACATTCTAAATCAAATTCAAAATAAAAACAATAAAAATGCATACCTCTTCGCAATCTTCGACCTTTTTGATGTGTTGGTGGAATCCTCATGAATAATTGCAAGCTAAGAGTGCCAAAAATGGAAGAGATTTGGTGAGCACGAGTTGCAGAGCTAAAAACCTCTAAGCCAAGCCACAGGTGAACAAAAAAATGAAGTTACAAATGTGTTTTTTTTTAATACATCTTTTCTATTACACCATATGACTTAATTCATTTGGAATGTTCCAAATTTGGTGCTCACCAAATTTGGAGTGCACCAAATGCTCTATTTTGACATTTTTTTTCATTTTTTCCAATTTAGCATAAAAATTATGTCACAGATTGGTGCACTTACACTTTTATAACATGTTTTTGGTCTTGTATAGTTTTTTTCTCATGTTTAATTTAAAAAATCCAATGCATTGAAAAAAATTTCATCCTCCACTAACCCCACTATCATGGTTTGAAATAAATCACCAAGTTTTAAATATTTTTATAATGAATCATGCAATATTTCACTCTAACCTAATCTTTCCAAACCATTGTTATTGATAATGCTTGCATGGGATTCTCGAAGGAGTCAAAATTTTCAATTATAATTGTTGCAAAATGGTTAGACTTCTCTCCAAGTTTAGTTGCATTTATAATTCCTTCTATTTTATATCCATTGAATTCTAAAATTTTCAAAAAATGTTTGACCAAGGTTATTATGCTAATATAAAAAAAATTGGTTGATGGTGGATTTGGACCCAATGTTGAGGATACACAATAGACATGGATTCAAGTAGTTCATCTCAAGGGAATCATTCTAGAATCTTTGAGTAAATATATCTTTCAATACCTTTTAAACTAGTACATAGAAATAATAATGTCATTAAAATCTTCCTTTGTAATAGTTACTTCTCTAGTAGAGTGTCTCATTGTTGTACAATAGTGCATTGGTATCTCAAATCCACATACAAAGACACAAATCCTCACTTTCATTAAATTATAAAAAATATCAAGATTGTTCAAATCTATAATTAACTTCAAGCTTATAAATTTTGACTTCCAAATTTATAATTTGATAGATATAGATTATTGAGGGTCATGCATGTCATTCTATGTAGTTTAGTATATTCATAAATATACATACTTATTTCTTGGTATATTTTCAAAATATTTTTTATTTCATCTAGCATGGGGAGAAGACCAAATAAAGTTAAGAGTGTCTCTATATTGCTTAACCTATGAAAGAGGTCAAGAGCTTTGTCTAGTGTGTGGTGATGTTCATACATTACTCCAACCAAGGATTGATATTTTGAAAAACTTATTGCACCATTCCATGCAAGGAGATGCTTTTGGTATCAATACCCTTAAGAATCTTGTTTCCTAGTGTTACTCCCTTAGAAAATGTTGAAATTATGTAAACTATTTGGGACTTCAATAGAAGTATGAGTAGAGTATGGACTAGATTTTAAACTTTTGATACTAAAGGAAACTTTCTTACATTTTTAAATGCTAAATTCATTTTGTGGCTCATGCAATGAATGTCAATCATGTATATTAAAAAATTAGTTTGTAACTTTACACAAAGACCATTCCTATGACCTTGCATTACTGAAGCTCCATTAGCTCATACACGCACCAAATTTTTGGCAATTGTGAAGTCATCCATACCTCCAATTTCATTCAAATATTTTTTAATTAGTTAAAATAGATTTTCCTTCTTTTTATGAACATAGAATAGATGAGGTTGGAAAAAATATTTTTGTACAATATACACATGCATACATACCCAAGAAATATTATCTACCATTGTAAATTCATCTAAAGATAATGCAATGAAGGTTGACTCTCTTTTTTTCTTGTAAAATGTTATTTTTCCACCTTAGCAAGATAACATGCCTATTCCTATTTATAATTTATCGACCAATGTGTGCTACAAAAGTTAAGAACGTCCGAAAAAATAATAAATTATTATATTCTAGGTAGTTTTTCATAAGACACCCTTTGGTAAAAATATGAAAAATAACACAACTCAACATTTTTTGCCAGTTGTGCTCCTACCATTATACTTCCAAATTGAGCTTCAAATGAACCTCCAGATTTAGAAAGATTCAAATTTATTTGCATATGATCATCATATTCCAAGGAATGCTTAACATGAAGACAATCTTCCTTTGTTTTCCATCTTACTACTGATTTTTCCTTTTCATCTATGATTTTTTCATAAAATTTACTGATATTATTTTCTGTAGTGTCAAGTTTTAGTTGCAAATTCTTGTCCCTTTCATATTTCCAACTACAAATCTTACACTTACATTCTATTGGAGGTTCATATTTGTTTTCATTCTCTACAGATTCAACAAATGGGTACTTTCACACCCAATCAATCTAAAAATTCCTTGTCATATCCCACTCGCACCCCGGTTTTTATTTGGGTTCTCTTTTCCCCTTCCTTGTAACATCATCATCTACAATACTAAAATTATCATCTAGGTCAATTAACTCATTCCACCTACCTTTGGTATCCCTTGGAATATCTTCTGTAGCATTTCCATCCTAATCTAACTCAATTAACTCATTATGATCTTCATGTAAGGTATTGCCTTCTTTGTTAATATTTGGTGCAAGTGTTGATGATGAAGTTCCATCTTGATCTAATGGATTGGAAAAATTGTCAAAGTATGACATTATGGAAACTCTATGTTTTGTGCATTTTTATGGCCTCCCTTAACCACCTTGAGGACTCTTACTCTTGTTCCTACTCAACATATCTCTTGAAATAAAAGCTACCAAAAAATGTTTTCTTGTTTAAGAGGGAACCATAGAATATAGATCCCTAGGTCCTAGATGTATTCTACTCCATACTCCTCAATATAATCTTTAA
Source organism: Sequoiadendron giganteum (assembly GCA_007115665.2). Lineage (NCBI taxonomy): Eukaryota > Viridiplantae > Streptophyta > Pinopsida > Cupressales > Cupressaceae > Sequoiadendron > Sequoiadendron giganteum. The sequence continues at coordinate 241,345,978 of CM021104.1, read as the reverse complement.
GATTGAAGCAAGAATGGAAAGAGATAAATGATCTTATAACACTATGAAGAAATTATCACTCACCTTTAGGTTTTCACTGAATCACTATCTGCTAATGTAGCAATTCCTATGGTTCTAAGTTTGTAGCTTTCCTATTATTCAAAACAAGAGGTCACAAGTTCATAATTGAAAAAATTGTATAAAAATACATCAAAGTTTTAATTGTATTTATATCAATACATATTTGGAGAATTTCATGGGATTTTTAAATGGTATAGTAAAAATTTGGTGAATCTCACATGATTATACAATGATACATTTAAATTTTGGGAAAATCAAACCTCGACAAAACACATATGTTCTAATTTTCAAGGTGATTATGGGCCTAGGATTATCATGGAGTTATCATAGTATTAAAAAAATGGGTTCTCATATGCAATTATTTTTTAATGTTATTAGTGAAATGTGTCCCCATACACAATTAATTTTTAATGTTATTGGAAAAATGGGTCCTCATACACAATTATTTTTAAATTTCATTAGTGAAATGGGTCCTCACACATACTGAACATTTAATGTTGTTGGCGAAATGTGTCTTGATACTTAATGTTTTTTAATATTATTGGTGAGTATGTGGGATATTTAATATATGCTTCTAAGATTCCATGAAAAGTATTAATCAGATCATTGGAAACACATAGTTTGTTATGGAGAAATTATTAATTACATATGCCTCATAAAATAAATTGATGGAAAATTGAAATGCATTAAATTGGTAATTCATAAAATATAGGTGATTTGGCCACCTAGTTGGTTGCAATGAATTCACCAATTTTGATGTGTATGAATTCAATCCTCATGGATCATTTTCTTTATTTAATGGATGGCGTTTGGTATTTGAGACAATTTAAGGCCGATGTCTCTTTTCCTTACTAGCTCGAATCTTTTCGTACTAACCTTGTGTTTTTTGTGCGCCTTCTTCATGTTTATATTGTGTCTACATTATGTTTATTTTCATTTCATTATCATATTTATGTTCTATCGTGTCATGTGTTTTCATTGTGTATGCTTCATATTTCTCTAACATGTATATATGTGTATATTGTCTTGTTGCATATCATACATATGTATGTGTGCTCCTTTCAACTTATGATGGTTTTCCATGGGATCTTCAATCCTAGGGTCTTATGAAACCTCATTAATACTTACTCATCCTATCTCTTCAACACTTGTACAATCAAACCCATCTTGACATATTTCTCTACTTTAGTGTGAGTTTGAGTGTAAGTTCATCCTCCCACTAAAGTGGGGGCTAAATGTAGTGTATAAAATTGTCACTCTTAATTTATTGGACTTAATTAAGCTCCTAATTTTCCAAATATGCATTCCAAAGCCTTATTTATATTATTTTTTGAAGGATTATAAGCATTGAATAAATTCAACCAATTGTTATTTTGTTCCTGACTAGCTGTGTCCTAGAAGTTTGGGCTAGGACCCATTCACCCATGGGCAAATGGGGAGGGCGAATGGGTCTCCCTTCTTAGTTAGGACCCAAATTTAAATATGTTGTTGGTAGCATTTTAACATTCAAAATTCAAATATCAGGTGTTGGCTTTTGGAAACTAGGTTTCTAGAAATTAGCACAATTGCATATAAATACCTAATTATTTTATTATTTGAAATCTAAAAACTTCAACAAGCATTCATGAGAAAATACTATTTTCAAGAGAAAGTCAAGAGTAGCATATTTTAGAGCTTTATTGCAACAATTCAAGATCTTAACATCATGTCCAATTCTATGTGAGTTTATGTGTGTTCATGTTCATATTTTGTGAAGGTTAACCCTTGTTGTAGGTCTCCAAAGCATTCAAGCATTCAAACAAAGCAAGATACCAATCCTTGAGGTGATGTGTATGACTTCAAATCTTCAAGGAATCCATTGAAGGGTGGTGAGTTTCAATATTTTTTTCATTCACCATTCCTTCCTTTCAATTATCATTCCTATCATTGACATTTCCATTGTGGAAGTGGAAACACTTACATGAGGTTTGACTGAGGAAATCCCCTAAATGGCCAAATATTTTCTCCCTTATTTGAATGTGTAGGTTATAGGTTTGAAGAGAATCAAGGAAAGTTGAAGGAAAAATATCCATTGCTGAATTTTTTGTCATCAAAGTTTCCAAGCTAAGGAAACTCAATAAGAAAATTTACTAATGACATTCTGACACTTCTGCAACTTGGAATTAGGAGCTCAGATCTTGCATCAGAGGATTGTAAAAATAATTTCATGATCCCTCATCAAGGACACATTCACCTGAGGGTGAACCAGTCCTGCTACAACACTTAGAATCAACTTTTGGTAACAATTACACATCATCTAACACTTCCCAGATCCACCTACAATCTTCAATTTCATTTTATCTATTTCTAGAATACTATATTTTTCATACTAGGTCATATATTTCAATTAGGTTGATTTTTCTAAATCATTTTCAATTCATTTCTAAGACTCAAAAGGATTAGATCTAGGTTTGATTCGCTCATCTTTGAGGTTGAAATTCAATCTATGCACCTTGTGGATTTATATCCTAATGAAAATTTTAGAAAAGTGGAATTGATCCTAGGTTCTTTGCATTTAGAACATTAGCACCATCATCCCATTTTTCTATGTTTCATACTTAAATTGAGACAAAAAAAAAGAAAAAAATATATAATTAAACTTTACCAACTAAGTATGAATAGAATCCATAAAGTAGCTAGTTAACTAAACACATTTTTCACATCGATAAAGACCTGTAAAAAATGTAACCCTAATTTAATTAAATATCAATAGAATCTTGAATGAATTCATAAATTTTTCTTTCAAGTGTTGGGAAAATAAAAATAATAGGCAATATATTTTATTGAATCTAGCAACTTTTTTTTATTGTTGATAGAATCTTTGAGTATGTTTTAGATTGCCCAACAAAATACTATGTCAAGGGATAACCTAAGGGTTGTCTAACTAGGTTAGAGAATAGTAGTGGTACAAACACATATATTCATTTTTTTGGCCGAAAAGACATAAGAATAGTAGAAATGAGTGAAAAAGAAGCTACTTTGATCTTAATTCCTTTGTTTTCATGTCAATAATATTTTTAACTCTTTCTACACATAATTTCCATTATAATCTATTGTTATCTACTTTCAATATTTTATGTTCAAAGAAATAAAATATTTCTTGCAATCAATTTTTCTATAATAGAAGATCAAAATCATGAGAACTAGATCTTTTTTGTCAACCTTATTCTACCATGATATTTTAACAACACATGTATGCACAATGATATCATATAATATATATTATTGAAATGGGAAACAACTTGCCTTCATGAAATGTATTTAGTTTAAGTAAGCACACACCTATTATCTCTCTTTAAACAAAATATAATGTGTCTTCCCTTAAAATCTCAAAAATTGTACCCTTAAATGAATCGATACCTCTATCTCTTGCTCAAATGAGTGAACTCATTTAAATATATAATCTCTTTGAAATAATTCATCTATTTATAGAAAACATAGAGATTGTTTCTTTTTAGTTTGCAATGGAAAAGAGAAACAAATAAATACACCTTTAGTAGACACAAATGAAGAAAATAAAAATGACACATACATTGAGGGTGGCCAAATCTTCTTTTGAATTGATTTGATTTTCCACATCAAATGTTTATAACCCACTTTAAATTGTACAATTGGGAAAATCTTATCTGGTTGATTTGACTTGTCTAATATATTCCAACATTCCTTATCTTAAACCACATCTAAAATTTAGCATGACAAATCATGATGAAAAAATCAACATCTTTAAATAGGCCCTACCCTTGCTTTCATTAAACATGTTTTCATTTTAAGATATGAGTATATGTTTAATCTACGTACACGAATAATTGACTTTCTCCTTAATTGACCTATGTAAGCAAGGGGTGTATAAATAATAATCTTGAATGTCATTTCAAACATATATAATATCATGAAAAATCATAATTATTTAAATTTTATAGTTGAGAGACAAATAATGATAGTAAAATCAATCTTTGAAAAATAATGAATTGTAATTAAATGAAAAATAGATCGAAGAAAAATATAAAATAATATTTTCATTGAATAAACAGCTCATTTAATATTTTTTTAAATATTAATATTATAAAATATAATCAAAAAATTTATTTTGATGAATATATTGTATTCTACACCAAAGTCGTATCCAATTTGAAGTGATCCTGACTCACTTTATCCATCCACGGTGCAACACATTCCAAAGGGGGTGGGAGATGATTGGTTTCATCTGGATGGTTGATCATCTTCTGTAGCCAAAGTACGAATGCATTTATGCTGCTAAATGTCAGCATTGGTTTTTGAGTCGGCTCACGTGTCCACGTGTGCTCAAAAAATGCATTTTTCTTTAAGGATTTATTTAAATGACGCTGACCAAAACCAATCTTCCTACAAATTTTTCTTTAATCTATTCACAATTTATTGGGGTTTAAGGCCTTACTAGATTCTTGAGCTTGAGACAAGATATTAGGTGTGAGTCAGCTGAGTTTTGGCAGTGAGAGTTTTGTAGACCTTTAAATGAAAAATATTAAATAAAAAGGTAAAACTTTTTTTGTTTTAGGCATGAGGCGAGGAATGATTTGATCAAAAAATTTCATGGGGACTACTCCTTGTATATTATTTATCAATAGATTTACAGAGGTATTCATCTTCACTGCCCTTACAGTCTAGATTTATATATTCTTTCAATAAATTACAATCATTGTGTTACAAAATATGGCTTTTAGATACCTAAAATAGTGCACTACTATGCCAAAATAACATCAAGCTAGAGCTAGAAAAATATGTGGATACATTATGTATATTGCTACAATCTGCCATTATAAATATTAAAAACATGTCTTTGTAAAGCCTAAACTGAAAACATACTAAAAATTGTGCTCCATGATTTGAGCATTTGTTCACCTAGGACCATATAGTGACTCATTTGAGTTGTCTTTAATATGCTTTGCCGAGCAACTCAAACCCTTTGGGTACACAATCCTGAAGATTTTTTTCAAGAATTTTTCTCCTTTTATTGTGAAATGCCTTAGTGCCAAAATAGAAGAGGGGCCATTGCTATATACAAATCGAAACCACTCCATATTATCACCCCGAGCCAAGAGACATTCAAAATTTTTAGGCATGGGAACCATGTTCCCATATCTCACTACCTCCAATATCTTGTCAAGATTTCCTAGAAATTGATGCCTCACTAGTCTAGTGGCAAGGCATTTGATGTCTTCTTTCATCTCCCCAATATCAAGGATCCACAAATAAGGATGCCATGTCTGAATTAACTTTTTCTCGATGATTTTCCCTCAAGAAATCCTCGCCAACCACCCACTGCACTATAAAGAGGACAAGGCTATGCTTTGTTTTGAATACACATTACAGCCTTCACTTAGTTATTAGCCCTAAAAATCCATTTGGCTTTGGCACTATGTGAGCCACATAGGTGAATCCATACTCATTATATCTCTCTATTTTGTGAAGGATTAATAATAATTCACCTTGATTAGATCCATCCAGAGCTTCTAGATTTGTTATTGTAGATAATTAAAAATGTCTTGATAGATCACATTGGCTAACTAACATCATCTCATCCTAAAACCCATCCTCTTTTCGCTTAATTGATTAAATTAGCCTAGCTATTTAATTAATTGCATCATTTGCATCTATTAACCTAATTCATCAAATTAGGTTAATTCGCCCCCTTTCATGCTAACATTTCATCTCATTAAATTAAATAAATCAAACTATTTAATTTAATTCCCTAAGTCATCTTATTTGATTAAATAACCCTAAGTCATCTTATTTAATTAAATAACCCTAAGTTATTTAATTAAATATAATCTCACCTTTCCCCATTCATTAAATCATTTAATTCAATGAAAATCACTTTATTCCTCTAGAAACCCCTAATTGTGTGATTAAACCTTGTTTAATTAGCAGTTAAAATATTTTTCCTCTAAAAGGGGAATATTCCCATGGAATATCCCTTATCTCCCTTTTTGCACAATTAAAACTTTCTTATTAATTTTCAAAATATCTTTTATCCTCACCCATGAGAATATTCCAAAAAATATTCTCTCCTCCAATCATCTCACTTGGCTTTTTGAACAAGCTAAACCTTTAACCTCTTGAACAAGTCACCTCGTGACCTATGTGTGCAAGAATAAAGTGTGTTTGTTTGGAACACATGTGAGCCCTTGATTAATTCTCATCTTGCATTCTCATTCATTGATGAGAATCCATGATCCATGCCTCTTCTTCCTTCCATCATTGACCATTGATTGATCTTTTCAATCTTAACCCTCCATTTCTCATTTTCTCTCCTATAAATAGAACAGTGTTTGGAGACAAATGGATCCATCTCTCAATTGCAAATTTATGTTGTTGAATTCACTTATATTCACACTCACTTTACTCACTTTTAGCTAGTTTTAGTTCATTTTTACTCACATATTAGCTTTAAGCTTCCATTAATGGCTTCCATGCATCCATCTTAGCTTGTTTATAAATTAGGGTTTCCATCTCTTAGCTTATAATTAGCTTATATTAGCTTAACAATTGCATAGTTAAATCAATTTTAGCATAAAATCATGTTAATATAGCTTGCAGCATGTTCATTTTAGCATAAATTAGGTTTTTAATCCATTTATCATAATGGTTTCATCAATTCTCTTCCATGGAATTGATTGAAATAGGCCCATTGATCACACAATTGGGAAAGAGTCATTGTTCCACATCAACATGACACCAATTCCAGAACACGATAAGTTCCAAATGGGTTAGAGTAGACATTTTAACGCTTTCATAGTTTAGAATTCTTTGTTTCAATAAATGTTTAGTTTAACCTTCATTTGAATAGTCTTGTTTAAGATTGAGTATTAGTGGCATGAATATGCTTTGATTCTTCATGGATCAAGTGTAATCAACCCATACTAATATCCTTGGTCACATTCTGGTGCTAGAAGGAAGGAAAACTGATAATTTAACTAGTTTTTATCTCGAATTTTGTTCCTTTTATTTTTGCAGGATACAATGATGCCCAAATCAAATATAGTGACACCTTTCAAGTGTGTCTCCATATAGCGACACTATCACCATTCCAAACTGTGACACCAATTAAATATACCGACGCCAATTAAACAAACAACAACATTGATTAAATATAGAGGTATCAAAGATTTCAAATGACGATGCCCCCAAATCCATTAGAGTGATGCCCAAATTTTTTTTGACACTATCATGCTCTCTATTTTTTCCACAGAGTGATGCCCAAATTCACCAGCGCGACGCCTAGATTTCATATCACAACGCTATCGTGTGCAAAGACACCCAATTCTAGTAAGAAGTTTAACAATTGCTTTTTCAACATGTTCTTTAATTTTTTGACTTTATTTGAATGCTAACATGTCACTAACTTCTCTTGTTTTCTTTCTAGACTAACTGGTTTTGAAGATTTGGAGAAAAACTAGAAAAAAAAATTACCCCAACTTGTTGGGGTCATAACTTTCTACTCGGTGCTCAAAATTTGAATTTGTTTTCACTATTGGAAAGCTCTCCAAGAGGACTAGTTCAGTCCCTAAAAAAGAATTTCTATGGCATGCCCATTTTTAGAGACTGATGCAAGTATCAACCCCAAATTTTGCTCTGAAGGCTTCCGAAAATGCGATTTACTATAACATAGAAAAAACCAAAAAAATTTGAAAATTTTAATTTTCGGTTTTTCTTAGTTGTAGTTATTGTAAAAATGTTTTAACACTTGTGGGGCAATTATAACCCATCATATGATACTTTTGTTTATGTTTTAGGACCACTAAATTTCCATTGGGGTTTTCAAAACTTACAATCTTAGGACAACTAGCTTTCAATTGGGCTTAAAATTCACTTTCAATGTTGGCTAAAATTGAACCCTCATTTCATCATCTTCTTTTAGGTTTAAAATTGAACAAGGCAACTTAACATTTTAGTTGGTGCTTAAAATGAACTCACCACTCCTTTGAGGTGTTAAAATTTACAAGTGTTTGATGTGTCTTGATTTACAACGTTGTTATTGGATGTGTATTCAATTCTCTCGTCCCACTCAACAATCTTGAGAAATAGAAACATTCCTTAACACTTTGAAAAATCATCTACATCTTTCAATTTGGATTAAAACTGAACCCCTTTGCAAGTGTGAGAACAAGGTGTGGCATGTGTTCTCTCTTTGTTCATACGAATGGAGATGATTGAACTATGAATCCACTAACTTTCTATTGTTTATCTTTATAGGGCTTGCCTCCCCACTTCAAAAGGAGGGAACAACCCTAGTGGTAATGAACTAAAGCCAAGCTCTTCTGAACTACTATATAAATGTGTGGTTGCAATGAAAATTGCGATCAATGGGATGTGGTACATGATAGCTCTCCCCTAGTATCTTTGTGATGTGTAAATCCCTTGTTCTAAGGGTTGGGAGACCTCTTGATGAAGTTTATCATAGCACCCCCTAAACCAGAAGCCCTTATTACAAACCTTTGTTTAGAATCCAAAATATTTAAATAATTGTTGGTGCAAGAACGGTCATTCTAAAGATGCACCACATTCTTACTATTTAGTTGTAGAAACATAAACATCCTTTTGATCTTCGATTTTAAGGATTTTGAGATTTGGTGGTCCTAAGTAGTGTGTGATGAGAAAGGGGGAGCCAGTGTTACCTAATTTTTAATTGTTTGCATTGTTTAGTGTTTGGAGAAATCCAAGTGGGGACTCAACAAGTATAGCCATTTCAAACCTAGGATTGTAAATGATTGTGAGTTAGTTTGATACATTTCTTGGTTCCAAAATGTTACAAAAACAATGTGCATTCACTATCTTCCTCAAAATTTCATACACTTTGGCCTAAATATGGATACCTTTTGAAATAGCCTTGATATTAATGATTTTCCTAAGGATTTCTATCCTTAGAGATTTTTAAATATCTTGACTTATATCTCAATCCATATTTTCCAAAGACAACATAGGCAATTATGGCATCAACCTCAAGATTTTCACAAAATGGACACTGTGAAAGTTATGATGTTTTTGACATAAGTATTATAATCAAGACAAGTGTATGTGGTAAAAATAACCTCATTAATCCAAGATTAAATCAAACAAACACCCCACATTGATGTATTTTCAAATCGTTAGCTCCCCGAACACAAGCAAATTGAGACAAACAAAACATTGCAAACATTGAGTTCAAAAAATCATTTAGTTCTATTGACAAAATCATTGAGTTCCATTATCCAAAGTCACCGAGTTTTATTGTCAAAATTATTGAGTCATATTTTACCAAAATCATTGAGTTCTTAAGGTTTCATCACTTTAGAGGTATAGCATGTTTCTCACTCTTGGTCTTGGAAAACAAAGGTTCACTCTAGGTCAACATTGGGTCAAACATTTCACTCACCCCTCCATCAAATTTCATCCTTCACTTCACCAAACTTTGCAAAAAAAATCAATACACCAACACCATTTGACTTAAAAAAACTATCAAATCAACACCTAACTTAGCTATTTTGTATGTGAAATGTATCCTTTTCCATGCACTAGCTAAGTTAGTTATCATCTTTGAACTAGTTTATCTTGAAGGTCACAAGTCTACCCTAAAGATTCTTGAGTTCATCAACATCCTTTATCCTAATATCAAAACATCAAAGTCAAGTCAAAAGTGTTGTCCCAAAATTATTACAAAGATCACTTTCCATATCACCCACCTTTTCATCTCCCATTATCATCATTGCTCCAAAAAGAATTAGAGCATCCCTTGTACCTAGATTTGAGTCAACTAGAGAGTAAAAAAATTAAAAATCTCAACACAGCTCTCCCATCATTGACCCACAATCTATGGTTACAATAGGATCACAACACAAGAGAATCATGAGAAAACCAAAGTCACATCTACCATCAGTGATCTAAATCCTCAAGAATTTGATCTAATAAGTCATGTTACCCCATCACAAGAACCCTCATCTCCATCAGGAAAATATGAGATAAAATACATCACGAACAACCCATTTGGACTTACTAGAGAAGAAATCATGGAACACCAAGCCTTAGAAAACGTGGCTCCAATTTCCCATCTTTTTTTGCAAAATCATTGACACAAGGCTTGAATTCATTTATGATTCAACCAACTCCATCCCTTGTGCCAAGTCAACCCTTAACATCTAGTCTTGAAACTAGGCTGGGAACCAACCTTGGTCTCACTTCATGTCTAGGAACAAACACAACTATGGGTTTTCACAACACAACCATTTATTAACCGCCAACCTTCCCCAAAACACAAGTTGGACACCTACCTTTGCCAAACCACTTACATTTCATGATGCCACAACAACCTCAACATTTTGAGTGCAACCATCTTCATCCATCATCAAAAATACCCCAAGTATGCCTAAAGTTACAAAAGGTAATGTGAACCATGTACCTCAACTAGGACAACAAGGGAAAGATAACATCCTCACGCAAGGGAAACCCTTAGCAAGTGGTTCCAAAAAATCCATTGACACGTTGAAAAAATTGGTTACCCAAACTACTTAATTCAATACACCACCCACATCAAACCCATCCATCATCAACCCAAATCAAAACAACCCCTTGGTCACAAATCCCATCAACCCAAGTAATACCTTGACCACCCCTCTAGCACAAGGAAATCCACAAAGAATCAATCAAGGGAATCATTTTAATCAATGGACTCAAGGTCCTAGTATGTGATTGCCATTGCAAAATCTAATGACAATATCCTCATCTTTCCTCATAGTCCCCTTCACTATGAAAAATCAAATGGGACCTCAAACTTACATTCCTCCACCTCAATCCACTATCCTACAAGGAATGCTAAGCTAAGGGAATCCACATCCTCTCATCAACAACCCACAACATCTCATCAACAATCCATCACAGATTTACCAACAACCAACTAATCCTACATTGCAAGCACATGCCTTAGCTTTATAGAAAGCACAACAGGCTTATCAACAAGCCATCCAACAACAACAAGAAGCAACCTTAGTAGCACAACAACAACAACAACAACAACAAAAATCAACCTTAGCAACACAACAACAACAACAAGCAACAAGCAACCTTAGTAGCACAACAACAAAATCAAGCCCAACAAGTAGCCTTAGCAACATAACAATAACAACAACCTCATCAAGTAGCACTAGTAGCACAAAAATAATAGGCTTATCAGTAAGTTGTCCAACATCAGCAACAACAACAAGCAGCCTTAGTAGCACAAGAACAAAAAGCCACCTTAGTATCACAATAACAACAAGCCCAACAAGCAACCTTAACCGTGCAACAACAAGATTAGCAACAAAAAACCCAACAACAAGCATTGCTTGCTAAACAAAATACCCAAAAACAACAATTTATCACACAAGAACAACAACAATAACAATAGGGTCTATACTATAACCCTAAACAAAACATCATCAACCCAAACACATTAGGAACATATACGCCTCCACCACAATCACCTTCACAATATCCCAAACCACCATACACCCCATACAACACCTTATCATATCAAAATCCCACATACAATGCATCCATCATCCCAACATATGTTCCTCCACCAAACCCATAGGATGATCTAGCATCACAAATTAAGGTGTTATCACAAGAAATGTAGGATTTCTGAATAGGAAAGATGAAGAAACCCCATACACAACAAAACCTATGTCCTTATCCATTCGATCGAAACATTCCAATGGTACCTTTCCCTCTTGGATTTGACATCCCCAAATTTGATAAATACAAAAGGAGAGGAAGTCTTGTGGACCATATCAAAGAGTTTAACACCATGTGTATGGAGGTGGCCTACAATGATTCTTATTTAATGTGCCTCTTCCATCAAAGTTTAATAGGTCTTTCCATGGATTGGTTTTCTCAATTGACTCGAGGCATGAAAACTTTCCAAGAAATCATTGACAAATTCATAGATCACTTCTCCTTCAATCTTGACATGGACGTAAGTTTAGAAGAGTTGTATACTCTCAAACAAAACAAAGGAGAATCTTTCACCAATTTCTTGCAACGGTGGAGACAAAGAGATTGTAAGAGAAAGTGGCTTATTCCCGATGAACAAGTGGGAATCATCATAGAAAATCTAGATCTAGATCTATCCTTCCACTTAAAAATATAATGCATTACCACTTACGATGAGCTTGTCCCTAGAGCCATTAACATTGATAGAGCTCTAATCTCATAGGGAAACACACAAGTGTTTAGAGACAACCTCCCATCCACTTGTTTTAACAACAAGCCCCACTATTGGGCCAAGAACAAAAATGTTACTAGTGATGGTATCATTGATGCAAAGGTGGTCTTAATTGCTCCTAGAAAAGAAAACACCCAATCCATGAATACACAACAACCATACATATCACCATCAAACAAATAAACAATGGTCAATGCTACAAACACTCAATGTGGACAAAAAAGAACAAACAGTGCTCTTAAACAACAATTCACTTCCTTAGAGGAACCTATGGAGGATGTCTTGAAGAGGTTGATACAGTCTAATCTTATCTCACTCGCAGATTTCTCAAACTATCAAGAGCCACAAGTCAAACCTCGTAGCAATAGAGATGATCATTTTTTCGAATTTCATCAATACAAAGGTCATTACACAAAAAATTGTTTTAGAATCAAAAATCTAATAGAAGATCTTATCGTCAAAGAGACATTCATATCGATGAAAAATATGGGAATGAAAATCTAAAAATTTACACAAACCCTATGCATGACCATACCAAAGAAAAAGATTCAAGAAATGCATCAACCTCAAAAAACGTAAACAATACTCGTGATACCACGGTGGGACATATTTATTCATCAAAACATGAAGAATCAGATATGTATCAAGATACTATTTTAAAACAAAGTCCAAACCCATCAAAAGTGTTTAGCACTATTTTATACCATAATGACATCAAGTGGATATCAGATTGTGATATCTCTCCTGGACATATGACTCAATGATTAGGCATGTTAAATAAGTTCCAAACAAGCCAGAAATATCCCTTATTGCACCCATACCCACAAAATATTGTGAAGAGTCTTTTACCGATGATATATCATCCACCCAAGGATCATGTCAAGAGGAGGCCCTTGAGGATAATGAAAGTTACTCTGAATCGAGTCAAGATCAAGAACCCCTATCCCCAGAGTTCCATCAAGAGCTAAGTGACATCTTCCAAACCATTTTAAACTCCAAATATTTCCTTGTTATAACCCTTGAGATGTTTCTTTCTGATGGACATATAGATGTTCTTCATCCAAAATAAGAGTCTCCCACTCTTGATATTCCTACACAAGAGAAAACAATGGTCAATATTCTTGATTCTTGCAGTGATTGTGCATCATCGACATCTTTTGAATCAAAACCAACATCTTTTGAATCAACACCAACATCTTTTGAAGCAGTATCAATAGATAACAATGCCATGTGTTCATGACAGGTCATATTCAGTGGCTATCAATTAGAGGATAGATTATTAGGGCAAAGTATTAGGTATTGTTAATACCTTCACAATGTAAGGGGAAATCTTGTCTATAGAAAACATCAACATATGGGGCATGAAGAATCCTTATGATAAATTTTTTTTCAAAGCTACTAACCATATCATGAGTTGGCATTCACCCATAATTTCATACATAAATTGGGACCAACGTAAAAAGAATAAGTCATATCAAATTAAGGTGAAGATAATCAAAACAAATGAAACAATCAGGCAAATATAAATGGATAGCAAAGAAAAATAAATAAAATCATCCCTCAAAGATTCTATTAGTCAAAGAAACTATGGGGAAAAATAAAAAAGGGAAATGTATCCATCAAAAGAGTCCTTAAATACAAAAGAAGGCTTCTCAAGCAAGGAACAAAGTACATCCAGTGGTTGGTCCCAATTCCATGAAAACCCCCATTCCCACCCATCATTGCTCATCTTCCCAAGTTTGGAGAGTCAAAGGTTCCAAACCATCAACCAATACATCTCATTTTCCTTCATAGATATTCAATTCTTGCATTGACCATGTGTCGGAAACTACTCTTCATCATAAGGATTCTAAAGGCACTTTATCATGATGTGTGTACATAGACAAGGTTAATTTCGATACTAGAAAGGAAAATCAGAGTTCTTCAAAATTGCACCCAAGTGCTTGTATGTTAGAAAAGCGGCTTCTTCAAGCAGGATATCAGTTGCACATTATGACAATGGAATCTACATCAGTTCCACTAGGTGGTTCAACATGAGGGTAAAATTTCCAAAAAATCAAGAAAATAGTAAAGATAAAAATCATCCTCCAGTGAAAACCACTATGGTGACACTTTGGGCAAGTACCATGATGAAAACCTTGAAAATAGGCATCACAAGTATAATCAAGCATCTATTTGATCATTCTCAGACAAAATAACCTCATCCTTGTCATGATAAATCCAATGTTTCCTCCATCTATCCAAATCCAACTTTTATCTAGATATTCCATTTTATCTTGATCTTGACAAAAATTCGGTGTAAACTTCAACTCTCCTCATGGAAAAATCTTGATAGGATTTTTACCATTTTATCTCATGAAATACCATAGCCTATATCTATCATGATAAAATTCAGTTGAAATCTTCACATATACATTACCTATCTTGGTTTTCCATTAATCTATAAAACATTGTTAAACACTAGGGGTAGGTTCTTGCACTCTTATTTTTGAATAACTCTTGTTCCATGTCTTTTATCTCACAACATGACATCAACATCATGATCTAGGTATCGTTTACCTCCAAATCTAATCTAAAATACCAAAACATTCATAAAATGTTCATCAAAAAATCTGAAAACATTTGCAAAATCCTATATAGCTAAAATCCAAAAACATTCGCAAAAGTTGTAAAGGAAAAATCCAAAACATCCAAAAAACATCAAAATCCCTAAAAAGGTCGAACTTCAAAAATCCAAAAATAGACCCTCCCTTGTCGAACTGCGTTGTCTCTAAGCTTGAACATAGGAAAGGACATCATTGATGTGCCCCCAAGACACACTAGGTCATTCCTTTAGGAGTCCATCATAATAAACTAACATTCTGTCACCTGTGCATTTCTCATATTGTTAATGTGTCAAGTCAATCAAACTATGTGGTCTCTGTGTGTATAACGTAGGCAATGCTTATCTTTGATCAAGTGCCTGAGACCCCTAGTATAGGTCTTTTAGGTTAGGTTCTTGGTCAAAACTCTCAAAAATCCCAAACCATCCAAATAATTAAGAAAACCCCTAAACATTCAAATATCAAAAAACACAAAAAGATTTGAAAATTGAAAATCCAAAAATAATAGAAAACATTCAAAAGACCTAAAAAACCTTAATTATCTCAGAAAACCTTAAACAACCTCGAATAATCAAAAACCTAAACATTCATAAACTTTCAAAAAGACCAAAACTAGCCCCAAAACATTTTCAAAATACCAAAAACATTGAAATATTCCAAAAAATCCAAAACCATCCATCCCATCTCAATTTCACCACAATAAAACTCCATCCATAATAAATCAATTTTCACCTTAAACCTTTGGCAAAACAAGTATAGCAAGTTGTAAAGTGGGACCTTAATTGTCAAAAATATAAATTCTAGATCATAGGTAAATGCGTCTGTGAAGTTTGTATCAATGTCTTATCATAGTATCATCATCCTAACATCAAACAACCATTTGATCAACATGTCCTAGGATGTATCCTTCCTGTGATGGAAATCATCATCGGATATCACCTTAGCTAAACTAAAGTGGCAAGAGATATAGATAACACTAATTGTTTGTCTTTGATCTTTTCTTGTGATTTATCTTAATGACCCATTTTGAGGACCTCTCGATGATGTCTATCAAAAATATTTAGAGAGAAAGAAATGGGATATCGATCATTACCTTTGATTTACTATGCTTGTGGGTATTCTTGTAAAATAATCTTGGTGCATACTTTCTTGTTTGTGTGTAGGGAGGTCATTTGGAGTAGATTGTTGACTATTGTGTATGCTTTGGTCCAAGATATTCTAACCTTCTAACTTACATTCCAACAAGGTTTTTTTATGTCAATATGTGAACAAGAACTATCCTATCTATTTGCAAAGTCAAAGTACATTACACTAGATACAATGCCATCCTGGTTATCAATACCTTCATGCATCGTGTCTATGTGTTATATCAAACAATAAGGAATGACAAAAAATCCCAATCCCAAGATATGAGCAAATCATCATCATCATACATTTCTCATCACCATCTCTAATAAAGTCTCGATGGATCATAGACTTTTGTATTTTTGAAGCAATCATCAAAATCAATGGTCAATCCATTCATCCTATTCTTCTTATTCTTCTATCTTCACTAACAATTCTATCCAAGAATCAAATTTATGTGATCTATATCGACATATACATGAGGCTACCCATAGCTGATGATTATCTATACATAATGAAATATGTCTACATCAACATCTAAGCTTTCCAGGAACCATTTTTCATCCTCTTTACTAGCAGTACCTCTTCCGTTGGGGAACAGTCGGGCATCTATATCTTCTTTGGCTCAACAATCTGAAAATTTACAGCTCTTGGATTCAAAAGCAACCTGAAATCTCAAGAATTTCCAACATAAGTCTGATTTTCACCTATCATGAGCTCAATCGGAACAATTTATCCTCCAATCTATCTCTCAAGGGGGCAACCAACAATCTTTCGGTCATATCAATTTCAAATCATCTAACAATTTTTTTCCTATCCTTCTAGCAAATCTTGATCAATCTATCAAATCAACCATCATTGGGATATATCGTTCCCTATCAATCCTCATGCTATTAAACACAATCCTTCCATTGTTGTGAATCATCAACAATGTTATCAATCAATCAATTAGATCAATAAAATTTAAGCTTGGATATCAAGATCTTAAAGAGATCATCAATATTCATTTCTACATCATCATTAGTATCAAAATCAGCATCAAAATCAACATCAGTCTTTGAACCAATGCAACAGGTACATTGTTTCAAAGAGGGGAAAAATATAGACACTTACACTTAAAAATGTCTTGATGGATCACATTGGCTAACTAACATGATTTCATCCTAAAACCCACCCTCTTTTCACTTAATTGATTAAATTAGCCTAGCTATTTAATTAATTGCATCATTTGCATCTATTAACCTAATTGATCAAATTGGGTTAATTCACTCCCTTTCACACTAACATTTCATCTCATTAAATTAAATAAATCAAACTATTTAATTTAATTCCCTAAGTCATTTTATTTAATTAAATAACCCTAAGTTATTTAATTAAATATCATCTCACCTTTCCGCATTCATTAAATCATTTAATTTAATGAAAATCACTTGATTCCCCTAGAAACCCCTAATTGTGTGATTAAATCTTGTTTATTTAGAAATTAAACTAATTTTCCTCCAAAAGGGAAATATTCTCATGGAATATCCCTCATCTTCCTTTTTGCACAATTAAAACTTTCTATTAATTTGAAAAATATCTTCTATCCTCACCCATGAGAATATTCCAAAGAATATTATCTCTCCTCCAATCATCTCACTTGGCTTTTTGAACAAGCTAAATCTAGTTTAACCTCTTGAGAAAGTCACCTTGTGACCTGTGTGTGCAGGTCAAAAGTGTGTTTGTTTGGAACAAATGTAAGCCCTTGATTAATTCTCATTTCACATTCTCATCCATTGATGATAATCCATGATCCATGCCTCTTCTTCCTTCCATCCTTGATCGTTGATTGATATTTTCAATCTCAAGCCTCCATTTCTCATTTGCTCTCCTATAAATAGAACATTGTTTGGAGAAAAATGGATCCATCTTTTAATTGAAAACTTAGGCTGGTGAATTCACTTATATTCACACTCTCAATTTACTCACTTTTAGCTTGTTTTAGTTCATTTTTAGTTGCATATTAGCTTTAAGCTTCCATTATTGGATTTCAATCATCCATCTTAGCTTGTTTATAAATTAGGGTTTCTATCTTTTAAACCTTAGAATTAGCTTATATTAGCTTAGAAATTGCATAGTTAAATCAATTTTAGCATAAAATCGTGTTAATATAGCTTGCATCATGTTCATTTTAGCATAAATCAAGTTTTTAATCCATTTATCACAATGGTTTCATCGATTCTCTTCCATAGAATTGATTGAAACAGGCTCACTAATCACGAGATTGGGAAAGGGTTGTTGTTCCACATCAAAATGACACCAATTCCAAAATGGGATAAGTTTCAAATGGGTTAGAGTAGACATTTTAACGTTTTTCGTAGTTTAGAATGCTTTGTTTCAATAAATGTTTATTTTAACATTCATTTGAATGATCTTGTTTAAGATTGAATATTAGTGGCATGAACATGCTTTGATTCTTCATGCATCAAGCGTAATTGGCCCATACTAATATCCTCGATCACAGTTATAATAAAAATATGTAAATAGTCTCCAGTTCTAGTTGGTTAAACAACTACACTTCTTAAGGAAATCCTACATGTATTCAAGCAGATTTGGTTAAACAATTACACAAATTGGCATTCAAGTCAACCAACTAATTCAACTAATCCATGTGACTAGGGGAGGAAATACTAGCACAACAAATCAGTAATATCCAAACTCCTAGATTGTTTAATATTAATGCAACCATTACATACTAATAAACAAGCCTTTGGAAGATCCAAATTAACTACATGTGCAATGCCTGTCACATCTAGGCCTTGTGAGACCACATCTATAGCAAGCTAGAAATTTTAATAACAAAGAAAATCCAACCATTAGAACCAACATAAATTTCTATGAAAGTAAAGCATCTAAATTGCAAATATCAACATTTACATGTATATGCTTTCAAAAGGGTTGAAGTTCATATTATAGACTTCAGAAATTTCCAACCAAATAGAATTTTCAAGTTTAAAGCCACATTTTGAAACCTTTGCTAGCAAGGTAAGTGCACCAATCTATGACACAATTTAGGTGCCAAATTGAAAAAACGTTTTAAAAAAACTCGAAATAAGCCATTTGGTGCATGCCAAATGACTTAAAAGACATTTGGCGCATGCCAAATGACTTAAAAGACATTTGGCGCATGCCAAATGACTTAAAATCCATTTTACACACATCAAATGACTTAAAATCCATTTTGCGCATGCCAAATTTGGTGTGCGCCAAATGGCTTATTTGACATAAAAGCCAAAAATTAGGTTTCAAACCCTCATTTTGTCTTGAACCCACGGCTTGAGGAAGAGGATTTCAGGTCTGCAACTCGCGCTCACCAAATCTATTCCATTGTTTGCATCATTAGCTTTCCATTTTCCATGAAGATTCCACCAACACGTCAAAGAGGTCGAAGATTGCAAAGAGGTGTGTATTTTTATTCTATTTATTTCGAATTTGATATTGAATGCAAATTTAAATAGATTTTTATAATAAATGTTTGTTCTAATTCTCAAGGAATGAATCTCCACATGCCGAAACCCACCCTTATAGGAGAGGGATTCTTAAATCATTGAATTCAATTGTAACTCATGTAGGAGAAATGAGCGAGCAAATGAATATTTGGTCAAATAAGAGGCATGAGATGAGACAATTTTATGCTAGTGGTTTGTCATATGCATATGTCAAAAAACTAAAAATTAGCAAAGCCAACTTGTGTGCCCTATTTATAGACCCAAAAACCAATGAACCTTTGTCCCATGCATGCAGGAGGTTCCCCATCCATTTGTGCCACCATGAGTTAATTAAAAACAAATTTTGGGAGTGGTTGTGGATGGTATTTGACCAACCTCCATGCAATAACCATGAGGTGCTGCAATAAATTTTGAGGAAACTCTATTGCAAGTTTGTCCTCAATAAAATGCCAAACTATTTTGACATCTTAGACTTTTAGGGTAGAGGTGGGGGCTCCACACATGATAGACTTTTTGCACAACGTAATCCACAGTTGGCATCGAGAGCCTTGGGTAGACCCATGGTGGAGCATGTCATTGTTCCTTCCATTGTTAAGGACAGTCTAGAGGTGGACACGATGAAGTCGATTGGCTCACTCACCCAGACCATTTTACAGTGTATGAGTCCTCTAGTAGAGACTGGTGTGGAGGAGATGTGTTGGCCCTGAGCTCCACCCCACCATTGTGGCGCTTGTGGTGTTGTTAGCACATACAATTATCAGGGTGATCGTGATGCAACTACACAACCTACATCAGTTGCAGAGGTTATGGATTTCACAGATGATATTCTAAATGATACATTCGGCATTGACACTCAGGTAAAATTTAGCAAGTTATTTTAATGTTGTTTATTAAAATATATTTTGAAATTTAAGAATAACTAAATTAGTAGAAATTTGATATGATGAAATTTCAGGGTCGCACTTTTCATGAGGGATGTTCTATTCCTACAGCCCCTTGTACATTCTTGATGATGATTCCACAAGTATGCAACTAGTATTAGAGATATTATTATTGCATTTGAACAGTCGAATGTTATATTTGAATGTTTGTCTCATAACATGCTTCGGATTTCAAACAGTTTCCTAGTGCACCTTCTTCCTCCACACCTCGTGATTCATATCCTCAAACAACGTACGCTCATGTAGCCTTTATTCATTAATGATGTTGTAAATCTATATTAGCTAGTTTTCATAATTTTGCGTATATACAAATCTAAAAAATTGATGAGAAACACAAACATTGCATTCAAGTATTCCTTGATCGTGTCACATTATGTTCTCCTAATTCACTTTTTGTTCCTTTATTCCCTCCTAATCCCTTACCATTAACATTTAATAGTTCACCCAATTTTCCATGATCCCCTCCTAGCCCATTCCACTAATATCTTCTAGTTCATGCTATGTGTCATTATTATAGAAGTTGTCAAAACCAACTTCGAACTCCAAGAACACCTGCATGCAAATGGATACCTATCACAAGGAAGAGAAAGGATGGAAAAAAAACAAGGGTTTGAAGCTCTGAAAAATGGAGAAATTATCTTATCAGAACAAAAAGGAATTCAGTATTTGATGAATATACAATGAGATCAATCCTTATAAAAAGGACACCATGCAAACCCTAAAGAAACCCTAATAGAAAAAACCCTAAAAGAAGCCCTAATAGGAAAACATTTAATAATTAATATAATTATTAAATTTCAATTTATGCAAACTAAAGTGAAATCTTAAGAAGCGAATAAAGATAACTTAATCAACATAATTAAGTGAAAACCTTTACTCTAACACCCCCCTTAAGAAGAGAAAAAGTGCAGCTACAAACAAATGCAAGAAAGCAAAGGTAACTACAATGCAAGAAGGCAAACATGGGTCCCGACAACTAGGCCAGATTAGGTACCCAAATACAACCAAATCTCTGTAAAGAGGAGAAATAGAGAAAACCACATGGGAAAAACTCTACTCCAAAAAGAGATGCGTAAAGCCATGAAGAACATCACTGAAGCATAAGAAGCTGCAAAAAACTATCGAAAGATGACTGTTATGGTGTTGAAGAACCTTTGCTGAAGATAAGATGATCAAGAACAAGAAGACAACAATCTGCATGAGTGCCCCAAATGACACTACTTGAATCAGATGGAAAACAAAGGCAAACACCTGGAACAAAGAGACATATGGCATAAGTACCAATAGTCTAAAAAACATTGATCAACTGAGAATGGAAGATCCCTTCCAAGCCAAAACCAAGGAAGCATACACATGAATAGTATAACACCCCCCCATAATGCTAAACTAGGAGAGCCTGACAGATCCACTGAAATGGTGTGTAATACCCTGTAGTGCATGAAGGAGAAGATACAACATCTAAAAGTGTGCAAGAAATCACCTGCAACTGAAAAAGTGGTGTGCAAAACAAAGCACACATGCATGAGGCTGGAATCATATTGGATCCACTGTCATCATGGAGGGACACTCACTGGAAAAAGGTGTGATGGAAAAAACAAAGGCACTACACAAGCCCCCATGGCACTTTATAAAATAGTGCGAGTACAAAATATGGCACAACCTTATATGCAAAATCCCCAAAATACATGTACAATAGTGTGGCACTTTATCCCAGTGCATTTACATAAAATATTGCTTACAAATGATGTTCAAAATTCCCACAAAGGACAAAAAATTGGAAATACATGAAGAATAGCCAAAAATGAAGCATCCCATGCAAACGAAAAAGTTTCCAAGAGCAAATATCTCTAGGTAATTCACCAGAGTGTGAAAACACAAATAAATAAATAAAATATACTTAGAGTGAAATATGGAAAAATTGCATGGATGAAACTAAAGAGCTCTGAAATATGGTTCCAACGCTGCTGAGATCGCGAAAAACGAAGAAATAGATCAAAAGTTATGAGCTCGGGACTAAAAGTAGTTCATTTGACTTCAACTAGATGTAGAATGCACCAATAGAAAAAAGAAGCAATGAAACCCACACCACTGGAAAGTTGACAAAACCAGCTTTCTGATGATATCTCGTTTGCCAAAAAATGATATTGTATGCCCAAGTTACGACCTTTGGAAGAAAATAGCTCCAAAGGGGAAAAAAGTCAGTGCTACATTAAATTTGACAGTCATACGGCCGTCGCAGAAAAAAGACGGGCTTAAATTTGACAGTCAAATGGCCATCACCGCAAAAGTGTGATTGGGCTTATTACATGAAAAAAAAAAAATTTAATATAAAAAAACAAATAAAATATCATAAAAAAATACATTGATTTTTTTTTTTTTTTAAATCTAAAAAAAGGCAGCATGTACCGGGTCGCGACCTGCCCCAAGTACTTGTCGTCGACGGTATTTTCAGACCGTCGGTCAGTAGAAAGCCATTGGCAGTTGGCAGTACATCGACTGGCATATAGAGGGCCCACAGGTTTATGGACGCAGGTACCTACGGGTATCCTGTACTAGGGCCGGCAAGCCCTTAAACTGCTTTTTGATTTTTATTTATTTATTTTTAATTTTTTTAATAATAACAAAAAGCAAAAAAAAACTTTACAAATGAAAAAAAAAAAAAATTAAAAATTTCGATGAAAATGCCGAATAATAATAAAAAATTACTAGGCTTTTTCCTTCGATCCGCATGCAGTCGGACAACCGTACGACCATACGGCTAAAATTTTTTTGCCTCTCAAATCGACTTTGTCCAAAATGGATGAATGAACAGTCGATTTAGGGGTTTTGGACTGTTGCGGATACAATGGCGAGGTCCGTTTGGACTCAAAATGGTTTGAAATTGCAGGTAAATCCCTAGATCAAAAAATGCAAACCCCAAAACTATGAATGCCTGATCCAACCTTGTAGCTCCAAATGGCTCCAAATTCTTCAAACAAGAATAGGCATGCAGTAGGAAAGCTCTGATACCATGTAGAAGTTGTCAAAACCAACTTCAGACT
This sequence comes from Sequoiadendron giganteum, assembly GCA_007115665.2. Taxonomy (NCBI): domain Eukaryota; kingdom Viridiplantae; phylum Streptophyta; class Pinopsida; order Cupressales; family Cupressaceae; genus Sequoiadendron; species Sequoiadendron giganteum. Next base: position 241,322,467 of record CM021104.1, on the reverse strand, counting down.
CCAAGAACACCTACATGCAAATGGATATCTATCACAAGGAAGAGAATGGATAGAGAAAATAAACAAGGGTTTGAAGCTCTGAAAAATGGAGAAATTATCTTATCAGAACAAAAAAGAATTCAGTATGTGATGAATATACAATGGATCAATCTTTATAAAAGGAGATCATGCAAACCCTAAAAGAAACCCTAGTAGAAACCCTAATAGGAAAACATTTAATAATTAATATAATTATTAAATGTCACTTTATGCAAACTAAAGTGAAATCTTAAGAAGGGAATAAAGGTAACTTAATCGACATAATTAAGTTAAAACCTTTACTCTAACAATTATGTCCTACTCCCATCTTATTGTACCCATTATTATATCACCCTAGATGTTCCATGATCCCCTATGTTCCACCCTATGTTCCTTTATATCATCCTATGTTATACCATATTTATCCACGTTTCATCCTAGATAACTCTTCTCTATTATTGCTACACATAGGTCAAGTTCACACTTCGTTTACTATCATCAAACCCTAGACACCTCCTAATTCACCCTATGTTGCATTATTCCCTAATAATTGCATCCCATTAACCTAAAATTTTCCATCCTATATTTTTCTATCCCATCCTAGCCCATCCCATCAATCTATACTAGTCCATCCTATGTTCCATTAATCCCTTTGGTGCAGGGGCACCACTCATTTCTATGTTTCTTCATTAAGTGTCTGATAGTGGTGTAGGAGAACCCATGGTTCTAAGGGACCTAGAATCATTTTTTATGTTTTGTTTCTTTTTTAAATGTTGGAATAAGGTCTCATGGACCATTTCATTGCTTCGTAATAGGTCTCCTAGGGATTTGGTGGATTTTTGGTCTTGATGACCAACTTTTTGTACAAACAAGGTCTCCATCCTCCTTTGTAAGCCTAGTGCATTTTGGCAAATTAAGCAAAAAAGATGACTTGATGTAGCTAGACACTTGAGGGGAGTCATATTTTCTATTTTGAAGAGTTTTGGATGCCTTTCACACAATTTGGAGGTATCTTTCTAGCCGGGTTGGTGAAAGTTGGCTAAATTGCCTTAATTAGGCATTAAAGAGTCAAAAATGAAGTCTTTTTGTGTTTCCAATGGCCAACCGATTCAAATTTAAGTTGGAGGAAGTTGGAGGATGTTGGAAGGCTTCATATATTCCTCTCTTGGTCAAGGCAAGGCTTTTCTTGAAGTTTGGAAGAAGTTTTCAATATTTGGAGTTTGCTGATTTATGTGTTTTCTTGAAGAAATTGCTGATCCCATACTTGGTACGGTCTATACATATTGTTTCATTCTCCAAGACTATAATGGGTGGATAGGAAATTGAATAATATTTATTTTTTCATTGGATTGGTGATATTTCATTGAGTATCAAGGGAGATATCTTAATTTTACTCTCGAGTGGTCTGAAAACCCTCAAAATCAAGGTTATGAGTGAATTATGGGTGTTTCTTCCATCCCCATGTTGTAGAGTTGCTAAATCCTAGTGGGATGGAAGGTATATGCCTATACTATTATGTCCTCAATTTATTGGAGAATGGAAGGCTAATTGGAGGAAGTGTTGTGAGATTCTTGGCTTGACATCTCTATGTGGCAAGCCTAATTAACAAGCAAAAAAGTGAGTAACTCTGTTTGGGGGGCACTTAGGAATGATGGTAACAGGTCTGGAAAACCTGTAGGAGTTTTTTTTGGGCCTTGGGGTGAAGGGGAGAGCCAAGATAGTCAAGACCCAAGTGTAGGTATGTGATTTAGGCCTCTTGGAGCAGCGGTAGAAAAGGTCATTGTGAGTTATGCCTTGACAGTCAAGAGGAAAGGTTTTGGAACTTTTTAGGGGTGCATGTGGGGTGTCTGAATCCATGGGTTTGATTTCTTGATAGTCCTCCATGTGGTTTTTATTTTGACTGTCCTACCGGGTAAGGGCTACAAGCCTTAAGAGGGAGTGAGGTCTAAATCACCATAGTGATAGTTGTTTGTTGAAACCTAAGTGCTAGAGGGTTGTTGAACCTTGTTTTGTCCTAATGTGACATCATCCAAATTATTTCAAACTTTGTGGGTGGTATGAGTTGTGAAACCTAGGTGTGTTGGGGCTGATCACTTAAAGAATAATGGAGTTTGACTCCTTGTAAGAGTATTTGAGAGAAGCATTGAATTGGATTTTCTTTGCCATCATAGTTGTATGTATACCTTCCCTTCCACTCTACATCATAGTGGTATCAAAGCCTAATTGTAGGTAATTGTTGAAGGGAATACATCATGCCTCCAAAATAACCTGGACCAGTGGTTGCAAAGGAGTTGAAGGCCTTGAGACAAGAGATAGAGGCCCTAAAGGCAATGAACAAAAGAAGAGGAGTGGCCATGGAGGAAGAGAGTTCCTTTGAAGAAGAGCCAGAAGCTGAAGGACCTACAGAAGGTGGAGAGAACCCTCAGGGAGGAGAGATACCCCCTCATGAGAGAAGAATCCTTAAAGCATTACAAGAATCAAGAGGAGAGTCCTCTCAAGTGAAGATTGACCTACCGGTGTACAGTGGAAAGATGGATGTGGAAGAAGTGTTGGAATGGGTAGAGGAATTGAATAACTATTTTGAATATAAAGAAATGGCATAGAACAAGAAAGTGAAGTTTGTTAAAACAAATTTGAAGGGATCCGCCTTGACATGGTGGAATTTCATCCAAGGAGAAAGGGTGAAGATGGGTATGTCTATGATCAACTCCTGGGATAGGACGGTGCATAGGTTGAAGGCACAATTCCTTCCTACTGATCATGAGGTGCAAGAGTTCAAAAAGAGGCAAAATCTGAAGCAAAAAGACATGGATGTTTCATCCTACACTGAACAATTCATCAAGTTGAGTATGAGATGTGATCATGTATAAATTGAGAATGAAAGAGTGGCTAGGTATATCAATGGCCTAAGGATCAACATAGAAGATGAGAACAGTTTGGTTGTCCCCAATACCATGGAGGATTGCATACAAATTGCACATAAGGCTGAAGAGAAGATAAGAAGAAAAAAAGAGCAGCAAAATAGAGGAAGATGCAAGAATTTCAGAGGTAGAGGTAGCTTTGGGGGAAGAAATCAGTCCAAAAAACATCAAGAGGAGTCTAATCCTAATAAATCAAGTGGAGAATCAAGAAATAGAGGGGGATTCAGGGGTAGGAGACCCAATGGTAGAGGCAGATTTTATGGAGGGACAAGTTCCAATCAATTTTCAGGGAGACGTTACACTTACAACTAGCCTAGGCATCCATCCTTCAAATGACCTGAAAAGAAAGGATCAAGCTCTCATGGTGGAGAGAGGAGGAATCAATTGGTACATGAAGATGAAGAAAGTGTGACCTCACCTGCAGTAAACCTCACATCAGAAGTTGGGGAGAACTTGATGATTAGGAGAGAATTTCTCAAGGAACCAATCCCCGAAGAACCCCCATAAAGGAGGGAACTCTTTAGAATCAATTGCAAAGTACAAGGTAAGGTGTGTACGATAGTAGTAGACTAAGGATCAACTGATAATATTGTTTCAATTGAGATGGTAGAAAAATTTAATTTGAAAAGGATTTCTCACCTTAAACCATACAAAGTTTCATGGCTTAGTAAAGGAGAATAGGTCTTGGTGAATGAGAAAGTATGGGTAGAATTCAACATTGGGTCATACAAGGACAAGATCCTATGTGACATCATCCCTATGGATGTGTGCCACTTGCTACTTGGGAGGCCTTGGTAGTTTGATAGGAAGGCCAAGCATGATGGGGAGAAGAATACATACTCCATTGTGAAGGATGGGGTGACTTACAACCTCACACCTCTCATAGAAGAAGACAAGAAAAAGCATCAAGGGCCTAGTGTTTTGATGGTGGGTGAGAAGGATTTCATGAAGACCTTGAAGGAAGGAGGATGAAGAGGATTCTTCCTGATTATGAAGCCAAAGAGTGAAGCAGATTTTCCCACAAAGAAGAAGGAAGATGCACCTAGAGAGGTCCAAGAGTTGTTGGAAAGCTACAAGGACATAACGGTAAATGAAATACCTAGTTCCCTACCTCCCATTAGGGATATAAGCCACCATATTGATCTAATTCCAGGGGCTACATTTCTCAATAAGGCTGCATATAAAATGGCACCTGCTCAGAATGAGGAGATTGCAAGACAAGTGCAAGATTTGTTGGATAAGGGGCTAGTGAGAAAGAGTTTGAACCCATGTGTTGTTCCTACTATCCTAGCACCAAGGAAGGATGGGACTTGGAGGATTTTCACTAATTCAAGAGCCATTAAGAGCCATTAATAGACATGATATTGAAGAGGTTACAAGAGGAGAAGTTGCTGATCAACATGGAAAAGTGTGAATTTATGAAGGGAGAACTAGTGTACCTTGGATTTTTCATCTCGAAGGGATGTTTGAAGATGGATCCTTAAAATTTGGATGCTATTATTACTTTTCCAACACCAAAATCCATGAGAGATGTGAGAATCTTTCATGGACTTGCAATATTTTATAGAAAGTTCATCAAGAACTTTAGTTAAATTTGTGCACCCATCTTGGACACCATCAAAGGAGGTAAAAAGGGTAAGTTTTCTTGGACCAATGAGGCTGATAAAGGGTTTGAATATCTGAAAAATAGAGTAGCACAACAACCTATACTTGTGCTCCTTGATTTTGATAAGGTTTCTACAATTGAATGTGATGCTAGTAACCAAGCAATAGGGGTTGTCTTGAGCCAAGAAGGAAAACTAGTTGCATTTTTCAGTAAGAGGTTGAATGAAGAAAAGGGAAAGTATTCTTCCTATGATTTTTAATTTTATGCTATGGTCCAAGCCCTCAAAAAATTGAAGACACTACTTGTTACCTAAATAATTTTTTGTCTATACTGACAATCATGCTTTGAGTTTCTTGAATGCACAAGATAAACTCAATCATAGGCACATGAAGTGGGTGGAGTCTTTACAAGCCTATACATTCACAATAAAGCATAAGAAGGGCCAAGTAAATAAGGTGGCAGATGCTCTCAATAGAAGGTCACTTTTAGTGCAAGAGATCCAACTCCAAAGCATGGGGGTTGATGCATTGAAAGACATGTATCATGAAGATGCAGAATTTAAGGAGGTATACAATGTTTGTGATCAGGATTTAAATACTTCTCATGGTGAATACTCTGATTTTCTATTGCAAAATGGTTTTCTCTTCAAAGGAAGTCAATTGTGTGTGCCTAAATGCTTAATGAGGGAGAATATTATAAAGGATAAACATAGTGGGAGTCTTGGAGGTCATTTTGGCCTTGATAAGACCTTAGAGCAAGTGAGGAGGTACTACTATTGGCCAAGGCTGCAAGTGGGTGTGAGAAATTTTGTGGAAGGATGCACAATCTGCCAAAGAGAAAAGGGAACTTCATCAAATGCAGGGCTCTATCAATCACTTCCCATTCCCAATAGGCCTTGGGAGAGTGTAAGTATGGATTTTGTATTGGGGCTGCCTAGAACCCAAAGAGGTTTTGATAGTGTTTTTGTGATGGTTGATAGGTTTAGTAAGATGGCTCATTTTCTTCCTTGTAAATGCACCAATGATGCATCTAGTATAGCAGGTCTCTTCTTTAAGGAGGTTATTAGAATACATGGATTGCGCTTAAGCATTGTTTCTGATAGGGATTCTAAGCTCATAGGTCACTTTTGGAAGACCTTATGGAAGAAACTTGGAACAAACCTATCCTTTAGCTCTGCATACCATCCACAAACGGATGGAAAAACTAAATTGGTGAATAGATCATTGGGAAATATCTTGATATGTCTTATCAAGGAGCATGGACAAGCTTGGGATCTGATTTTACGTCAGGCTAAATTTGCATACAATGACTCCATGAATAGGAGCATTGGTAGGAGCCCTTTTGAAGTATTTTGTGGCATGCACCCTAGACGGATCTATGAGTTAAGAGATCTATAAGGAGTTGATAGGATAAGTGCTCAAGAAGAGGACTTTGTTGTTACAATTAGGGATATCCATCAACAAGTGAAGAAAACTCTACAAAAGAATGTTGAGAAGTACAATGAGAGAGAAAATTTGAAGAAGAGGGATGTTCAATACAAGGTTGGAGATTTGGTGATGGCTCACTTGAAGGAGAGACTTCCAAAGGGAAAGTATACTAAACTCATATATTCCTCTCTTGGTCGAGGCAAGGCTGTTCTTGAAGTTTGGAAGAAGTTTTCAATAAAGAGTTTTCTATTTTTTGTGTTTTCTTGAAGAAATTGCTGATCCCGTACTTGGTATGGTCTGTACATGTTGTTTCATGCTCCAAGCTTGTCATGGTTGGATAGGTAATTAAATAAGATTTCTTCTGGTGTTGGAGTGATGATATTTTGTTGAGTATCAAGGGAGATATCTTAATTTTACTCCTAGGTGGTATGAAAACCCTCAAAATTAGGGTTTTGAGTGAATTATGGGTGTTTCTTCCATCCACATGTTGTAGAGTTGCTAAATCCTAGTGGGATGGAAAGTATATTCATGTACTATTAAGAGGGAGTGAGGTCTAAATCACCATAGTGATAGTTGTTTGTTGAAATCTAAGTGCTAGAGGGTTGTTGAACTTTGTTTTGTCCTAATGTGACATGATCCAAATTCTTTCAAATTTTGTGGGTGGTCTGAGTTGTGATTCCTAGGTGTGTGGGGGCTGATCATGTAAAGAATAATTGAGTTTATGACTCCTTGTAAGAGTATTTGAGACAAGTGTTGAATTTTATTATCTTTGCCATCATAGTTGTGTGTTTACATTCCCTGCCACTTTGCATCAAATAGGCAAGGTGTGTTAGGATTTTTAGTTGAGTCCTTGAGTCTTAATAAGGTTGAATCTGACCATTCTATTGTAATTGATCAACTTTGAGGGGCTTTTGTATACATCTTGTAAGGTTTGCAAATCATGTGGAAGGAATTCTTAAAACTGACAAGGGGTGTTAAGGTAGATAGGATTATGTTTTCTTGAGTAAGTCATGATTTCTTAGCTGAATAAGGTCTCATTAGACTATTTGTAATATTTTAGGTGTTTAAGAGGGTCTAGGAAAATATAAAGAGTCAAAACTTGAAAGTGCTAAATTTGTGAGTTGCATAAATGCAACAAATTTGTAATGCAATGGTCATGAGAGGTTTTAAAATTAGTTGTAAGGTGATTTGGTGTTGTTTTTATGAGGCTAAGCCTTTAAAAAGGCATGAAAACTCATTTTGTAATGTTGACTTGAGGTTTGAAGCATTGGCAATAAGAATATCTATGTTTTTCATCAAATTTTTGAGTTTTCTTGTCATTTGCAGGCCTGTACAAGCCCATACAGATTCATTGTGCCATGTAAATCATTTTAATTTGTGGTGGAAAGTGTTAACAATATTTTGGAACAATTTTTAGGGAGATCCATTGTGATTTGTGGTAAATATCCTTGTTTTCATGTGATAGGCCGAAGACACATTGTTTGAGGGTTTTGTAACCAAAATCATGATTTAAGGTCCCTTACACTGAATATACCTACTATAACTAGGGTAATGGGCCCTAGGGAGTCTAAGTAGGTTATAGGTTGCATGATTAGAGTTGTGGAGAAGGAACTAAGGATATTAACCTGTTGTCTTGATGAGTTTTGTGAAGAAAAACACATGAAGATGGAGCCTTGGGTCTAAGGTTTGTGGAAATCAATGAGAGTGTGGAGTTTTTTCCAACTTTTGAGCATATTAGGGTCAAAATATACATGTCTAAGTTAGTGGAATGGTCTAAGAGGTTGTGCAAGTGGGACTTTGAATAAACCCTCTTGACTTGGAATGAAATTGAGGGTTTTGGAGTTTGCTATGTTGGAGGAGTCAACCCTGGGTGTTGATTGTGGTTTTAGAGGTTTGAGGGCATAGAAAATGCAGCCCCAAGGTTTCAAAGGTTTGTGTTAAGTTTAAAGGTATGTTGCTTTGTAAATCTGGACTAATTCATGGCCTAGGACAATGTTGAAGGTCTAATTTCAAGGGATTGGTCCAAAAGAATTGTATCTAGCTAAGAGATATGTTGTATAACTATGAAATGGGTATCTAAATCCATCTCTTGATTTTGAAGTGTTTTGGAAAGCATGGGAGTTAAAGGCCAAAAACTGAGTTTGCACTATTGTTAGGTTACATGGGTGAAAGTGAGAAGACTCTCGATTGTTGTCAAGATTTGAGGATTGTTTGGATAACTCTAATAGGCCATTTTAATCATTTTATATGTCTCTTGAATGCAATTTGTCACTTTGAATGAGTTTGAGCCTCCTCTCTGCATCACCCTTCTATTCCCATCCCATTACCCTCTCTTATTTCACCTTATGTTCCATTATCCCCTCTTGGTCTTTATATCAACATGAAACTTGAGATATTGTTTCATTTCCAGATGTTGACAAGAGATAGCCCTGATGATGTTGGTGGCACGATGGACCATGGAGTTGTTGCAGCAATAGCTAGTTTTGATCCATTGAGAGAGGTATGGAATAGATTAGTCGATTTGACATTATATTTTCTCTTTTATGGTCTATTATAGAAAATTTTCATGATTCTTTTATGTAGTTTAATTTCTATCTTCATGGTTTCTATAGGTGGTTGTCACTCCAGATCATGGATGTGGTGATGTTGTAAATGTGCATGATGACTATATGTATGCGGTAAGTGATTATATATTTTGTTATATGCCATTCCACAATTCAATTTCTATGTTTTAGCATCTTTATTGTATCAGTTGAAGGTCCGGAGTGAAGAGAGGAGGACTAGCGAGCGTGTTCGAAATACAAGAGAAGCAATAGTTACCCCATCTAGTCGAATTTCGAAGGCAACACAAGATCTATTTCCTTCCCCTAGAGGGAAATGATTGTATTAGTGTTGTTTGTTGTATGCCTATGTGGCATTTTGGAACATATATTTTGTACTATCGATATATACATGATATTTTATGTCCATATGGCTCCTTTTTACTAAGCCTATATGGTTTTTTTGGATATATTGTATATACTTTTATTAATATATATCATTGTATAGCCTTTCGGATTTTTGATTAAAGAAACTCTTATTTTGCTACTGCCATTCTTGAATGATTTTATCATGCGTATCATGTAAGTTGTATGCTTGAATGTTGTAGGCATAGATTTTGTTTACATCTAATACTTAATTAATTACTGTCGAATGCTCAATAAGCCCCATCTAAAGCATATTGTATAAATAAGTTCCATTTGTGGTGGTTTGTATCCTTTGGATTGCTTCAATTACTTGTGCCTCACTTATTCACATGTATCATTCACCTATATTGTGAGTATTCACATATATGCTTCATGCTTCTAATGCATAGCAGCAAAAAATCTTTTGGGGAAAATTTTGAGAAACCAAAAGTATAATACTTTGTTTTAAAAACCAGGAAAAATTGTACAACAAAAGATTAAAAAAATAAAAATAAATTGAAAGGTATTTCCATAGCATATAGAGATATAGAGAGAAAATAAAATAAATATTTTAACTAATGAATTGTAAAAAATGGATTTTTGTAGTTTATATTCATATCGTTGATTACATTGCATTGCACATCTTTCAAAGTCAAAGCATTACTTCACTTTGCATAACTAATAAGTAGATGCTGATAGATGACCAAATTTCAATTACAATATAGTTTGTACAAAGTCAACCTAAGCAGTTATGCAATTTCTTCACATTGCATTACTAATAACTAGGAGCAGCTACCAATTGCATTTTCTTATCATGGCATTCTATGAGACCAAATTTCTTCGAGTTATTTTTTCAAATAGTTCCCTACCTTGTCTATGTTACCACATTTTTCATATATTTCTACCAAAGAATCTTCTCAAATAGTTCACTGCCTTGTTGCTATGGCTAAAATCCTAAAACAAGTGATTTTGAACAAGCTATGGATGCTTCAAAAAAATATATCAAAAGCATAATACTAAGCAATAGCATAGACAAGGCAGTGAACTGCTTGAAAAAATGCATCAAATAAATGTGGTGATGGAATGCCATGACAATCCATAGACAAGGCAGTGAACTAGTTCAAAAGATGCCTCAAATAAATGTGGTCTCATGGTGACGGAATGCCTATAAAGTCAATTTTACACACTCAACTATTTGCATTTGACAATTTTTTTGTCAAGCGAGAAATCACCACCACGGGAAAAGGCCTTTGAGATAGCAAAAACTAAGAGAGGTTATTGTAGAGGGGCCCAATATGATCCCATAGGATCAGACGAGAATTTTCTAAGTGTCATGGTGTCTGAATATGAGCATGTTGAAGTTCGCAGCCATTTAGCACTTTGGACCCTTAAGAGATCAATCCGGTTGAACATAGCTCAAAGCGATTTTGCATGTTTGGGTGTGAAAGAGGACCATTCCTAGTGTAAAACCTCCTATTCAGACGTGTTGGAATAGTTCATTTGGTCACACGAGTTGCAGAATGAAAGTTGCACCACTTTGCAACTTTCAACTACTTGCATTTGACAATTTTTTCCCAAGTGAAAATTCGCCACCACAGGAAAAGGCATCCAAGATAGAAAAAACCAAGGGAGGTTATTGTAGAGGGTCCCAACATGATCTCGTAGGATTAGACAAGAATTTTCTAAGCATCACGGTGTCCTAGTAATAGCATGTTGAAGTTTGTAGCCATTTTGCACTTTGGACCCTTAAGGGATCGATCTGGTTGAATGTAGCTCAGAGTAATTCCACGTGTTTGGGTGTGAGAGGACCATAAATAGCATAAAAATACCTATTTGGATGTGTTATAATAGTTCATTTGGTCACACGAGCTGCATAGAAAAATTTGCACCACTTTGCAACTTTCAACTACTTGCACTTGACAATTTTTTCCCCAAACGAAAAATTGCCACCACGGGGAAAGGCCTCCAAGATAGAAAAAATTGAGAAAGATTATTGTAGATGGGCCCAACATGATCCCATAGGATTAGACAAGAATTTTCTAAGCATCAAGGTGTCCGAGTAATAGCATGCTGAAAATTGCAATCATTTTGCACTTTGGACCCTTAAGGGATCGATCTGGTTGAACGTAGCTCGAAGCGATTCCGCGTGCTTGGGTGCGAAAGAGGACTATGCCTAGCATAAACATACGTATTCAGATGCATTGGAATAGTTTGTTTGGTCACATGAGATGCAGAACGAAAGTTGCACCACTTTGCAACTTTCAACTACTTGCATTTGATAACTTTTTCCCCAAGTGAAAATTCGCCACCACGGGAAAAGGCCTCTGAGATAGTGAAAACCAAGAGAAGTTATTGTAGAGGGGACCAACATGATCTCATAGGATCAGAAAATAATGTTTTAAGTGTCACAGTCTCTAAGTAATAGCATGCTAAATTTTGTAGCCATTTTGCACTTTGGACCCTTAAGGGATCAATCTAGTAGAATGTAGCTCAGAGTGATTCCGCGTGTTTGGGTGCAAAAGATGACCATGCCTAGTGTAAAAAGACCTATTTTAATGTGTTGGAACAATTCGTTTGGTCACACAAGTTGTATAACGAAAGTTGCACCACTTTGCAACTTTCAACTACTTGCATTTGACAACTTTTTCTCCAAGGGAAAATTTGTCACCATAGGAAAATGCCTTTGAGATAGCAAAAACTGAGAGAGGTTATTGTATATGGACCAAACACAATCTTGTATGATCAGACGAGAATTTTGTGAGCATCACGATGTTTGAGTAATAGCATGCTAAAGTTTGCAGCCATTTTGCACTTTGGACCCTCAAGGGATCGATCCGGTTGAACGTAGCTCGAAGCGATTCCGCGTGTTTGGGTGCAAAAAATGACAATTCCTAGCATAAAAATACTTTTTCAGATGTGTTGGAATAGTTCCTTTGGTCACACGAGCTATAGAACAAAAGTTGCACTACTTTGCAACTTTCAACTACTTACATTTGACAACCAAGTGAAAATTATCCACCACAGAAAAGGCCTCCAAGATAGAGAAAACCAAGAAAGGTTATTGTAGAGGGGCCCAACATGATCTTATAGGATCAAATGAGAAGTTTCTAAGCATTATGGTGTCCGAGTAATAGCATGCTAAAGTTTGCAGCCATTTTGCACTTTACACCCTTAAGGGATCGATCTGGTTGAATGTAGCTCGGAGCGATTCTGCGTGTTTGGGTGAAAAAGAGGACCATGCCTAGTGTAAACATACCTATTTGGATGCGTTGGAATAGTTTGTTTGGTCACACGAGCTACATAACGAAAGTTGCACCACTTTGCAACTTTCAACTATTTGCATTTGACAAATTTTTCCCCAAGTGAAAATTTGCTACCATAGAAAAATGCTTCCGAGATAGCGAAAACTGAGAGAGGTTATTGTAGATGGGACCAACACAATCTTGTAGGATTAGACAATAATTTTCTAAACATCACGGTGTCTGAGTAATAGCATGTTGAAGTTTGTAGCCATTTTGCAATTTGGACCCTTAAGGGATCAATCTGATTGAACGTAGCTTAGAGCGATTTCCTGTGTTTGGGTGTGAAAGAGGACCATTCCTAGTGTAAAAATACCTATTCAGATGCATTGGAATGATTCTTTTGGTCACACGAGCTGTAGAACAAAAGTTGCATCACTTTACAAATTTCAACTACTTGCATTTGACAACTTTTTCCCCAAGTGAAAATTCGCACCACAGGAAAATTCCTCTGAGATAGAAAAAAATAAGGGAGGTTATTGTAGAGGGGCCTAACATGATCTCATAGGATCAAACAATAAGTTTCTAAGAATCATGGTGTCTGAGTAATATCATGTTGAAGTTCACAATCATTTTGCACTTTGGACCCTTAAGGGATCGATCTGGTTGAACGTATCTAGAAGCGATTCCGCATGTTTGGGAGAAAAAAAGGACTATGCCTACTATAAATGTACCCACCCAGGTGTGTTAGAACAATTTTTTTGGTCACACAAACTGCAAAATGAAAGTTGCACTACTTTGCAACTTTCAACTACTTGCATTTAACAACTTTTTCTCCGAGTGAAAATTTGCCACCATAGGAAAATTCCTCCGAGATAGAAAAACTGAGAGAGGTTATTGTAGATGGGTCCAACATGATCCCATACTCTTAAACAATAAATTTCTAAGCATCACGGTGTCTAAATATTAGCATGCTGAAGTTCACAACCATTTTGCACTTTGGACCCTTAAGGGATCGATTTAGTTGAACATAGCTAAGAGAAATTTTGCATGTTTGGGTGCAAAAGAGGACCATGCCTAGCCTAAAAGTACCCACCCGAATGCGTTGGAACAATCTATTTGGTTACACAAGCTACAAAATGAAAGCTGCACCACTTTGCAACTTTCAACCAGTTGCATTTGACAACTTTTTCCCCAAGTGAAAATTTGCCACCACAAGAAAATGCCTCCGAGATAGCAAAAACCGAGAGAGGTTATTGTAGAAACCCCCAACATGATCTCATAGGATCAAATGATAAGTTTGTAATCATTACGGTGTACAATTAATAGCATGCTGAAGTTTGCAGCTATTTTGCACTTTGGACCCTTAAGGGATCAATCCGGTTGAACGTAGCTCAGATCAATTCTGCATGATTGGATGCAAAAGAGGACCATGCCTAGTGTAAAAATACCTATTTGGATGTGTTGAAATAGTTCGTTTGGTCACATGAGCTGCAAAACAAAAGTTGCACCACTTTGCAACTTTCAACTACTTGCATTTAACAACTTTTTCCCCTAGTGAAAATTTGCCACCATAGGAAAATGCCTTCGAGATAGCAAAAACTAAGAGTTTATTGTAAAGGGGCCCAATGTGATCCCATAGGTTCAGACCAAAAGTTTCTAAGTGTCACGGTGTTTGAATACTAGCATGTTGAAGTTCACAACCATTTTGCACTTTGGATCCTTAAGGGATCGATTCGGTTGAACGTAGCTCAAAGCAATTTCGCGTGTTTGGGTGTGAAAGAGGACCATGCATAGCATAAACATACCCTCTCAAACATATTGGAACAATCCATTTGGTCACATGAGATGCAGAACGAAAGTTGCACCACTTTGCAACTTTCAACTACTTGCATTTGATAACTTTTTCTTTGAGTGAAAATTCGCCACCACAAGAAAATGTCTCCGAGATAGCAAAAACTGAGAGAGGTTATTGTAGAGGGGCCCAATGTGATCTCGTAGGTTTAGATAGATATTTTATAATCACCATAGTTTATGTGTAATACCTTGTCAAATATTATTTCCCTTTTGCACTTTGGACCCTTAAGGGATTGAGTCGGTTGAACCTATTTCAAAGCGATTGTGCTCTCTTTTCGATTGAAATAGGTGGGAAGCAGACTTAAATCTATTTTAGTTATAGTTTTGTTGGATTTCAAGTGATTTTGTGCATTTTAGAAGCCAATTACTAAAGTTCGGTTTGTATACCCTAATTTAAGGGTTTTGAGTGCAGTAAAATGCAATATTAAGCCTTCCACCCACTGTATGTTAACTTTTGGCTTGTTGTGACTTTACCTTTGGTTGTCAAGAAGGGAGGCTTTGAGACTTTGTAGGGGCATCCATTTGTTGTCCAAATTCAGTGGTTTGGGCCTGGTACAGGCTTGTATGTGGTTTTTGTCTTGACTATCTGACTGGGCAGTGCTACAAGGGTTAAGGGTAAAGGAGGCCTAAAGGCTAGAGCGATGAGAAAATGGAATTCCTTAGGTGCAAGTTACAGTGTTATGTCCTGGAGTGGTCAGGAGAAACATGTTCTGGGGTAAAAAATCTTGTTTAAACCTCTGACTCAGTCTGATTGGCTAAAATTTCATGTCAAGTGGCAAGGTTACCCTATTGTGAGTTTGGTGAATTGATGTCCAAGTGGGCATATTTGAGAGTTGTGTCGATTTGTGTTTTGGGTTACCACCACCTCTGCATCAGTAGGGACAATAAAATATGCTTTTCTATAATTATATTAGACATTATTTCATTCTTACTCATAAATCCACATGTTTTACCTTGAAGACAACTTTAAATGTAAACCATGAAGCATTAGAACTAATTTTAAATATAATATACATATTTAATTGAGGCATATATTAAGGAATATACACATTTTCATGTATTCATTTCTCATAATTTTTTTATATAAAAAATACACTAAGTCAATGACAAATATTACAATAGTGATGGAAGAACATCTTGAAAATCTTCCCATTTGTCAATACTTGTATCAATACATGTAGAGAAATAATCCTCCCATTTGCAACATAGATCATGGAATATATTATACTTCAGAAGAAACAAAAGGAGTTGTTGCCTAGTTTCATTTCTCCATTTCACCTTAGTTGGCCCAATTATTTACATTCTAAAATGGTTAAAAACATCTACATCCCCTGCTCCCTATGAAAGACATGGGTAGTAGCCTCTCTATGGTTGTGTAGTATCATAGGAATTTGGTCCACAAAAAACTTGCAAAATCCTCTCAATCTTAGACATAGACTCACATAAAAATCATTAAAAGACCAATAACTAAATAATGTCAGTCATACAATTGACGAGACCTACTATCACCTTCATGCATGTTAGATAAGGAGTTCGATTCAAGGTCCTACAATGGTGATGTTCCCCTTCGCTAATTTATCATCTCTCAATGACCCTACGTATAAATTTCAAATATATCATTGAGAGGCTTAACATAAAACATGTACCATATAAGAATCTGGTAAATCTAGGAGATGGAAAAGAAAGAGAATATTGACAACTAGAAAATGCACCAGCAATTGATGTTTCTCATACCACTCAACACTTGCACTACCAATCGATGTTGTTCTTTTCTTATATACTTTGAAAAACTTCATTATTATCTACAATCACAATCAGAAAAGAATCAATGAAAGTCGTAAATACATATGACATCAAACACTAATGGTAAAAAATCCTAATTGCAAGGTGTTGGTCCAAAAGAGTGATCAATAACATGACGTTACAAATTCAATGTGCATACTTACAAATCAATCCAGGGAACCATTTGGGTCTATTCTACTCTTTATTGTGTTGATTATTGCCTCGTGGTTAGACTCATGCACTTTCCAAAGGTTCTTGTTCATAGGTCTGCCCTTATATTTGATCAAATGAACATTGGTGGTGATGATAAGGTTCGAGTAGTGAAGAATTTTCTGATGTATGTCGAAGTCCTCAAACAACCAAACTGCAACATTCTTAACTGGATACCTTCGAAGCCATGTTCCAATAACAACCACCGAACCTGTAGGATATTCTATGTTTTCTCCGTCTATAACTGGGGACTCCAATTTATTTTTGGCCTCGATACAATGGCACGGGTAATAATTTGTACCCTCTTCATTGTCTTCATCTGCAATCACCGCATAAATATTCCCTGCATTGATATGTTCATCTTGTTAGATGTATTTACTGAGCAACATAATAAAACTTGTAAGTAAGATATATTACTTGGTTCTAGTAGGTCTGATACATGATCAAAGTCAATGGATGATTGCATCTCCATTCTTTGTAGAGCCGTCGGGACCTGATAAGTGTCAAGTGGGGTTAGACTTCTTATAGACCACTCGTCAACCCACTCTATTGACTCACAATCATTTCATGATTGAAGTGTACATGCATAAAAAATCATGTCATCTTCCTTGTATGGATAGTCCATGTACCTACATTGGAGCTTCTAAAAGAGTGTATCCTACTTGATCCTATTAGTGTACACTAATCCTCATATTTTTCAATGTTAGTATCATCTACTAAATGAAAAAATCTACTAACTAAAGAATTACCTTCACTACTTGGACCCATTGCACCATTGCACCATTGGATAATTGATCTTGCATCTATCAACTTTACATTGTTTGTGTACTTTAACTCTTCTTGTGCTAGGGATCTTTTGATACATGCACCTGCTCCATCATGCTCCCCCTTTCCATGCCCGACCTCTAAAAAGTTCCACATATGTTGAACACCACTAAACGTATGCATCCTGTTCAACCAGTAAAACATTCTGGAATTCTTGAATTATGATGTACAATTATCTGACCATATGATATGCTAACTAAATGATATGCCCTTGCTAACCAGATCAACATAAAACATATGAAAGCAACCTTGCACAAACTCTGTAGAATGTGTGTGATCATCACTGATGTAAAAGTGATACTCCCTCAATACTTTCCTATTTTCCTCTGTACTATCATTTGCATGAATGAATGCTATATGCGCAAATATAGTAACCTGCATGCAGTTGTAGTACTGTGATTGCACCTCGTTCTGTTGTTGTAGTGTGTAGTTCTCAACGAAGTCGACAACTAAAATGATATGACAAAGTGGAAATGTTTCCTTGCATAACTTGAACTGTGAGTCCAACCATTTTGCTCTGTGTGTATGCATTTCATAATCATAGACCACCTGATCATGAAAAATTCCCATAAACTAATACACTAGAATCTTATCACCGACCAATTCACACTTCTTTGCTTCATTCCCATCTTTTAGACTGTATGCCACTGTCTTATATTTGCCAAATTCCACAATTTTGTCTCCAATTATGTGTGTACTAGCCATGTGTTGGAAAATTTGCAAATGTTGCATGCCACCACAATGATCACATGTGCCATCCAAACATGATTTTTTGTAAAAAAATTGACCATCCTCTCTTTCACATAAAATGGAAGACAAAAATTTCCTTGAGAATTTAGGTGGAGGCATTATGTTACTGTTGACACAAGATTTTGAAGGGAGCAGTAGTCTCATGGGAAACTTAGCTATTGGGGGATATTTTGCACATAACTAAGTGACCTTCGGGTTTTACTGAAGCCAGCTCTTCATTTTAGTGGGGGAGGTAAAAGGGTAGGAATATAACTGAAAATGTAAATCTAAGCTAAAGGCGATGCACCAAAATCATGATTGAAATTACCTGAGCATAGTGTTGGATACAAAGACTCGAACCACTAAATGTTGTTTATTAGATAAATTTTCTCAAAAGCACTTTAAAACATAAGAACACCTTCAAACTGCATAGCATAATCTAGTAGAACTTTGGCCAACACAGAACAGTTGAAAACATGATATGTATCAATTAAGCTATAAAAGATTACAAAAGCTGAAGAATAGGCATTCATATATCATAGAAAAATAACAACACAGTCTAATATTCTTATCAAATGCATGAAAAGAAAAAAGGTCAAATTGATTGGCACAATCTGCAAAGTTCAAGTTCAATAAAAATATTATAGAGGCTATTCCCAGTGCTTAGGAAGCTTTTCTATCTATCTAACAACAACCTAATAAAAGAGAAGCAAGGCAGTTTATATAGGCCAGCCCACCACCTAACAACCACAAAGAAAGATGCCTTGATCAAACATCGACACCCCAGATCCTTTCAAGCCAACACCCAATAGAAAGAACGCTCAGCAATGCACCAACAAAGTCATCTTAGAGAAAATAAGGCCATGTAGTAGCAAAAATGACCACACGGCATCGAAGAAGAAAATGCAATGGCAAGCGAGAACAAACAACATAGGCAACAACTCCCATAAAACTGGTGCACAAAAATATGCCACGCGTTGAGCAAATGGAGCCCAGCAAAAAGAATGAGGAATGTCTAGCAAAAAGCTCCGAGAGGAAGCCACATGGGCGATGCCAAGCGAAGATAACTGCAAAGTAGGCCCAGCTCGAGAAGCGGCGAGAGAAAGCCATGCGTCACACACACGAAACTCGGTAAAAGTGGAGTGATATGGAGTGGAAGGAATCTTCGTTAAGAGACCATGTGGCAAACGCTGAAAATTTGCAAGCGATAAAAGATAAGGCGCAGCCACGAAGAAAAAATTATAACCGCAAAGGCCAATGGTTTTTGTGAAATAATATTCACAATTTGGCGACTCATAAGGACATTTCGCCTGCGGAATGAAGAACCCTAGAAACCTTGGTTTAGCATCCCATTATCACTCACATCTTTGAGAGAGCAGTTTGCAGACCGGTCCAAACCTCATTTGATGATGCAGAGAGGGCTCACAAATTTTTGTACACCAATTTGAGGTGAATGATTGCCTTAAAAGGAAATCCGCCAGATACCTTCACCTCCAATTCTAGCTGGAAAAAGAGTTGTGCGTACTAATGCATGATACCTTCAATATTCTTGGCAGTTGGAGACTGATCAAAAGATTGGAAAATAGAAAGGTCTTGCTTCTTTTCTTTGATCTTTGCAATTATGTGCTCGACACCTGATACTGCCTGATCTGCAATGAAGGGTAAAGGGAGGCCTCACTAAGTTAAGTGGGAAAATTTTTCCCGCATGTCACTAGTAACTTGGTTCAATCTGGCTATGCATTCTACCACTTGTTGGATGGCCTCGTGCATGGAAATGAGAATGTTCATTCCCATAGCCGTCGTTGTCCGGTCATCAATACCTACACTACTCAAAGCCTAATCGGAAGCCGTATACAGCTTGCCCAACAAAAGTCTGGCCTTCGGAAATTTATCGGCACTCATCTCTTGCACCTACTAGATCATTTCACTAACTGTTCCACATAGGTTGGTTGCCTATGCCATAAACCTCAGGGTGGGCTGCAAAGTAAGGCATAATTCCTTGACCTTATCCCAGTATGACATGTATAACTACTTGGCAATTTCCAACGAGCTCATTTGTGGTGCAAGAGATTGGGCTCTCAAAAGATCCAACTCTGCAATTTTGTTGTTCAGGTCTGCCCTCAACTCCGATAAGGTTTCATCCAATGTGGACACTTGGCTTTTTAGAGTTGAAATTTCTTTCTCCTTCTCTTCCAAGGCCAATTTAGCTTGCTCTTTCTTCTCAATTTCCGACTCTAAAGTGGCATTCATTTCATTTACTTCATCATTTGTGCTCTGTCGGAGCTACTTCATACCTTTATTCATCTGTGTTAATTCAACACAGAGTTTTTCTTTGTTCGCCCGGCTTTGCTCAACCTCATTTTGTAGGACTAAAACAATTTCTACACCCATAACCTGAAGCTCTTTGATTTTTCTTTCAAAAGCACTCATTTCCTTTTGCAAGTGATTTATCTCATTTTCTTGGGCCTTATACTTGTTTTCCCAAAAATCAACCTTGCCTTTCATCTCCTTCAACTGTTGCTCCTTTTTCCTTCCCTGGTGATTGAGCTTGAGGTAATCAGTGGTTACTACCCTCTTAGTCTCCTCCATCAACTCGACCTTATCCTGTGGATGAGCCTGATGTAAATCTAGCCCAATAGCATTGATAGAGTAATCACTTGGCAGCATTTCTCTAACTGGTTTGATCACATTAGGGGTAATCTTTGCAAACATTAGTGAATTTTGGCTTTCATCGAATACCGTTTGCAATAGGGGCTCTTCCTACCTACCCGCATCCTTTTCTCTTCTCTTTTGAATTTGGCTTGCATGGGCACTTTTGTTAGCATCCACTTGTGAAAAAATATTCCTGGGAAGAAATACCCAGTCCACCAACAAAAGGAAACTTCTGAGGGACTGCTAGTGGGAAAGAAAATGTGTTGAGCGCATCGGTGGATTTGCTAGGCCTTTTAATAATTACTGGGGAGAATGGTGGAATGAATTGGCCACTCGGAGATTATGGTAATGCGGTATGAGGAAAGGTCGGGGAAGCAACGACTGAAAGGTCGGGCCTCAGGGATGAAAATTGTTGGCTCATTAGGTCAGAACTAGTGACCAATTGTGTCCCAGGGGCCGAATGAAAAACAAAAGATGGAAATGGAAAACTAGGAGAGAAAGGATTGGATTTCCTGGGATATCCAACAACAAAAAAAGCTAATGCAAATGAAGAAGCTAAGGCAGATGAAGAGGAGACCAGAGACATAGTAGAGAGAGAAGAGAGAGGAAATAATACCTAAGGCTCCTAAAGACTCATAGCCGATGCCACCACTTCTACATGTTGCGACTCCATCCCTCTAGAGGACTCTCTCATTGACTTCCTTTTCTCTTCGGGAGAATCTTCAACATTCAAAATCACCTTCGGCCTATGACCAGAACTTATTTGCCTCTTCCTACCCGATTTGGAGGAGCTGAAAGGCTCCGAAATTTGTGTATTTTAAGAGCCCTCCTACGATACAGGCTGTCTATTGACATCTTCCTCATGTGTTGGCTCTTTTTCAGCGGCAGGGGGTCTCTGAGTTACCTCCTCACCGGGTTTCGTGCAAACTCCTCTCTTTTCATATTACTTCTCTAAAACTGAAGGGTTTGGAGAGTTCTCGCTGTCTGGGTGCTCGTGAACCCAAATGTCATCAAATTTGTCATCTAAGTCGACCTCTTGAAAAAGCCCACTTGTTGTCTTTGTCTCCTACCTGTATATCTAGAAGTCCCTAATCCTTTCGGACTTCCATTCAAGCTTATTCAACTGGTTGCACAGGTATGAGTGCATTTTATGGTTTTGGTTGGGCTTTCCCACAACGTGGTAAAATTTTAACCACGACGGTCGGTTCTCCGTAATAGGAAAATATTCAAGGCCTACATAGAATTTCAAATTTCCCTCATCAACATTTCTTTGAGGGTCTCAGAATGGTCGGGGCTAGTGTGAAATTTTTATGCCAATCTCTGACAGATTCTCTCTCGAGTTGTATTGCCATGTGTCATTAATAATTACCAGCCCAAGGTGACCCAACTTTGAGTACAAAATCTCCAAGGTGTTAACCTTTGAAGTCTTTTTATTAACCAGTGATATAGAGCCAAACATGATAGGCAGCACCAAATGGGAAGTCAAATGTTTTCCTTCCCAGTAGTCATTCTCAATATTACATAGCTTTTGCAATGCCTCCAGGGCCATTACTCTATCCGAAAGAAAACGTGGGAGCCGGAAAGGCTCCTGGATAAAGCCTCGCATATGAAGCATAGTGAAGTTTGTACCAAAGAACCAATCACAAGGTAGCAAGAGGCCTCCCAACCATGACTTCTATCATGGCGTCAGATGCACTGACATGCCGCTCCTAGATCCATCCAAAGCCCAGAAGGTCGGAGCTAGAAATGAATCAGAAAACGCATAATAATCGAAAGTCATCAACAGGACGGAAGTACATGTCAACACTGGCTTCCGTGCACCACTTTCGTCAAAAACGGCCAGGGCCATAAACTGCTAGAAATAGTCAAGATTTTGATGCAAAATTAAGTAGGCCAGAAAGGAGGAATACCTGAATCTAGAACCAACTTCGAAATCCCGTAGCTACTCGATCATCTCATCTACAATAACCTTTGCGAAGTCCATAAGCGGAGGCTGGTTGTTCTTCCTCAGCATGAAGCTGAGACTCATTTGGAATTTGAAAACTCCCTTGTCTTTATCCATCCCACAAACCAACACGAACATAGAAGTGACAGAAGCAAACCCCGATTTCAAAGCACCCAGAGAAATTGGGAATTTGGGAGGTGTTGATGCGTCTGTCGGTTGAGTAGTCTCAATGGAATAAAATTGTGATGCCATCCAGAATGTTCTCCAGCATTCCTGCATCCTTTTTATATCAAAAATTTCAACACTTTTGGGTAGAGGGAACGGGACGCATAACATATCTTGCAGGGCATGAGGGTTGATAACTACCCTCAAATTAGGGTTGCTTATAACTCTGGTCTGAGGATCGAAGTTTTTTGCACATGCTACCACCATTTTTGGGAAATAATGCACTAGGGGAACCATGTACTGGGGAAGCCCACAGCCCCATAGACATTTGTTGAAAAGGTCCAACAATTTCTTCATTTTTTCTCATGCAGCCTCCCTTACGCTCTTGGGATTCTGAGATAACTTAGGATCTAGAACATTATCCCAATCCTCAGATACTAGGGCCTGATTTCTAGGAGAAATCATGGCAAGAGTTTTCTGGTCCAATTGACTGGTAAAAGGACAGGTTGGCTTTGTTGGGATGCTTGGGGTAGCATAAGACTCTTGGCCATATATGTCTACGCAGGGCACCATCGATCTTCACTCGCTAATGCTTTGAGGGGTCGGAACCTGTGTTGGACTTCCTACAATTTCAGCCATTTTCTCTTCGTATCCGCAAGAGGCTTCACAAATTTTCCAAATGATTTAGCTTCTAAAAATTTTTCTCTCTTTGCAAATGGCTTAGCCGTTTTCTCCTTCTAACAAATTCTCACCATTAATTCCTTTTTGCATGCCTAACCTATTTTTTGGTTTTTGTGAAAAATGGCTTAGCAAGTGTATGCACCAGCCTTTAATATTTAGTTGCCTAATGCATCTCTGGATTTTTTGAGTGTGTGAGGAGATCAACAACCTACCGAACTACTCTCCATATTTAAGAGACATGACCTTCGCTCGAGGTGGCTCCTATTTTTCCTTAGACAATGCACCGCCCTGCCATATCCTTCACAAATTCTCTTTCATTTACTAATCTCCTGATTATACTTGGGCATATCGCCCAATGGCTTCACCAAAATATTTCCCTTGATTTTATTAGGGTGACAGCTCCTCATGTAGACACCTAGACCATTTTCTTTTAATTCAGCAACTTGAAAGAAGCAAGTTGCAATTGTACCTCATCATTCCCATCACTCCACACGTTGTGGCACTGAATATAAAGGCTTGACAACACCATTTTCTTCTGACGTAATCATAGCTTGCATCATTGGGTGCACCCCGACCAATCTATAAATAGAACCCCTAATAGCTTTGCTAATCACAATTAACTTTAGCATTCCAATTAGTAGGCCCTAGTTAATCTTATCATTTTCTCTCTTCAAGTTAGAGTAGCAACCAATAATGCAAACGCCAATTAGATTAGTCTAAAAAATGACCCAAGCCGCATTTTTAGGGAAGATTAGGTGTAGGCGCCTTAAATGCATGATAGGTATAAAAAACCTGTTATATGTGAAGGCGATCAAATGGGTCCTTAGCAAAGGCTGCGTGGCATATGAGGACCAATATAGGGTAAACACTAGCATCTACTCCCACTTCATCACTTCACTCTTGGACATCAGTGTTTCTAAATGCAAAATTTTGAAGCTAACCAAGCGAGTGTTCCCTCGGCATTACTTTGGAGGTCTCACGCAAGTAGTGTGGGCTGCCATATTTGATTGTGGGGTCCCTTCTGTTCGCAACCTATGTCGGTTGTTGCTGCATGGAGGACTCGTGCTAACTAGGCCCTTCCTGTTTGGCTTTGAGCTCGAAACGCATGAAGAACATCGCTCCAAGGTTCATGTCAGCTACTACTTCCTCATGCGAATTCATCACATTAAACCCTTTCAGAACATGCAGTGGTACGTGGACTTTGAGAGGATGGTGTTTCCTTCCCCTATGCCACCAAATGCTATTGTTGGTCCCTCTTCTGCTTGATAACTGAGAAGAAAAATAACCCCAACTTTGCCTTTTTCCTTTTTGCTAGCCTCTCGCCCTTTAGCGGATGTATATATTTTGATACAAGGCCACTGGCCCCTATCATATGTAATGTAAATGTTTTGGAAATAATATAATACTTATATTTTTCATATCTTGGCTCATTTACAATGTGTTTCAAATTCTTTGCAATATTGTTTTTATTTTTTGAAAAGCACTAAGAAAACCTAAAACTTAAAGCAGAAAAAATAATTATATATTTACATTTTACAAACCCAATGCATAAGTAGGACTAATTAAACTTTTTAAGGTATATTCCATTAACTGGAATACCCAAGGCATTACCTTCCATATCTTCTAACTCGAAAGAGTTAAACTATTTGCACTGAAAAATCTTAAAAGGCCATTCCTAGAGACTATCAAACTTTCCATGTTGGTCAAGCTTCGCCCCGTGCTCGTTGAACTTGAGCACCAAGTCCCTGCATTTTAGCTCCTGCTCGAACGCCTTTTTATCAAACCACTTTTTAACCACCTGCTGGCAGTTCTTCATGGCCTCAAGAGCATGCTCTTTTTTTTCTTGTACCTCAAGTAACTCAGAGACCCGTACCTCCATTGCTTCGTTTTGTTCAATTTTCAGAGATTTGAGCAATTGGAGAGCAGGTATCTCCATGGCAATAGGTAACAATGCCTCCCTTCCATACACCATCTCATAAGGAGATTTCGTTAATATTTACTTGGGCGTGATACGGTCTGCCCATAGCACTGTTCGGAGGTTCTTATGCCATTCTCTCTAGTGTTCCGAGCCTATCCTCTTGATTAACCTGATGAGGTTTTTATTTGTGGATTTTGCGAGGCCATTCCCCTAAGGGTAATAATTAGAAGAGGTTTTCAAGAAAACCCCATATTTCAATGCAAATTGGCTCATCTTGTAGCCGAGAAAAGCCTTAGCATTATCCAAAATAATTGTTTTGGGCGGGCCAAATCTAGCAACCAACTCCTCAAGAAAATTAACAATTTCTATTTATGTTGCATTTTTAAGTGGCACAGCCTCTACCCACCTAGTGAAGTAGTCAGTTGCAGTCAATATCCACCCATGTCTAGTTGAAGAGAAAGGGTTAATCATTCCAATGAATTCTAAACCCCATTGAGCAAAAATTTCCTCCACTACTATAGGTCTTAATGGCATAGCATCATTCTTTCTCTTTCCGACATAAAATTAGCATTCACTGCAAGTCTTTACTAATGAAAATGAATCATTGAATAGTGTTGCAAGAAATAACCAACACATATAATTTTAATTGTAGTAGTCCTTGTAGAAAAGTGCCCTCCAACTGGGTTGTTGTGGTATTGATCTAATATTCTTTTGGCCTATTCCTTATTCACACACCTTAGCAGGATTCCATTAAAATTTCTTTTGAAAAGTATTCCTTCCAAGAGAACATAACTGCTATTTTAAAACTAATAGAACCATCTCTTAAAGGAAGGGAGATTAGTCGGATACCTTCTAGTTTGCATGAAGTTCATTCTATCCTCCAGCCAATCACCCTCAGAGCTTTCTTCATTCAGGAACACAGGTTCTGAGGCTTCGAGCTCCATTACTGGTTCATTTTTTTCGGTGAGGTACTCGCACAGTCCTTTTCCCTTAACAGTCTTGACAGGCCTGATTTCAATATCATATTCTAGGATCTTGGTAATATAGTTAGCTCTTTTATTTGTGATCTTTCCTTCCATAATATACTCTCGCACACTAGGGTGCGGTACACAAACAATCACCTTACTGTAAGATATCAGGTGACGGAACTTCTTAAGCCCTTTCACAATAGCAAAGGCCTGCTTTTCTACAAAATTGTATTTTACCTCATACTCTTTTAAGGTGTGTGAGTAGAAAGAAACAGGAGATTCCTTTTTATCCTCATCAGCCTTCTGCATAAGCACAATGGCAATACTATTGCCACCACCAAAAACATACATGATAAAATCTTTTGACAGGTCTGGGTTGATTAATACAAGGGTAGAAGAAATAACCTCTTTTATAAGCTCAAAAGTTTTTCTAGATTCCGCCATCCACTTGAAAGTTTGATCCTTTTTAAGCATCAAGGTAATCGATTGAATGATCCCTGCAAAGTAAGCAATGAATCAGCTGATGAAATTGACCTTACCCAAAAAATATTGCACCCCTTTCTTGTTTACGGGTAGAGGAAGATCCTGGATTGCATCAACTCTTTTTGGATCGATGGTAATGCCCTCCTTTGAGACAACATATCCCAATAGCTTCTCTTGGGGGACTCCGAACACACATTTCTTTAGGTTCAAAGAAATCCTGAATTCCTGGCACTTCTGGAAGACAAGCTCTAAATGATCAAAGTGATCATCGGCGGATTTGGAAAATATTATCAAGTCATCCAGATAGATAAGTATAATCTTATGTATTAAATCCTTAAAGGAAATATTCATGGCTCTCTGAAAGGTGGCTCTGACATTTGAGAGTCCAAAGGGCATCTTAGCATATGCATATGTTCCCCACTTTGTGGTGAATGTTGTTTTGTGTTGGTATTCTTCTTTTACTTGAATCTGGTTGTAGCCCGAAAAGCCATCTAACATTGAAAACATTTTAGAACCAGCTACTGTCTATAAAATTACCTCCATAGAAGGCAGGGGTAATGATCCTTCAAGGATGCCCTATTCAAGTCTCGAAAGTCTACACACAGTCGTATGTCACCATTCTTCTTCCGGACTGGCACCAGGTTAGACACCCAAGTGTTATGTTTGATTGGGAACACTATTCAGAATGCAATCAATTTATTCAATTCTTGTGACATAAGTGATTCAATCTTTGGGTTGACAGGCCTCTGTCGCTGACGCACCAGATTTTCTCTTTCTGATAGCTCAATTGTATGCTAAATAATCCTGGGATCATATCCCTTAAGATCATCGTATGACCATGCTACTACACTCGGATATTCCTCATAGAAGTGCTTCAGCCTATCTTTATTCTTCTGAGATACTTCCTTGCCAACCTTGAGCTTTTTGTCCTCTCCGATATCCAAATCGGTCTAGTCACCTTTATTAGCTACAAGCTTCCTTTTGTCTCTCCTTGCATCATCAGAATCAAAAAGGCTCTCCAGAGTGACTAGGCCCCTCAGAAGCTTGTTGGATTTCAATTGGATAACTTGATCCCTATAGGCTTCAATGATCTTTGGTTGCAATTGATAAGCAAATTCTCCAGATGACTGGAGAAATGATGCAATATGAGAATCACTATCGAACACTTTGCAGTCTTGATTGTTGTTTGGAATAGCAGTTCATACAATTACTCTTACTGCATGCCTATTCTTTAACAACTCGGAAGCTAGCTCAAACTGAGCCCCAATAGTTGCCATCCAGTCGGCTTCAAAGTTTTTCTCTCTCTATATAGCCTGGATATTAAATGCCTCAAAGATTTCAATAAGATCCCAGACCCTATGTCGATATGATCACATACGGACATTCCTTGCAGCAAAAATCCCTCGGATTTGGTTGACCACCAACTCTGAATCTCTGAACATTCTTATTTGCTTCGTGCCCATTTTTTTTACAAGGCTCAAACTATGGAAAAGAACTTCGTATTCTTCTTCGTTGTTTGAGCATGCGAACTAGAAGCTATAAGACCTCAAGGTCTTTTCTTCAGACAAAGATGTCAAGCATATTCCTGCTCCAACTCCTGCTCTGCATCTCACTCCATCGAAGTGTAAAGTCCACAACTCTAAGGATGTTTCACCTTCAGACTCTTTAAAAACTCTAGCATAAATTTCCCTTCTTCATGTATGACATAAGTCCCGAGCCCAGTTGCATGATAATTCCCAAAAGGATCCGTATTTATAAACTCATTTAATAGAGCTTCTTCATTTTCCATCCGGGACCTAGTAGCCTCATCCTCTTCCATAAATTCAACATTGAATCTTTCTTCCTGGGTAATTGAAGTATGCGCCATTTCAAATTTGAGCAAGGCCTTATCAGCAACATGTTCGGAATGCAAATTTTCCGACAATAGTTTCATCTTGGCTCCATGTTTGGTCCTCAAGATCAAGTGTGACCAGTCTAGTGCTAGATATCCTCCCACATTTGTTTTGAGCTCTCGGGACAAACAAATCCCAAATAGAGGAGGAACATCAATGAATACGGTATCCTAATTTACAATGATACTGGGGTAGGCAAACAATGTCATAGGCAATCCCTTGATTACTCCAATGGCATCAACTTTATTTTCGTCTAGCTGCATGACTCCCTTGTTGAGAGGCTCATATTTTAAACCCAAAGCATCGGCTACTTGCTTAGACATGATAGTGGTGCTAGCACCAGAGTCGATCATACAATTATGTAATAACTTGTCACCAATGATAAGTGTTAGAAAGAAATCCTTAGGTTTAGGCTTACTCTCTTTTCCGGCTTTGAGCTTTTCTTTTGGTTGATTTGTTAGCACTTTATCTAGGTCCAGCTTGGATGTCTTCTCTTCACTGGGCTGACTAGGCATGTTCACATCTTCCTCTCCCAACAATGCTTTTTGCAATATCACCTTTTGCTCTAGAATAGCCAGGATATCCCACAAAGAAGCATTGAACTACACTCACGACTAATGAGTCATGGTTGCTTGTTCCTTAGGTATCGCAGTTGGTGTAAGCCTCGTAGTTGGTATGTTTGGTTGTTTGGTAACATTTGAAATGGTCATAGGAGCTTTTTCCTTCGGAGGAGGTGGATTCAGAGAGCTGGGAGTAGCCACGTTAGTCTAATGTGAGACTGATGATGGGCCTGCCAACGAACTGGGCATCGACTAAGATGGAGCATTGGTCGACAAAGATGTGAATTCTTTGGTGAGTCTCCATTTAGAACACGTGTTGTAGTTAGATTTCACTCAGGGCACTTGAGTTATAGGAAAGTCATTTGGAAATGTTGAATCTTCTCCTTCCATCCATGAAAAGAGTGCCTAGTCTAGAACTATGTCTAACTCATGTTGAATGGACATCCCTTGCATTTGAGTAGTGAGGACTGCATTATCCATCTACTGAGAGGCATATGACTGGTTGTCGGGATCAGATGTGCCATCTTGGCTACGTTGTTCTGCAATCTTCTATTGCAAGTTTCCCCACGGACAATTTCGGGGCATGTGTGCATCATTACAAGGAAAACACCATGAATTAGTGTCTTCATCTAGCTTATTATGTCCTGCCACTAGCTCCTTACTTGAACTAGGATGAACGGTTTGCATTGGCAGGGTCACTAGAACAACTTGGTTATTCAATTGGGCCTAAGTATTGCCGCACGATCTATCTTGCCACTAATTTGGTTGGTACGAAGCTTTTCCGCCTTGATAATTTTGGTAGGTCGACTTCTGATAGCTATATTGTTGTCACTTCATGGTAGTCAATTCATTAGTCATGGCCTGCATCTATTCTCTCATCTCATTCATCTCGGTCGTCAAGGGGTTAGGCACTAGAGCTATACTCGGAGATGCACTCGGAGTTGTTCCTAAGTACACATACATAGATTGGGGAGGAGTTGCAGGTGTTCTGGTCGAAGCTTATTTGGCTTCCACGGCACTATACTCAGGGAACAATGGCATGATGGGTCTCAGTGCCAACCTTCTAGCAGCAATAAGGTTGTTTTCTGCAATAACAACAAGACCATAAGCATCAGGTAAAGTTTCTCCATCGAGAGCCTATAGCATCATGGAAATATCAGGATTAATGGACTTCAAATATAACATGAACACCAAATCCGGAGGTGACCAACTACCAAAAGGCACTCTCTACCAAGTCGAATGAAACCATGTGTTGAAATCAGGCAAAGCTTCATGAGGAGCTTGCTTTATGGTGGCCAGTTTATGATATAGTGAAGACTTATCGCCAGTGTTTGAAAAATGCTTGTAAAATGGGGTTCCAAGATCGTCCCAAGTAGCAATCGTATTAGCCTGAAGAGTTCTATACCAGTTCAGCGCCTTTCCTCAAAATGAGGTAGCAAGCAATCTCGTAGCTACATTTTCATTTGAGACACCATGCACCAGACATATGTCTGCTACATCTTGCAAGTGCTCTGTCGGTGTCTTTGACTCATCCCCGGAGTACTTAGGAATAGCTTTTAGAGTGGAAGTGGGGATTGGAGCCCATACAAAAGGAGGCACAATTGCTACTAAAGGACTACCAGCATCCCAGGCTACATAATTTCTAGTGGCCATAGGTGCAGGAGATAGAGGAGATGGAGGATAAGGAGGAGATGGAGGAGCTGAAGGACTACCTTGCTGACCTCTCGGGTGAACATAAACTAAGGGTGGTACGAGCAGGCCAGGGAATCTTGTAGTTTGTGACCTAGTTATGGGTCGATGGCTCATACACACTTATATATCAGGTGAACGTACTAGTTCGCATCCCATCGGGCGTGCCAAAAAAAGAACTATTGACACAATATTTTGTCAGGGGCAACAGTCTCATGGGAAACTTAGCTATTGGGGGACATTTTGTGCACAACTAAGTGACCTCCGAGTTTTACCGAAGCTGACTCTTCATTTTAGTGGGGGAGGTAAAAGGTTAGGCAGATAACTAAAAATGTAAATCTAAGCTAAAGGCGATGAGCCAAAATCATGAACAAAATTACCTGAGCCCAATGCTTGATGCAAAGACTTGAACCACTAAATGTTGTTTATTAGATAAATTTTATCAAAAGCACTTTAAAACATAAAAACACCTTCAAACTGCATAGCATAATCTAATAGAACTTCGGCCAGCATAGAAGAGTCGAAAACATGATATGTATCTATTTAGCTATAAAAGATTACAAAAGCTGAAGAACAAGCATTCATATATCATAGGAAAATAACAACACAGTCTAACAGTCTTATCAAATGCATGAAAAGTAGAAAGGTTGAATTGATTGGCACAGTCTGCGAACATCAAGTTCAATAAAAATATTATAGAGGCTATTCCCAATGCTCAGGAGGATTTTCTATCTATCTAACAACAACCTAATAAAAGAGAAGCAAGGTAGTTTATATAGGTCATCCCACCGCTTAACAACCATAGAGAAAGATGCCTTGATCAAACGTCGATGCCCCAGATCATTTCGAGCCGGCACCGAATAGAAAGAACGCTCAGCAACGCACCAAGAAAGTTGTCTTAAAGAAAAGAAGGCCATGCAGCAGCAGAAATGAACATGCGACATCGAAGAAGAAAACGCGGTGGCAAGCGAGAATAAACGGCGTAGGCAACAACTCCCAGAAAATTGGCGCACAAAAATATGTCACGCATCGAGCAGACGGAGCCCGGCAAAAAGAATGAGGGATGTCCAACAAAAATCTCTGAGAGGAAGCCACGTGGGCGACGCCAAGCAAAGATAACTACAAAGTAGGCCCAGCTCGGGAAGTGGTGAGAGAAAGCCACGCATCATGCACATGGAACTCGGTAAAAGCGGAGCGATACGAAGCGGTAAGAATCCTCATTAGGAGGCCACGTGGAAAATGCTAAAAATTTGTGAGCGATAAAAGACAAGGCGCAGCCGTGAAGAAAAAATAATAACTGCGAAGGCCAGTGGTTTTTATGAAATAATATTCACAGTTACATTCTTGCAAAACACTGTCAATATGCATATCTACACATATACGTTGATAAACATCATAATGGTTAGAAAACTCAATATGAACCCTAAAACAACAAGTAGTGCATGTGTGATTTATTTTGACATAAAAAGGCTTTAGCATTTCAAAATACCTTTGGCATATTTTAATTTTAGGAAACTTTTGTACAAAATCAGAAAAAAATTGGGTTTGAGTGGTATCCAAATAATGCATTGGATGTGGCTCATGGTTTTTACTACCAATTCTCCTTCTTACAACATCTCTTTGATTAGGAGAGGTCCTTGTGTTATCCTTCCAATAATTCACAATTAAAGATCTCAAGCCTTGAGCAATTCTGGTGTCTTTCCATGGCACTCTACCCGAAAATTCCCATAACTCATTGCTATTTGGATCCTCCACACTTTCACACCTTCCTTTGGCTCTCATTAGAGATGGTCTACTTATTTTCAAAGACTTACTTGCCTTTGTAAGGTTCACCTTGTTCCTTGTTTGGCTGCATAACAGTGTTGTTGTCATCACACGTCGTGTGGCACAACTATCCTTCGTGCATGAGGTGGAACCCATGCTCTCATATGCACTCATCAAGTTATCTATAATGGAATTTTACTAGAGCCATTCAAAACTCTTAGCCCAAGAGCCTTCATGGTGGGCCTAAATTTGAGTTTCCTCATCATTTCAACAAATTGTTGGCATCTTCCACCCTCACTTAGCTTTCCAAAAAACAAACTCCATATCCTTTGTGCATAGCTTTGACATGTACATTTTGGAATCTTATTAGGCATCCATTTCAAAACATTGGAATCAATATCAATCAAAAATGTAGGTTTTATATGCAAAACTCTAGGAGGAGTTCTCAAATGTAAATTTGTGTCAATATTGGGAAGGTCAACAACATCGGGGATAGATCATGTACCTTCAATTGGAGGTGCAATTGATGACATACCTTGAGATTGACATGTAAACGATGTTTTACCTCCAACTTGAGATGAAATTTGTGGAGTGCCTTCAAATAGAGATGTGTTTGCTGATGTACTTTCAAAATGCAATGTTTTTGATGGTGTGTCTTCAATTGGAGATGTGATTTCTAATGTACCTGGAAAACCACATGTTGTTGTCAATGTGTCTTCTAATGGAGATGTGCATTGAGCTTCACCTATGGTAAATGATGTTCCCCCAACTTCGGTATCCATTCCTGTCCCTCCACAAACTTTCCTCATTTGTGCCCTTTGTTTTTCCAATTTGACATCTCTCTTAGATTTCACGGGAATTTTTGGCTATATGGGCTGCAATTCCTTTTCTTTACGAGCTACATTTTTTGATTCTCTTCCCCATTCATTTTTTACTGCACATTCTTCTGGTGTTAGAGGCTTCGGCCGTTTTCTTGGCATGACCTTGAATGCTACATGTTCACAAACACACATAGAACAAAAGTAAGTAATGCATTTTATGAAAATATTGATATCACTGATTGCATTGCATTAAATATGAAACACACCAAAGCATTTTATGAAAGAAGGCAGCCAGTTATTTGGAATTATCAAACATGTCTATGCTACACAATATTTTTCATACATGATGGAGTTAGATGTTTGTAGGGTTAGATATTAGAGTAGGGATTTTGAGTGTGTTTGAAGAGTTGGTAAAGTACCTAGAGGTTGATGCAATACATGTAGGGATCCACAATGAACTTGTTCAAAGATTTAGAGGAAGGCTCTTAATAAACTTACACACAACTTGATTACTTAACCTACCAAGAAACACCATTTTTGATGCAGAGAGGGGTGGAAACCATTCAATACAGAAAATCAATGAGAATCAATCAGACTCCAAAGAAAAATCAGATGTTCAACTGAAAATCCCAATTTCTACCAAGCTTTCCCTTGTAGCATAGGTAACCCGGTTCAAGGGCCTTTTCACCAAGATTTTCCAAAACACTTGACAAACTCAGGGAAGATTAAGATACCCATTTGCAAGCTATAAAACATAGGTAAACCCCAACATCAACTCCTTTGGACCAACATTGACTTCCAATAGACCCACCTTGGAAAAGGCTATTCAATTGGCCTAATTTACAAAGAGAGTACATTTTAAACACTACATATTCACTCAAAATCCTCAAATAGTAGTATTTTATGTGTCAAATCCTCCAATTTCCTGATTTGTTTCCCAGTCCAAGACCTCTAGACCCCTAATACACCAAACCCTTAATTTCAAGCAAAATACTTGGGGTTTGAATGAAACTCCTATCTCCCAGACCTTCCAGACCCATACAAAGCACCAAACACACTTACCAGACCCTGCACATGGTGAACAATACATTACATCTACAGTCCTTCCCACATTTTGTCAAAACACCACTTGAAGCCCTGATTTTCACCATGAAAAGACCCTGCTATAGTCCTAGAACATCATCCCAAACACACAACCTTGACCCCACAACATTCTAAATAGGTTAGGCATATATTTTAAAAGTTAGAGGACCCATTCCACAAGTTACATTAGGCAGAAAAAGTGTAATGGGTTGAATTACATAATTAAACCCTTCAATCCAAGAACACTGTGAAAGTAGGTAGCAACAATTAAAAACACATATAACTTTCACTATACAAAGAATCAGAACCTCTAAAAAGATGAAAATGAAAGCTAATTCATTAATCTACAACATCCAACCTGTTTCATATCATCTTAGAGTCCGTACAGGCCATACAACAATAAGAAAAGTGAGAGAAACCAGTAAATTTCTATAAAATAACGTTCTTGATAAAAAAAATGGGGTACAAATCAACCAACAACCTCTCCTTCGAGGCATTGAAGTTTATTATACATATTTTGATTTCATTCCAAATCCCTCAAACTCTACATCTTTTTCATCTTTTAGCAACTTTTCTGACCACATTTAGCCAAATTGCAAGCTATGATACAAGTGAACTCCCTTAGCTCCAAATACATTATAAAATGGTCTAATTGACCTTACTAAACACAATATACTCAACATTAACTAAACTTCTAGCATTTGACCATGCTCACTAAAGATTACATTTTTGACAAAATTGAGCTTACAAGGTGCTCCTGCACTAGAGGCCTGGAACGCTGATTTTGAATAAACCCTCCTTGTTTCAAGAATAGAAAGGCCTAAAGCAAGGGTTTAGTGTTTAGATGCATTAGAGAGGGTTCCAGTGACTAAGATATGATAAGATATGAACAATTTTCTCTGTTGTGAATGCTACAAGGAAGTGAATGTGAATTTGTCAGTTCAACATTGAATTGAGGTTTTTGAGATTGAAGATTGTTTGAAACTGATCTAATTATGATTGTTGAAGGTTTTGTCTCCCTGCTCTGCATCACAAACCTAGGGTATAAGTTGTTTCCACCTAAATGAAAACTAGAGAATCTTGTGTATTTTCTCAAAACCAATTTTTTGATTTTCAATGAAGTCATGAAGAATATGAATTCAAAGAAGGGTTTGTGATGCTATATCTTATAATTATTCACTATTTCTTTGGCAATGAGGTAATGTAGAAAGACAATAAGCATTCTCAATTGCAAAAAATTTGCCATTTTTTATTTATTGGAAAGGTAAATGGTATGAATGAATGGAAACTTGCATTGACAACTATGTCAACTCACTTGAATTTATCTAAGCACGTGTGATGAAGGTGAATTTTTTATGGAACAAAAAAATTAATGGAAACTTGCATTAACATTGATGAAAGCTATTAGGTTTTCCAAATTAGATGAAAATAAAAAATTTCCAAATTAGTTGAAAAAAGAACGAAATACAGTGAATTCCACTAGCCATGCTGGAAATGGACTACTATAAGCAATGAAAATAGAATTCATAAGTAAATTTATGTTCAGTAAATGTCATGTTTTTCATTCCTTTGTTCTTCAAACACATAAAAATTGAACGTTTTTATGCAAATCCCATCTAATTCAATGTTGAATTCTATGTCCAATTATTATGATTAATAAAATCATTAAGGAAATTTAGTTTATATTGTCAAAAACAAACAAATATACTAAATACAAACATTTCAATATTACCAAAATGAATATATTACCTCAGATAATGTAAAATTATGTAGAAACTTCAAAATGTCTTCTTCTACGTTGTCTACCAAGGCGTGATCGGGTGGTAAAAAGGTGATGGATCAAGCATAGATCGGGTGGCTAATATGAAGCCTAACCGTGATAAAAAGTTGTTTTGACTCGAGCAACTGTTGTAAATGCATTAACTAGAGAATGTGCACTGGTCAACCTTGTTTGATTATTTTCATAGAACATATTTTGTACTCTCACAAATTTGGAGAGCTCAAATATGTTATTTTGAAAGGAGAGACTGAGAGAGAGGGAGAGGACAAAGGGAGAGAGATAGAGGGAGGAGAGAGAGGGGTGGAGGGAGACGGAGGAGAGGGCGGGAGGCAGAAACCTAAGACAGAGAGAGGGAGAGAGAGGGTGGGAGGGAGACCTGAGAGAAGGAGAGGGAGAGAGACAAAGGCGGGGAGAGAGGATAGAGGGAGTGAGAGAGGAGAGGGAGAGAGGACAAAGGGAGAGATAGCTGAGTGAGAGAGGAGGAGAGAGAGGGAGGAGAGGGGTGGATGGAGAAACCTAAGAGAGAGAGGGCAGAGAGGGAGACACCCGACAGAGAGGGAGACAAAGTGGGAGGAGAGAGGGGTGGGAAGGAGAGGCACCTAAGATGGCAGGGAGAGAGGAGGGAGGAGAGATAAAGGGATAGGAGAGATACAAGGAGTGAGAGAGAGAGAGACTTGAGAGAGGGAGAGGAGGTGGGGGGGAGAGGGAGTACTCGGGATAGAGGGATTCGAGAGAGATGGAGGGGGTGATGGGAGATACCTGAGATAGAGGGAGAGAGAGAGTGGGAGGGGGTAGGAGGGAGATATCTAAGAGAGAGGGAGAGAGATAGAGGGAGTGAGAGAGAGAGAGAGGATGTGGGAGAGAGATAGAGGGAATGAGTGAGAGAGACAAATAGAGGCCTAAAAGAGGGAGAGGGGGTAG